>VZTJ01001529.1:72908-105143 GCA_013397795.1 Orthonyx spaldingii | reverse complement strand
TCCCGCACCCGCGTCCCCACGCCCCACTTGCAGCCGCAGGTCCGGCTCTCGTGGGTGCAGGCGCTCCACTCGCTCCACGGCCCCGGCTCGCACGTCTCTGCAGGGACAGGGGCAGAGCGGATCGGTGACCCCTGGGCGCCAGGCACGGCCCCGGGGACGGTGGGCACGGGGCGTGGGCGCTGCTTACCTTGGCACTCGCGGGTGCCGGGCTGTGCCGCAGTGCCGGGCGGGCACTGCCGAAAGCACTGGCCCTTGTACAAGTAAAACTTGTCCTTGCACTTCATGCAGAAGTCTCTGCTGAAGCAGCTCTCGCAGCTGGGCGACCTGCACTCTGCCGGGAGGGACGGCCGGTCAGCGGGACAGCCCGGGGCACCCCCGGCACCCACCGCGACCCAAAACCTGCGGGGTCCGGGCTGCAGCTCTGGGCAAGGGAAAAGGGGACGAAGCACCCCCAGCCCGGCCGCCCCTGGATTCTGTGCCACCAGGGATGCTGTGGGAAACGAAGCCATCGCCCTTCCCACAGCCCTGGGACCCGCAGGGTGGCGAGGGGAGCGGGGGGCACGAGCAGGAGCAGGGGGACCCCAGCGGGAGCCAGACGTACTTGTGCATCTGTTGACCTCCAGACCCCGCACGCCGAAGTAGCCTGGGGGACAAGTGTGGACGCACATCCCGTACTGGCGGATGCCGTCCCTCCAGATGAGCAGGAAGAGCCGCTGGTGGCAGGTGATGCAGCCGTTGTCCTCAGAGCACAGGACGCAGCCCGTGCAGTTTTCCAGCAGGCCGGCACTCGCTGCGGGATGAACGGAGGAGAGGGGCTGTGGCACAGCTGCCGAGGTGGGTCCCAGCCCCGTGGCAGCGCCTCTCTGACACACCGGGGTAACAGCACTGTCCTGTCTCCCTGCAAATACCACCCCACTGCTCTCTGCTCCTCAAATCCCCACCACCACCCATGCTGGCAGCAAAGGGACACATGGAGCCATTGCTCTCAGCTTCGTCATCACGGATGGCCTCCATCACTCCAAGATCCAGGCTGAGGGTTTGCCCCATGCCCAGCACTGCACATGGCTTGACAGCCTGAGCCACATCCCAAGCCAGCCTTGCCCATCCCGTGGGAAGTGGAACAACCACTGGGTCAGTGGGTAGAAACATGCTCTGACCTGGATTAATCAGTTGATGCCTGTTAAGCGTCAGAGGACAAAGAGCATTTTGGGTGCACTCAAGAGGAGCTGAGATAAGGATCTGTCTGTCTGCTCAGGAGCCTATGCTGCCTCCCTGGCTGCCTGTGCCGTACTCCCAACTTGTGGGAGGGTGACTGATCCCGAGGTGGGCTCTGTTCCCAGCAACAAGGACAGAGTGCCAACATCCACCAGCCCACAGAGACAACCGCTCCTGCTGCCCGAGCCCACAGACAGCAGTCTGGAGGGACGCTCCTGCCACAGGGGCACTTTGGGAGCTGGGAAGCATCAAGCTCTGAGGGCTACACACGCCCTATGTCTTTTTGCAACCCCAGGCTGGCTGGGCATCACGAAAGGGGCCACTGAACTGCTGCATGCAGGCATCCAATGCCTTCACCGTGCCCCTGTGTTGGGGGTGCTTGCTTGGCTCTGGCACCACAGGCTGAGTAGCAGTGACAGTGCCAAAAGCCCTGGTGCAGCATGCTTAGGACCTGGGCTCTACAGAATCATAGAATCACAGAATGGTTTGCGTTGAAAGAGACCTTCAAGGTCATCTCAAGCCCCCTGCCATGGGCAGGGACACCTTCCATTAGACAAGGTTGCTACCAGCCCCATCCGCCTGCTGGGTGCTGCCCAGCACGGACAAGGACCCAGCCCTGGAGCAATGCCTGGCACTGGTCCTTCTGACCCCAGGAGCCGCATCAGAAGAGTCCCAAGACTGCGGGGCTGGGGCAGAGGTGCTGGGGAAGCCGGGGAGATGCTGGCAGAGGATTCTATTGGACGATGATGGCAGGCAATGCCTCCCAGGGACCTGCCCTGGTCTCTTGCACAAGCCAGTCCATGGTGCTGTGGTGCCAGGCAGTTGTCCCCAAGCTGGCTCATCCCAGTCCCTTCTCCAGGGCACATTGTCTGGGACAGCAGTGCTGCCAGGAGCCTTCATTAGAGCTGCATCTGCTGGGAGCGCTAACGAAGCACCTTGGATCCATTAAGTTGTTATGGTCTCCGTTACATATTTACCAAATGCTGACAACATTTGTGTTCCTGGCTGCAGCTGGAGCGGCTTCCCCGGAGACCCGTGGATTTACGAGCCTCTTTCCCTTCCCTAATTCTTTTTGATATTTAGGGGGTTTTTTGCTGCTCTCCTTCCACCCCCACCCAGGATAGAGAAAGCGGGGAGCCCTGGATGGGCTCCAGGGCCTCCTTCCTCTCACTGTCTTTGGAAATAATCCCATGATATGGAGCTGGCAGAAGTGGGGTCGTGCTCCTCCACCCCACAGTGCTGCTGGCTAGGGACACATGTCTCTGCCATCAGGAGTGACACTGGGAGCCACGAGCATGACAGAATGTGGCTCACACTGAAACCATGGGCTTGGGGGTTAGGGACAAGTGGTGGGTTTTTCTCCTCCTGCCCAGTGGTGATGGCAGAGTGCAGGGCTGAGCTGGGATGGGCACTGGGCAGGAGGCACAGAGGGTACCTGAGTTGTGCTGGACATGGGTGTGACGTCCCCCCTCTCTGCCCACCCTGCGCCCAGCGCTGCTGGGAACTGTGAGTCTCCGGGGCACTGCACTGCCCAGACCAGAGCTCCAGTGGCAGCAGGGAGGCTGTGGGGTACTGCAGCAGCTTTTGTGGCTCCTGGACGCTGTGCTGGCCTTTCTGTGCTGGTTATCCCAGGGGATATGACATGTCTGGGGTGTGAAACCATGGCCAGACGCCCAGGTGCTGCCAAGACCTGAGGGCCTTGGAGCATTGTGCTACTCAGCATCAAGCACTGGTAGCTGGAGCCCCTCTTGGTGCTGGTTTCCCATCAGGGGTGTTTTGGCCACCAGCCTGGCCACCCACATCATCTCACACACCTACTGCCTCCGCATACCTTTAACATGGAACAACTTCACGGGGAGCTCTCCGGGCTCCAGCCCTGACAGCCCTGATCCTGGGAGGTCCTGCCCCTACCCTGGCACACGTTGGCCCTAAAATCAAGGCATTCCTGGCATGGAGCTGAGAACCAGCCCTGGACTCACTCCCCAGAACCAGCTGGCACTGCCTGGCACTGCCCGGCGAGGGGACATGAGCCAGTGCCCAATGGAGGGGGCACATGCCTCGGCACAGCCCCAGCACACCCTGCCCTTGCCCAGACACTTAGCAGGGGCTCAGCTGGTGCCTCTTCCTGGGGAAAGGACGGGGCAGGGGACAGGCAGTGCCTGCTGTGGCTCTGAGCATCCTTCCAGCAGGTCTCACTCCTAAGGCACTTAGTGTGTTATGCAGAGAAAAGAAATATTGGAAAATCAGCTCCTTTTGGGCTGTCCCCACTGTGTCTGACTCTGCTGGGGTTTGCAGAGCTGGTCCCAGTGCCAGCCAGTGTCCCTTGGCTCCTGCCAGCCCCAAGGGCAGGGCTGGCACGGGGCAGGCAGTGCTGTGGGGCTGCGCTCTGCATCTCCCCGCACTGCCAAGCCAGCCCCGTGCGAGGCAGCCCGAGGGGAACGCGGACGGTCCCCAAGTGGGCTCAAGGGGACGGTTGGGGGATGCTGGTCGCGGGCACCCTCCAGCCCTGGTTCCCAACTCCCTCCTGCTCCGTGCAGGCAGGACAGGCAGCCTGGTGTCCCAAAGCCACCCCACAGCACCCGAGGGGGACGAGCCCACTGCGCACACCGTACCTTGCTTCTTCCACCGGTTCTGCGTGAGCATTTCCATGGAGCTGATGAATAACAGCAACATGAATATTATCCACTGCATCTGGGCAGGAGTGGTGTCGGGCAGGGAAGGAATCAAATCATCCAAGCGGCTGGCGGGCTCGGCTCCTGCCAGAGCCGGTGAGGGGTGGTGGGAGGGCGACGAGCGGCTCCGGGCTCACACCATCCCAACCCGAGCTTCGGGCACACAGCCACACTTCAGGGCAGCATGAGCCGGTGGCACTGGGGCAGGCTGGGGCTGTCAGGCCCGGGCAGTGCTCATGGTGGCGGGGAAGTGCCGTCTGCTCCGGGGAGCTCTGCCTTTATAGTCAGTGTCAGCCCCCTCTCCTCACCCTCCCCTTCAAAATAATAATAATCCTAAAAACAAAAATAAAAAATTCCCCCAGCAGCAACAATGCGACTGGCAAACGCCCTGGCTGGATCCCCCCGGAGCACTCCAGCCACCACCTCGGCTGGGAACCGTCCCGCCGTCCCGCCGCGGTCCGACTGTCCCGCTGCCATCCCAGCGCCGGGGTCACAGCGAAGCCCCCTGCGATTTTGGGGGGGTGGAGCCAGGCGGGTGACGCTGCCTGCGCCGGCCCCCCCGGCTCAGCCCCCCCGGCTCAGCCACCCCGCTCCCAGCCCCGGCAGTGACAGCCCCCGGGCAGGGCTGAGCCCCCCGGTCGCCGGGAGCCGTGGTGGGTGTCCGGCAGCTCCGGCGGCGGCTGTGGCTCTGCCCCGGCTGTCCCCGGGACTGCAGCTGACTCTGATTTTCCGAGCGCTTCTTAACTCACCTCCCTCCGAGCTGCGGGAGCGAAGCTGAGCCGAGCCGAGCTGTGCCAAGCTGTGCCAAGCCAAGGCGAGCTCACTGAGCTGTTCCGGGCTCCCACGCGGCTGTCCACACCCCTTGTCCCATGCTGTGCTCCCCAGAACTCACCCTAGGGGTTGTGCCTGAAGTGGGATGCGGGACAGGAGGGGGACACCTCACTCAGCAGGTACCGGAGGTCACATACGGGCACAGGTCACCATCCTGGGAGCCCCAAGTGCTCGTGCCATCGTGCCAACCCTGTGCCAGGAGCCATAACCTGGAACAGCCTGGTGACCTCCCAGCTAGGGCTCCAGGGCCACTGGCCACCAGTGACAGCCTCAGTGACAGTGCATCCACCCCGGCATCTCCAAGTGCAAACCAGCACATGGTGCCCCTCTCCTCCCCCCAGAGGAGGCACAGAGGGACTTTCCGGGCACGCAGAACCCCCGATAGCACCCTGGGGCAGATGATCAGCCACCTGCTTATCCCACACACCAAAGAGTTGCAGGGCTCCTTCCTACCTGGGATGTTCTGGATCAGCATTACCTGAGAGGGACAAAAGGGCTGGGGGCTGCTGAGCACCAGCAAACTCATTGCACTGGAGCTGACCACCCACGGGGCTGCAGTGGACGTGTCCATCAGTGTCCTGTGGTGTCCAACCATGCCCAGAGACACTACATTTGGGTTAAACTTCTCTCTACCCCTCGAATTTCTCCCTCCTGTTTCCCTTGTCTCCCCCAGCCCCCCCAAGCCTCTCTCCCCACCGCTCCCATCCGGCACTGCTGCATTTCATTCCTGAAGGGTTAATAATCAGACAACAAAGGAGTCATTTCAGACCCCTTTGGCCTCACTGTAGGAAACCAGGAGTAATAACTGAGGAAACCAGGAGTAATAATAGTTGGGATCACTTTAGGTTTTTTTCTAATTATGAAATAAATTGAAAAAGTACACATAAAATGCATAAATTGCAGCATCTGGCTCAGCCGAAATTTCCATAAACAACCAAACCTGCAGCACGGCATCACCATCAGGAGTTTGCAAGGGCTGGGGGGACCATGTGGACATGGGGATGCTGCTGCCATCCCAGCACAGAAAAACAGGGATATGGGAATGGCATTGGGGATATCTGAGTGTCTCAGAATCCTGGCTGCAGGCAGCTGCCTTGGTGTGGATGGCCGTGACCTGGGGGAGATGTGGGTGCCACAGGGCAAGAAGCTGCCACAAGTCCTGTTGGGTGCCAGCCCAGCTGCCCTGGAGCTGAAAGGGAATTTCCTTGTCCTGACCTGGAAGGCAAACACTGGGCAGGGGCCAGGGAAGCACCTCATTCCTGGTCACGCTCTCTGACTGCTGGCATGGGTCAGCGGATATGGGCTCGAGCCTTGCCAGGGTGACCTGTCTCAGGAGGACGCACTAATTAGACAGCTCTCGTTAGTGCTGGATCCTCGGGGCAGCACGCGGGCATTGCTCAGCCCATCCCCAGCTGTTTGGTGTCACGGGGGGTTTGCCAAGGGCGGCAGAGCTGCTGTCACCATACCCGCACTGCTGTGTGCCAGGTATCCCTGAGGGAGCAGAGGAATCCACGAGTTTCCCTTAATTTGTCTGTTTATGACAAACCCAAATGGCAGTGGGAGGAGAGGTGGTGCTGTTTAACTGGGCACCTGGCAGCCCTCTGTTGTGCTGGGAGGGGCTTGGGGGGCTGCGGGAAGCGCAGCTGATGGTGCCAGGGCAGCACCCGCGGTGACTCAGGGGTGATGCCGAGGAGAAGCGAGGCTGAGCCGCGGGTGCCGCTGGCGGCTCCGGGCTCCTCACGCAGCCCCGCTCCACGCCAGCACAGAGGGAATGAAATGTTCCTCCTCCGTCTTCCAAAGCAGAAGGGAGAAAGTGTCCAGAAGGATAATTTGGAAAGTTTGTTTGACACTTGAGCACACTTTCATCTTCGGAAAAATCTTGGTGACCTTCCAAGGCTGCACCGCCTGCTTCCCGGCACGGCAGGCGCCCCAGGGCACACGCCCGTGGCATCATCCCAGTGGCTGCTTTCGGGATGCTCAGGGCTCTGGAGGGGACAGTGCGGTCCCGCCGGGCCCACGGGTCAGCAGGGATGCAGTCACAGAGGTGGTGGCACAGGGATGCAGGCGCAGGGATGCTCCTGGCAAAGGCAGTAAAGTGAAAATTAAATGTCTGGAGCAGGCTGGCAGCAGAAGGGGACAGGAAGGGGCAGGGGGATGAAGGGAGCCCCTGGATGAGGGCGGGGTTTTCTGCACAGGTGCCATGAGCTCCCAGCAGCCACGAGGGCTGGGAGGGATCTTCTCCAGTGCATCCCAGGCGATGAATGTGGGTTTGATCAGGGGAGGGTTTGAGCGGATGGTAGTGGATAAGGAAGAAAAATACTTGACATTCCTCTCCCATCATAACAAGCCCAGATGCTTGGACGGTGGCAGCCCACTTCCCACAGGAATGGAAAGTCACAGCTGCTCTCGCGCCAGTTTGGCACAGGCCCTTTCCCTGCTCTTATGAAATGCCAGCTCCACCTCACGCCGCACCACAGCCCTCACTGGCACCCCGTGACACAGCTCCCTCCGTCCCTGGCGGTGGCACTGCCCGTGACCCCGCTCCGGGAGAGGCAGAGCTTGGAGCAGGGAAACTGCTGGGAAAGGCCAAGTAACAGATTTACTGCTGGTGTGGCTGGTGCTCCTCGCCACATGCCAGCATGCTGGGAATACCTGGATGAGCACAGCCCTGCAAGGGAGGAGTGCTCTGGGGAGGCTGATGCCATGAGAAGCTCTAATGGGAAGCAGCTCCTGCCTGGTCAGAGCTGGTGGGAGCAGCTCCAGCCTCCTGGCAGCCCAACTCACCACCTCCCATGCCAGCACAGAGCCAGTGAGGTCCCTCAGTGCCAGGATGCCATCAGCTCTCCCACATGAGAAAGAGGGCGTGAAGGTGGCTGATTTTAGTGCTGACATTGCCAAGTGCAGCCTGCAGCATGCTCATGGCACACTTGTTCTTCCCTCCTTCTCCTCTTCTTCCTCCTCCTTTTCCTTCATCTTCTCCTCCTCCTCATGCCACACTCCAGCCATTCCTGGGTTTGTGCCACCCGCCGTTCCTGCTGTTCTCAGGGAATGTGGCACCCCAAGAGGCTTAAGATTTGCTATAAATCAAGTCCTTCATCCCAAAACAAGCTCTGGAGCGCCGTCTCTCTTCTTGGCTCCTCTGGCTTGCTCCAGTCCTGGACGCCAGCGTGGCTGCACAGCCTTCAAGTGCTCCAGCTGCCAAAACAGGAGCAAAGCCCAAAGAGGGAATTGGCATTAAGTGGTGCTGGAGGCCGAGGGGCAGCAAGAGTAGGAGAGAGAGCCGGGAGGAAAGGGGAGATGAGCAGTGAGATGGGAGGGAAGGCTTGGTGTCGAAACCAAATTCCTGGTCCATGTCAGCAGAGCAGATTTCCAGTGTTTATTTTATCTCTTTAGTTGAGCCCCTTTGAGGCAGAATATATTAAATGGCCTGACTTTATATAATGGAAATAATTGAAACAATACTCCTGCTTCCAGCCGCAACGTGCCGCGATTTCAGCCAAGAGTGGCCAGCCTCCTCGAGGTGGTGGGGACAGCCGCCGCTGCCGCCGGCGCTTGTTTGCTGGTTATTGTTGACACATGTCAGCGTCGCCTTCCAATTTCCGTGCAGCTGTCAGAGCGGGGAGAACACCCGGCGGCCGGCGCGGGGTGGGCTCAGCACCGGCCAGCACCGACGGGCGCCAGGAAGGACAGCGTCCCTGCACCGGGCTCCTCCGCAGCCACGGGGTCGGTGGTTACGGCTGAGCTGGGATTTCCCAAGGGAAGGTGGTGTTTGGGCAGCGCTGTCAGGTAGCTGAGAGATGGGGATGGTGGAGTGTGGAGAACCTTGGGAGGAGGGAGGATGCGTTTGCTCGCTGCATGAACCATTGAACTGGGAGCTCGGTATTCGCTGGAGAAGGTGAAAGGAGGAGATGGACGTGAAGGCTGGGGATTGTTGAAGGTTTTATCCAACTCTGCCCCAGAAGTGGGTGACATTGGGGCAGGGAAAACCCCCCAGCCCCAGCATTCCTGTGGGAAAGGACTTGCACCAAGTGCCATCCTTGAAGCCAACATCAATCTCCATCCCACATGAGCCACTGAGACTCTGTCACTGAAAATCTCTCATTGCTCCTTGAGCAGACCTGTGTGGATGAAATGACCAAACACAGTGGAGTCACCAACACTGAGCCAAGCCATAAACCAATTCCCATTTGCTGGCACTGCAGGGTTCCTGGGAAGAACTGGCAGGCGGTGATAGTAAGAGCAACAGCAGGCAAGGTCTTCAAAGAAGTGTGATATGGTGTGAAAAGTGCTCCAGAATCTCTTCCTGCCATTGCAGCCACTCCCCTTGACTGTGCACAGTGGGGGCTCAGGGAAGATTTCTCCAAGGAAAGGCAGGAGATGGGACTTGCAGTGCAGAGCAGGGAGAGTGGGGTTTGGGGCAGCTGGACTGCAGATTCCTTTGCTGTAGGGAGCTGGCATTCCCCAGATGAGTCGGGTGCTGCTACTGTGCCCACAGTACCCCTCAGCCTGGGCACAGCCTGCTCTCCCAGCAAAGCCAAAGCATCGGTGACCATGGAGCATCCTCCTCTGTGCCAGATGTGACTGTCAGCTGCCTCTGCCTTCCCTGCAATGAAAATCATGTGTTTGTTACTGGAAGGGAGCGAGGCAGCGGTATTTTAGTAGCTGGCCCTCTTCTATTCTCCTAAGAACCATATATGCCAAATTCCAATAGATTTTTCTTATTTTTTTCAATATTTGGACTATTTAAGGAAACTATTGAGAAAGACAGATGGAAGCATCAGTCAGATGGATGTTCCTGGCTCCACGTGAGACAGCACTCAGAAGTCCCATTCTTTTTCAAATAATTTTAATGTGACTACATGGTTCCTCTCCTGCACATCATTCCCCAGGAGGGTAAACCCTCTGACTCTGGTGGATGACTCTCATCAGCTGGAATTCAGCAGAAGACAAAGGCTTTGGGCAGGCTGCTGCTTGGGGATGGGGAAATTCCCCCTGGCAGCCACAGAGCCCTGTGGAATCAGCTGCTGCAGTTGTGGCTCCGGTGCCCACAGCCAGCCCTGCCCATGCCCTGCCCTGCCCATGCCCCGCCGCAGCTGCAGCTCCCTGTGCATGTGCTGCCAGTGAGGGGATGTGGTGAGAGGCTGAGGTGACCCTGGGCAGTGGAAGGCAAGCAGGGTGCCCATCTGTGTGCCCTCAGGGAAGGAAAACTTGGGATGTGTGGCTGCACCTGCACCTCAGCTTGTGCCAGGGCTGAGAGCCTGATGTTGGTTCTGGCGTCACTCGGCTGGGACTCGGTCACCAGAGGCTGTGTCAGTGTCTCTGTCTCAAAGTTTACTTTTAAGCCATTCTGCTGAAAATCCAACCTCAGTATCTCAGCTCTGGGAACTGCCCTGGGTCCTCTGGTTGCAGCTGAACTTGGACTTTTGTAGCATCCCTACCCTCATGAACCCCTCGTGGCAGCAGGATGTGATCATTCCGTGACAAAAGCCAGTGGCTCCTCAGCTCCCGCCTGCCCTGGCCAAAGCTGCAGGGATGTGCTCATGCTTTGGACACCAAGCCAGGAGGAAACGGCATCCTTTGGATCTTGGCCTTTGATGGACCCTGCTGTGCTGGCACGGGGTTGGGAAACACCCGATTTAAGTTCATGGTCCACAGGAGATGGAATTTGGGTCTCCCACAGGGACATGGGTCCCTCCTCGCCCTCCCAGTCTCAGGATCCATCCTCAGTCCTGCTGACATCCCAGCTCCTGGCTCTGTCCCTGTGTCTCTAGGGCACTGCCTCCCATCCCTCCCCTCCAGAACAATCCAGAGCCAGCCTGGACTATGGTCACCAGCCCTGCTGTGGCTGCCAGCACCCCGGGGCCAGCGGCCGTGTGCCACGGTGACTTAAAAAGGCTTTTTTTCAGAATTAATAACAGGAGGAACACAAACTTTAATATTTCTGAAGTGAAAATGGAGTGATAATTGTATTTAGTCGACATTCAGGAAAATTATTACCACCTGGCAGACCCATTTGTGGCTGACGTCAAAGAGCACCATAAACCACCGTCAGTTTGGAGAACACCAGGGAAAAAAAAAAGGAAAAGAGCAGAAATTGGGACCTTTGTATTAAAAAATCCAGGATCAGGAGTGTCCTGGGATGCTGGACAGAGCAGGTCCCCAGGGGCTGCTTGCTATCAGGAGTGTGACTAACACTCAGGGGTGCCAGCGGATATGGTCCTCACAGGTCAAAGGAAAAGACATGGAGAAAAATGTTCCCCTCCTCTTTTTTTTTTCTTTTTCAGTCTTGTATATCCTGTTTATGCCACTAACAAATTCAATTTTCAGAAGCTGGACTAAAGACAAAGCCTGAACTGTTTAAAATGGGTTGTGGGCAGCTCCCGCTCGAAGCACACAGAGAAGGTTCATCACCCCAAAAAGCACCGAATCGCAGGGGTGGGGAGAAAAGGGGTTTGGGGTGGGACAGTGGAGCTGAAGCAGTGATGGAGAGGGTCCCAGTTTGGGGCCCTAAGCCTCGTGCCACTCCTGAGCATCCGTGCTGCTGCAGTTGGAAGAGGGATACAGGGCCATGGTCTCCAACTGGTCCCCAGTGCCATGGCTGGGCGCAAAGCCGTGGTGGCAGGCTCTGGCTCATGGAAAGAATTCTTCACTTGGGAGTTTGAGCAAAAAAGATTAAATGAAGTAAAAAATGCACGCCACACTATGAAAGCAGAAACAGTACATTTCCAAATATCCCCAGCCTCCTCCGCACCCCACGTTCAGTGCAGGCGCTCTCAGCTGCCTCCTCTCCTTTGCACGGTATTTTGGGGGTTCATGGCTCCCCACCACAGGGGAGATCTCTGTCTCGGCTCAGAGGCAACCACAACATAGAGAGACATCACGACCTGGTGCCCTCATCTCTCTCCATCCATCCCCACTCTTCCCTGGCCGTCTGGGAGGCTCCCAACAGAACGAACCCAGCCACCCATCACCAGCAGTGAAGTTTCAGCACCTTCCTGCAGACAGGGGGTCCCTCCTGCTGAGGTCCCAGCCCTGGCCTAGGGGTGCTGTGAGGTGCAAAGGGTGATCCTGGTCCCAAGGAACTGATGCTGCTCAGAGTCCCATGGAGACAGGGAATAAACCTCATCAGTTCTTCGCAGGAGAAGACATATTCCTGTTCTGGGCCATACCCAGGAACAGGGGTCCTGTGAGGATCAGAGTGGTGCTTCCCATGGATGGGGATTTCCAGGGGCCTGGCACAGCAGTGCTTTTCCGCTGTGGGCCTGGAGCAGGGCTGCTTCCAGACATTGGCGTTGAGGAAAAATCCCATCATACTGTGATGAAAGAGTTGTGTGGCATGGCCTCCCCAGGTGCAAAATGCCTCCTCCCATAGGAAAAGGGGATAATTAAAGGTTACTGATGTTTTGAGCTGTGTAACAATGCTGGTTTGTTAATTTGAGCCCTCCTGGAAGACCACACAGCAATCCCTGTGCTCCCACACTCTCCCAGCCAGCCCGACAGAAGCAGGGCCAGCAATGGTTCCATCAGCCAAACCAGTTCTGGCTTCAGTGCTCCCAGTTCCAGTGGAGCCATGGGGATGTCTGTCTGTCCCCACATGGGGATGAGCCCCAGCTCTGCTGACAGTGGCAAGGCTGGGAGCACCTGGGTTTGCAGCAGGAGCATCCCAGTCCTTGGCCGTCCCAATGGCATCACATTGAGCCTCAACCAAACAAGTGGAGATCACCAAGACCACAAACAAACAGCATTTGATTAGATTATTTCTTTTTATATATTTTTTTCTGAAAAAACAAAGAGAAGAGGAGAATTCATATTTCCTGTTCATGTGAAAGGAATTTGCCAGCATGTGGTGGGGAAAGCAATGCTGGTGGCCTGGAGAAGCCACCACCTTGTGACTCTAGTGGCAGAGAGGAGCCAGGAGGTGGCTGGCAGGGAGGCTCCACACCCAGATACCTGCACAGGGGCACAGGCCAGAGCAGGGAGCCCTTGCCAAGGTTGCAGCTCCCTAAACCTGGGTGCTGGGAAGAGGCAGGATGGCGTGGCCAGGCCAGGCTCAAGCCGCAGTGCTGCCAGGGTCTGAATGCCTCAGCAAAGCGGCAGCGGCTCCCAGCCAAGGCTTCAGGAAGGAATTTCAGAAAGTTCTTGGTGGGGCCTCTCTTTTCCTAGAACAGATCAAGAGCTGGGATCTGCTCGACAATCCTCCCCTGTTGTTTAGCCAAGTTCCCTGGAGGGGTGAGAGGAGCAGAGTGAGGCTGGTCTGAGAAGGCCTCAGCACCCTGGGCTTAGGGAGAGGGTCTGCATGGACAGAGGGATGTGGTGGGCAGAGGGACCATCAAGTCAGGACTTGCATCCCTGCATCCCCACAACCCCGAATCTCTGCATCCCTTCATCTCTGGATCCCTGCATTTCTGCCTCCCCAAAATTCTCACTTTCCTGCATCCATACATCCCCCTATCCCCATATCCTGGCTTCCCCACAGCCCAGGAAGGCTGTTCTGTTCTCAGCTTATTCAAACATCCTGTCATTCTTCCCAGATGGTCAGTGCTGCTGCTTGTCTGCCACATCCTACTGCACTGGACAACTCTGCAGCCCTGCTATCTTGCTCTTGATCAAAGTTATGCATTCACTGAATTCTTCCGTTTCCATGTTAATAACGGATAAATTGCTGCATAATTATTTTCCACATCATGTCACTTGCCTGGTGCTGAGAGGCACCAACCACCCTACAGATCCCTGCATAGATGTGGTGAGGGTTGGGCACCCTGGCACTTCAAAGGGGAGCCCTTGTCCCTGGTGCCTTGAGGCTGGCAATGCTGCTGGGTTTGAGTTTCCCAATCCCTGGAAGTGTTCAAGGCCAGGTAGAATGGTCGAGTAGAAGGTGTTCCTACCCATGGCAGGAGAGTTAGAACTGGATGATTCTATCATTCCCAAAGCCTCCAGCTCCCTTCCCCATGCTGCTGAGGCCACAGGAGTCCTCTCAAAACACGGGGGGATCTCAGCCAGACCTTCACCGGACACTGGCACAGCCCCTGCACGCTCCTCCAGGCACCCCTCAGGCAGGCTGCAAAGGGGAAATGATGTTGGAGAGAGGCAGAATGCAGCGTGCCAGGGGTCCTGTGCCAGGCAGGGACAGGGACCAAGGTGCAAAAGCCCCTGGGGCACTGGCAGCAGGATACAGTACCATCCCCACCCCTGGTATGGGCCCTCCTGCTGGTTCTGGGGTCAAGGGCGGCTGCGGGTGAAGGGAGCAGCAGTGTCAGTGCACGGCCAGTTCCCAATTTGCACCAGTCTGGAACAATGACAATGACAATGGTAGAAATAAAGAGATGAAAAATGTGTCTGTGATTTGAAGAAGCTGGAAACACCCAGAGCAGGGGACAGGCAGTGGGAGGGTGGTTCCTGCCTGGCCATTGCCCCATCAGCGAAAGGGGTCCCTAATGCCTCCAAGCTGTGGAGCCCTTCCTGGGGGGCAGCCTGGCTTTCTGCAGTCACAGCTTGGGAATAATTGGAAGATTTTCTTGTTGGGAATTTCTTGCTGGGAGTGGCCATGGGCTTTCATGTCTGCACCAAATGACTGCGAGGGGTTGGAATGGCAGGCGGGGGGTCAGTGGAGCCCCACGGCCTCGTGCAAAGCATCCGTGTCCTGCTCCCATATGGAGAGCAAAGGAAAGGGAAAGGCTGAGTGGTGGGAACAACCACAACCATCCCGGCCTCAGTAAATGGCAGGTCCCACTCTGGCAGCAGTTTTGAGGCAGCGGCCACATCTCTCCCAGCCCTGGTTTTCCATCCAGGATGAAGTGGGAGCAGGAGGGGGCATCTGTGCCAGACCATCCCTGGCGCCTGCCATGACAGAGGTGGCCGTGGCTGATCCCAGCGCCAACCCACAGCTCAACCCCTTCTTGGGCTCTTCTCCTTTCCTTCCTGGTGTTGTTTTTTTCTTTTCTTTTCTTTTCTTTTCTTTTCTTTTCTTTTCTTTTCTTTTCTTTTCTTTTCTTTTCTTTTCTTTTCTTTTCTTTTCTTTTCTTTTCTTTTCTTTTCTTTTCTTTTCTTTTCTTTTCTTTTCTTTTCTTTTCTTTTCTTTTCTTTTCTTTTCTTTTCTTTTCTTTTCTTTTCTTTTCTTTTCTTTTCTTNTTTTTTTTTTTTTTTTTTGTAACATAAAATTTTTCATAGCCTTTTAAACACTGTAAAAATTTAATACAAAGGAAATTAAAAAACCCAGAGGAACTATTCTCAAAATAATTTCACAATCCGCACATATCCCTCAGCAAATTGAATTTGTAGGAAATAAAGAACAAAATATGACAATAAAGGGCTTCTAAACAAATCCTAATGTGTCACATATGGAAGTGCAAATGCCAGCCTGTGTGCAGGCACTTGGCAGAGGTGGGTGGCATGTGGGTTCGGGGGGCACAGCTCCGTCACCCCCCAACACTGCTGGGAGTCCCTGCATCCCTGGGGGCAGCTTGAAAGAGCCAGGGGGGCTTTGCTGCTCCAAACTTCACACCATGAACCCTGGCTGAGCATGTCTTCCCTGTGTCCCACCAGCTCCAGCTCTAGTGGCGATGCTGACAGCACATCCTGCCTCATCAGCCTGGATCCTGACCAATTTGTGGCAGTTAATGGGGAAAACTTCAAAGGATCTGAATCAGCCCTGCCAGGGTCCCACTGGGTGAGCTGGGAACCTCCTGCCTCACAGCAATGCCCATGGTATGGCTTTCCCACGGCCACTCAGCATCCCGGGGTCTTGGTGGTGGGGGGACACGGGTGCTTCCTGCACCCCCATCCTCACACCCCCATCCCCACCCACACACACCCAACACCATCCACCCCCACAAAAGCATCTCCTTCCCAGATGTTCCTTGTCCAGCTGTGGCCCTGCCTCTCCCCCTTGTTTTTTTCCCCTTCTATTAATAAACCTGGCACCTGAAGAGGAATTTTCCCTGTAAACACCCTGCCTCACACTTTAGTGACTTTTGTTCTGTGTTTTAATTAACGAACTGGAAAAAATGTCAATTGTTACCCACCACGGGCACGTGTGTCCCGCAGGCTGCCAGAGACGTGTCCTCCCCACTCTGTCCCATGCTGTGGTCACAGGGCAGAGCCACGCTGACCCTTTACTGGAGGGAAAATAGGGGATATCTATAGGGTTGTACCCAAATTGCTGTTGCACTGCTGCACCCACACACGGCACTGCTCCGGAGGGATCCAGGTGCTCTCCCTTGTCCAGACGCCCTATCCCAGATGGCTGCTGGTTTACCATGGTGCAGCCCAGCCCACCAAGACTGGACCCCTTGCACCACTTCACCATCCCCAGCCCCAGTGGGCAGCACACTGGACCAGTTTCATCAGGGAATATTCCCCACCAGCCAGGAAGCCAATACTCCCCGAGAACATTGCCTCATCCCAGCCGTGCGTGCCTGGGATGGGGAGAAACGCTGGGGAGCTGCAGAAGACATCAAAAAAATTAATGTACTGTCTGCAGCAGCGCCGGGTCTGCAGCCCGGGGGAAGCGCCCATCGTGTGGCATGGAAGGAACGGCAAAGAAAAGGGTCTTGTGAGGATAGCGGGAGCTGCGCGGCAGGAGCAGGCTTTTCTCTGCAGGCTTCCCGCAGCTCCAGGAAAAGCTTGGGATGGGACTGGCTCTTCCTCCATGCGCAATGCCACCTCCTCCTCCTCTCCCCTGCAGAGGGAAGGTGCTGCCAGCCCTGGAATGCTGCAGTGGTGTCCCCCCATCCATGCACCCCCACCTCTGGTGCTCTCTGCAGCCGCCGTGACCTCGGGCATCTCCCTCCGTACTCGGAGCAGGGAGCAGCGCTGCATCCCGGCATTGCTGCCGAGGCTCAGGCAGTGAGCAGAGGCCAAGCCCGCGTGGGCAGTGCAGACAGGCAGCCCGTGGGCAGGGCGCTGCCCGTCTGGGGCTGGGACACCCCGGCAGCCAGCTTGGGACACCCCGGCAGCCAGCTGCTCCCGCTTTGATGTGGAGTCCCTCAGGCTCCGCACAATGCAGACTGGGGCGGGATGAAGCAAGGGTGATTGATTGTCTTGTTTTGTTCCTCCAAGGCTGTCCTGGACCGTTTGGATTCACAGCTGAGATCCCCCAAGAGCAGGGGTGGGCAGTGTCCACCCAGGCTGCAGGGATGGGGCTGGTGGGGTGCAGGATCTGGCTGGAGGCAGTAGGCTGGTGGTTTGAACCCTCTGTGCCTCAGTTTCCCCATCACCACTGCCCTCTTGGAAGCCCTTGGTGTCTCTGGATTAAATAGATCCCCTGAAACCGTCTCCCATTGCTCTCAGGTGTGCTGGGCATCTCTGGAATTCAGGTAGACAAAGGGAGCACAGGAGCCCTACCAAGGGTGAAGCTCATTAGGACTAGAGCATGTTGACCTCCAAAAAATGGAGTTTAGCTCCCTCCAGTTGATGAGTCACAACTCTGTTTGTGCGATGCACTCCCTGCAAGCAAGGTTTCCACCGCAGAACTAACAGGCTTTTCTGGGAAGCACTGGGGTTCTGGGTTTCCTAATTATTTTCAAACCCTACTGGCAGCCTCTCTCCGACAGGGATCACGCCTGCTCGAAGCGCAGCACTCAGGCGTGTTTGGAGTCCTGAAGCACTAATTGACTTTAGCTCGGCCTCGCTGCTGAGCACCGGCTCTCGCAGCCGCAGTCCCTCCTCCTGCCCGAGCCTGCCCGCATGTGGTTTGCATTTCTTCCTCGGAGAAAAAAACCCCTTTCTCCTTCCTCAGTGTCATCTTTCCCTGGAATTGAATTTAGGGGAAATGAAGGGGAGGCCAAATTTTCATGGAGTGACTACCTCCCCTCTCAAGGCAATGATGGCACTGAGGGGGAAAGCCCATTCCAGGAACCCCTGTTCCAGTCCACGTCCCTTGGCACTGGTGATTTCAGTCCCAATCAGGTGGCTCCTTACGAGCCAGTAAGCCCTGAGGCATTGAGCAGCTTGTGGAGGAGCTACTCCAGCGCTGCTGGCTCTCCCTGCTATGCAGCAGGGGATCCCATCTTTCCCTCCCACTGTGTGCTAGGAAACTGCTGCCTGCATGGAGCAGGACAGGGATCCTAGCAGGAAACATGGCAGTGCCATCCGTCACCCGGCCACGCTCACCCTGGGTGAGCCATAGGGGGGTTTTGCCATCTATAGGAGAGGAGCAGCAGCGAGCTGACCCTGAGGGAAGCAGCAGCCTGCAACACCTGAACATCAGGCAGGGATTATCCACGGCCCCTCTCTGCCTTCTCCTGCGAGACTCCGGGTCATACCCAGAAGACACAGCTCGGCACAGGGGTGAGCCAGCTGCCCTGGCCGTGCCGGCTGCCATTCCCAGCACAGAGGGCTCACGGGCTGCCAGCGGGGCGGGCGGTTGGGAAATCTGTTTCCTCTTCTGCTCGTTACGACACCACAGTGGGCGCATGCAACGGGAGCAGTGAGGCAGTGGGAAAGTATGAAGGTCAGGGGAGTCTGCGGTTTGTGTGACGGAGGTGACCCCGGCTGATGTAGCCTTCTACCTGCCCCAAGCACCGCCGTCCGGCTGGGGTAGCTCCAGCTGCTGCCTCCCCTGGGACATCTCCCCCATCCATCACCATCCATGCTCTGTCAGGCAGCAGGTCTCCATGGATCATGTTCCTGGGTAAAAGAGGGAGGAAAATGGCCAAGGGCAGCTTCCTCGTTGCAAGAGCTGGGCGTGAATCGTCATGAACACGTGCGAGGCATCGGGACACTGGCTGCTCTGAGGGCTTCGCTCAGCTCTCACAGCATCACTCCTGCTCCCAGCTGGGCTCCAGCAGTCACAAAAAGGACACGGCTGCTCCGACGATGGCACCAGTGTTCCTGGTAGCTGCCGTGACGCGCTGGCCTTGCAGCGCAACTGTGCCAGCTCTGCCATCCTCATCACCTCGTTAGTGACTTGGCTGTTGATTCCAGCCGGGGCTGGGCTCTCTGTACCTCCCAGGCAGTTTGCAGGCCCCTAACTCACATTAGGGGGCCGCTTTCATGTGGCCAGTGGTTTTCATCATCAATGAGCCAGGGAGCGAGTGAGGCACGGGAGCAGAGGAAGGAGACAACAGGGAGTCAGTCAATGCGGGCCAGCATGGCACCGTGGGTGCTGGAATAGTGGCTTTGATGTAGTGGCAGTCAGCTCCGGGGCCATGGGCTCAGGTATGGCAGGGGCCTGGCTCCCAGGAGGGTCCCGTGATGACGGGATGCATGGAGGCATCCTGCTTTCCTCACTGCCATGATGATCAGGCCAAGGGGGACTTGGCACCAAAAGTCACTTCTCAAGAGCGGTCCGGGGCAGCTGACACCACACAGTGTGGGAAAATAAATTAAGGATGAACATGGAGGTGAGACCACAGGAGGACAAACTGAGGGCTGGACAGGAGCGCGCAGTGAGGGGCGAGAGGGTGGGGAGCGGACAGTGGGTGAACAGGGATGGCAGCAATTTGGATGGGAAATGGAAAGCTTGGTAAGCACTCAGCACAGCTTCTGTGGGATCCTGCCAAGACACCGACAGCTCCTAAGGCCACCGATCCCAAATATTCTGTGCTCCCGCACCTGCAGCAGCTCCACAGGAAGGCAGGGGAAGTCCATGAGCAGCACTGGGATACAGGATTCTGCATCAGGTTTCTGGAGGCGGACCTATGATTTCAAACTCTGCCTCAGAAGTGGGCATTTGAATGGAGCCACTGGTAGCCGCCTGGCCCACCCAGGGCTGGGCTGTGCCAGGAAAGTGAAATGTGGATGCCATCAAAGCCTGAAACCGCGGCTCCTGCCTGGGAGTGAGCCGAGCCATGGGGTGGAAATGCTGCTGCTGTTCTGAATCACATCTCAGCAATGGAGAAGCTCCGGCTGAGGCATTTCCTGCTGTTCCCAACTCATCCCCATCCGATGCCTCCCTCACGGAGCTCCTGTGCTGAAATCCCGGCCCTGTGGAAAACCCACAGCAGCTTTCCTGATGAGTCCAGCTGTCTTCCCTGAAGACAGGAATGGCAGAGTATGGCAGGAGGTGTGGTGTCTCCTGGTGGTGATTCCCATGGGACCTGCCGGGCTGTGGTCGGTTGCTCAGCCTCAGTGACTTCTTGAGAGGGAAATGGAAAGAGCGAGCAGTGCGAGTTAATTAATTGACGCATAATGAAGTCAAGATGAGCATCCCCAAGGAGCTGAAGCCCAGATTGGGAAAGCAGCAGATGATGGTGTTCCCTGGCTTTGTCCCGGGCCTCAGCCTCCTGCCAGCCACACAGAGCACATTGGCTCTGGCCCAGGGGCAGGGAAAAAAAGCCCCTGAATTACTTTCAGTGGCAACTTTAATAGAATTTAGGTGTTATAAATACTGTGACCCACAGAAGGGAGTTGTGGAAGGGATGCAGTAAACCCATTGATGCTGTTTGATGCTTTAGTCCCTTTGGTGTCAGCTTGCTATGGCAGCACGAGCAGACCCTGCATGGACTCAAATGCTTTTCTGACTAACAAGGAAGAGCCAGGACCAGGGAAGGAGGCTCAGAGTGACTCTAACCTGGAGGCTGCTGGATGGTGCTGGGCAGAGACCCTTCACAGGGTTATGGAATCCTTTAGGTTGGAAAAGCTCTCTTAGATCATTGAATCCAAATGTTGCCCTGGCATAATCAAGCCCACCACTAACCCATGTCCCTGACTGCCACATCTACAAGTCTGTTAAATCCCTCCAAGGATGGTGAAGAAATTTCCCCCAACATCCCTCCCCTGGCACAACTTGAGGTCGTTTCCTCTTGTCCTGTCCCTTGTTCCCTGGGAGCAGAGCCTGACCCCCACCTGGCTGCACCCTCCTGTCAGGGAGTTGGAGAGACAGTGAATCTTCCCCTGAGCCTCCTTTTCTCCAGGCTGAGCCCCCCTGGCTCCCTATCTGCTCCTGGTGCTCCAGCCCCTTCCCCAGCTCCATTTCTTTCTCTGGATACGCTTCAGCCGCTCAATGTCCTTCTTGTGCTNCCAGAACTCGAACAGCCTCAGCAGAGCCGAACACACAACTACAACCACAGCCTCTGCAGCTTGAGGAGGCGGCCCGGTCCTTGCGCAGCGGTCGGGGGCCCTCTAGTGAGGGGCGGTGCGGGCCCGGCTCCGCCCCGGCCCGGCCCGGAGCAGCCATGGCGGGTCTGGAGCCGCTGTACGCCTGGGCAAGGGCCGCCATCTCCCGCCCGCAGGACGCTCTGGTCTGCGGCATCCACTGGGAGCTGGTCCGGCACGGCTACCGCTGCCTGGGCACCGGCGACCAGGTACGGGCCGAGCCGCGCTGCGCCGCCACGGAGGCCTAGTAGGCCGCGGTGAAGCCCCGGCCTTTCCTAGCGCCGCTTGCCGGCGCCGTGCGGCCGAGCCCAGCGACCGCTGCCGAGGCCGGGGGAGCCGCGTGGAGCCGGCGGTATTGCGGCCACCCGGGCCGGTGCGGGATGCGAGGGGCCTCGGTGCTGCTGTGGAGGTCGGAGCGGGCGGCTGCGGGGCAGCGGGTGTCCCGGTGTTGGGGGGTCCCGGTGCTGTAGGGTGGTCCCGCTCTTGGGGGGATGGCGGTGCGGAGAGGATCCCGGTGCTGGGGGCGCCGAGGGTCCTGATGCTGGGGGTGGTCTGTGGCATGTCGCAGGACAGGAGATCCTGATGCTGGTGCGATCAGTATGACTCCAGGAAGGGGATTAGTATAGTGCTAAGTGGAGCTTGGTGCTGAGGCAGAACTCCATAATAAAAGGGAGGTGTCCAGTGCAGTGCTGAAGAGGAAATGTACTAGGACAATACAGGAGGGGGTGGGCCAGTCTAGTTCTGAACCTAGTGCTAAGGTGGGGGTCTAGTGAATTGGGAGGGATCCTGATGGGTGTTGGGAGAGTGCCTGATGTGATACTGGGGGGTAACGGAGGGGGCAGGGCACTGTCATGGCAGAGAACCTTCCCCAGTACCATAGAAAGGGACAGTGTAGGGCAGGGCCCCCGCAGCAGCACTGCTGTGGGGCTGGGGCAGATATGATGACACCATTCCCCCGCGCCCCATACAGCTCTGTATCATGCTGGAGAGGTGAGAGGTGTCTGGCAGGGAAGAGCATTGTCTCCTAGTCTGGGTATTTGTTACCTCCTCCTGCTCAGCAAAGGGTGGTCGTGTCCCTCCTGTTCGAGCACAGGGATGCTGTGGGAGGCTGGCAAGCAGGCAGGGCCAGCCTGTAGGAAATACAGTCCTGCTTCTGCCGTCAAAACCTGGAAGGCATTGAGGGATCCCTTCACAGAAACCTCAGTCCCCTCCTGGATCTCCCTGTGCAGCCAAGACAGGATCTCCAGCCCTAGGAGGTCATGCTGGGCTCCTGGGCAGGGTCTTGGCAGCCCGTCTGTTCCATTGCAGCCAGGTCCTGATGAAAGGAAGTCAGAGCTGTTGCCTGCAGGCTGGGAAGCCAACAAGGAGGTGTATACACTGCGCTACAAGTCCACAGACGATGCCCATGAGCTGCTGCTGAAGGCCATCATGGTGGAGGACAGTATGATCCTTAATGTCATGGTAAGCACTTATGTGGCCCCTATGGGTTTGGGGTCCTTCAGCTGAAAAAGAACACAGGGCCAATTTCTTAAACGTTTGCTTGTTCTGCCTGGAAGTGGTGTTTGTTCCTCAGGATGGGGCAGACCCAGGGGGTGTTTATGTGGCAGATATGGCCCAGCATGAAGCTGATCAGATCCTGGCTGTGTCAGGGCAGTGGGACAGTTGATCTTGAACACTCCAGCCCAGAAGCTGCCCTACTTCTGTCACTTTCCCAGATCAGGACTTCTCTGCAGCCCCCAGCAAGCACCTGCTCCAGGTGGCTTTGCTCAGTGTTTCACGCTTTGCAGCCTGAACTGGGGAGAGGGAGCAGGGAAAACCTTTCTATACACCAGGGTTTGTTCCTGAGGATTCAGGCACAGCACAGGGATGTGGCAGGAAGCAGGTGAGCCCCATTCCTTGTATCCCAAGGCTTGGGCTGTTGTTGTAGCTGCTCTGTCCCTCGTTCCCAGCTCTGCCAGGCTGCTCACTCTGCTTTACTTGCGTTTTTCCAGGATCGCAGCTCTCAGAAGGTGGCAGATGTGACCTTGGCAGTGGCTGACTACATCAACCCAGAGCACCTGGACGATTTCCACAAGTAATCTCAGTTTCCTGGTATTTTCTGCAGGAGGAAATGTGCTACTGACATGGAGAGGGCAGCAGAAATCGGGCTGGGAGGAGCTGGAGGACTTAGTCCCCAGTACAAACCCAGGCCAGCCCTGAAATGCAGCCAAAACTCTGTTCCATGCCTGCCTCTGTGCTGGCACGAGAGATTTAGAGGACAGTGGGATTGTGGGTTGGAGTCCAGGGGAGGGCCACCCCACCTGGGAACAGGCCAGGCCAGCACTTTTATTTCCAGAGCATTGTGCTGGGTGGACACTGTCCAGGAGTGTGACAGCTTCAGCCACATCTGCAGTGTCATGTGCTGTCCTCCAGTGCAAACTGGTCGGGTTGGAGCAGAAGGGAGTGGCTTGGTGGCACCTTGCCCATATGAAATGGGGTGAGGACTTTGATGCCCCTGTGTGCTGTTACCCTTTCCTGTCCCCTCTGTGCTGCCAGCAGGGGACACTTTTTGTGCCAGGGACACTTTGGGCTTGTCTGTCCCCTCCCCATGCCTGTTGCAACCTGTCCAGCACCCCATGTCCTGGTGCCAAGGCCACCCCAGCCCACTGCCTTCCTGTCCTTGCTGCAGGGTGTACAAGAACACCGAGGAGCTGAGGACAAGAATCGCTTCAGGCATCATCGCTCCCCTCGGGGCCCCTGCAGAAAAGGCCAAAAAGGAGCCTGAGCCCAAAAGGGACGAGCACTGGGATGAGAACCCGCTCCGGCTCCCTCCCCGGCAGCCAATGGGCACAAGGGCCCCATCCAGGTGAGTAAAGAGCATGTGGCTGCTGAGAGGCCCCTTTTAGAGGGGATGTGGTCCTGGCACAGCTCCCCAAACTACACATCAGGTCCCCATCTCGCACATGTGGGATGGGGAGTGAAAAGGATCCAGACTTCCCCATCTGGATCAGCCTGGATTCTTGGGTTTGATTTGTTGCTGGAGAGGGACAGGCTGTTCTGGAGCTGTGTGTTGGACTGACAGACCCAGGGGGGAACAGGCGGGGTCTGGGTGGTGAGGTGTGGGGTGAAGGAGAGTTGCCCTGCTGTCTGCTGGCAGAGAAAGGACACCAGTGGGAAGGACAGTGCCATTGTGTGGCTGAGCAGCTTTCGGGAGGGACACCAGTGGTGCACACAGCCAGAGTGGGGTGCAGGACTTCTTGTTCTGACCCCACTTTCCCCTTGGAACCATTGCTGGCAATGCTGGGTAGAGGGAACATATAGTACCTGCTTTGCCTTCTGTTCCTGGCCTCTTCCAGTCATCCTTTGTACGTGGCAGGCAGGTTCCACCCTCTCTCACTCACACGCTATGATCCCCTTTGGCTGGAAGTCAAGAGACACTGCAGTGGCTCTGCCATCTCTTGGGGATCAGCTGTGAGTTCTGGCTTGTGTGTCACCCCACTGCTGTCTGCAGCCACTCAGGGTGCAAGAGGCTCTGTGGAGAGGCCTGGGAAGACATGCTGGATCTGGGCATGGCTCTGAATCCGTGTTACTGGCATGTGTTACGGAGAGGAAGATGCGCCAGCTGGCTGCAGGCCCACCACCCCACTGTCCCCACTCTCCTAGAAGTGGGACTGTGTCTCTGGCTGGGACATACTGGAGAGCCTGGCCTAGACCAGCACTGCTTAGGGATCCCCTGGCATGGAAACTCCTGATATACATGGACAGCTCCTGCTCAAAGCAGTGAGAACAACAGGGGAAACAACAAGGCTCCCTTTATCTCAGCAAGCTGCCACCACACACATCAGTGTCCTCATCCAGCAACACCCTGGAGCAGGGCTGTGTCCTGGGCCTGGGATGGCTCCCCACGGCAGCCCCCTCACGCAGGGTCCCACAGATCCCAGGGCCCTCCAGCTGCTGCACTGTTTGCCATGGGAGAGCACCCATGGGCACAGCTCCATGCAGCTGCTCTGCCCTTCCCTGAATATCTCACTGTGTTCTGTGTTTCAGGCCTTCCCCCTTGAGCCCCTTTGCTGTTGGTGGGGAAGACCTGGACCCTTTTGGGTGAGTATGGTTCTTGAAGCACACCCTGCTCTGCCTTTGGGGGCTGTGGGGTGGTTGGAGAGCACTAGAACAGCATCCAGCCAAGTGTCTCTGAGTGGGGATGGTGATGGAATAGTTACTCAGTACAAATTGTGAGGGACCAATTGACAGTTGCTAAAGCTCAATATGGTTCTAATATCGTAATAAGATCCCGTCTCTTGCATAGATGATAGGTTGCAATCTGCGTCTGTTTAATAATCAGCTTGTATTCATTTAACACAGAGTAATTCCTGCAGTAAATCAAAGCTGAATACGTCGTTAAGTGAATGTAAGCCTCTAATTTAAACTGTTACCAGCTGCTGTGTCTCCAGCCCAGCAGTCTGCAGAAGGGGAGGCTGAAATCCGAGTTCACAGATTCTCAAGTCCTGTTGCAAGCCCCCTGGCTGTCTGAGGCACTTGGAGAAAGCCTGGGCAGAGGCTGGGCTGTCTGAGAGACTGAGCTTCACAGATACATCCTCAATATTTGGTTTGGTCAGGCAAGGACAACCTGTCATTTTCTGCTCCAGTTAAAAGCACGCAGTCAGACAATAACCAGCTTGTGGTGTTGTTGTGGAGTGTGCTGCAGCCCAGAGGAGTCTCCTCTTTGGAACCACTCTCCTGTGGGGATGGCATCTTTTCCCCTCTTGCAAGACTTGGTTCTCCATGGGTTTGGCTAGAAAAGGGACAGCTAAAAATGTCACTGCTCAGCTGGAAAGAGAGGCCTGGAGCTGGGGGGGCTGGAAGGAAACCTGATTGCACAAGGAGAAGGGATTCATTTTGGGGGAGGGTAGTGGGTGTCCCCGTTTCTCTTGCTGCCGCCAGCCGTTCCTCAGAGATTTCTCTGTAAATGACAAAAAAAGATGGTAAATGGAAGCAGATTTGTGTGCTGACACCTGCCAGCGCTGGGGCTGGAGACCCAGACTCCCAGGAATATGCTCATGGGACCTGGCTGTCCCGGGGCACTTTGGGCAGCTGTTCCAGCCTAATGGAACTCATTAGCACAGTTGTTAATTACTTGCATGATGGCAGCAGTGTCCGGAGGCTCCAGCCGATTCTGCACAAAGCTGACCGTGAGGAATGGCACTCGCAGCGTGGGGCAGCTCCGAGGAGCCGCCGTGGTCAGCAAATGCCTTCCAGGCAGCGCTTTGGAAAGGCTTGTGGGAGCCCAGCCGGCTCTTGCGAGACTGGGCAGGGCAGGCCGGGATGGAGAGCGGGTCTGCAGCGAGGGCCAGCAGGTCTGGTGCTTCTTGAGGGAACAGCCAGCACCTCTGCTGTGGAGACAGGCTCAGAGAGTTGGGGCTGTTCAGCCTGGAGAAGAGAAGGCTCCAGGGACACCTTAGAGCCCCTTACAGTTCCTAGACGGGCTCCAGGAGAGCTGGAGAGGAACTTTGGACAAGGGCCTGAAGTGACAGGACAAAGGGGAATGGTTTTCCACTGACAATGTGCCATGTTAGATTGGATACTGGGAAGAAATTCTTCCCTGTGAGGGTGATGAGGCCCTGGCACAGGTTGTCCAGAGAAGCTGTGGCTACCCCATCACTGGAAGTGTTCCAAGATTGGATGGGGCTTGGAATGACTTGGTCTAGTTGAAGATGTCCCTGCCTGTGGCAGGGGGTTGGAATGAAATGAGCTTTGAGATCCCTTCCTACTCAAACAATTCTGGGATTCTCTGCAGGGTTCTCTGTCTTTCTGCCATGGACTGCCTCACTGGCTCATCCTGGGAACTTTCCTTCCCACATGCCATGTGTCAGGTTAACCCCATGTTCCCATGCTCAGCATTTATACAGCTGTTCTCTCTTTCCAGTGCCAATCTCATCTCTTTCTCTGCCTTTTCTCTCTCCAGCGGTCGGAGTGGGGGAATGATTGTGGATCCTCTCCACTCTGGCTTCCCGCAGCCTGGCATTGACCCATCATCAGGCATCCCAGGCCGGCTTCCCCCAGGAGCTGTTCCACCAGGAGCCAGATTTGACCCCTTTGGCCCGTTAGGAGCTGGGCGACCTGGGTAGGTCCTTGGCCATGCTGGTATTCCAGTCTGCCACTGGATCCCAGCTCATCCCTGTTGCTGCAGCCCTGAACTCTCACTCTTGTTTGACTCTGGTCTGAATTTCTTTCCAGGCCAGATCCTGACCACCTTCCCCCTCCAGGCTATGACGACATGTTCATGTGAGGAGTCACCATGCGGCTGCTCACAAACAAGTCTTCTGGGAAGCAGGGGCACTTGGCCTCTTCACTCCTCGTCTGATGGACGTACATCTTTCCAGCAGTGTTTTCCTTTTCTCTGTTTTGGGCCACATTCCTATGTGTCCCATCAGCTATAAAGGCTTCCCTGTTTGCAGAACGGAAGAGGAGGCAGTAGTAGGTCATTTCTTTCCCTGCTCCTCTGAGGGTGCCCAGCTGTTTGCGCCCAGCTAGGTGGGAGTATGGGGCACTCTGGGAGTGGCCTGGGTGTTGTGGGATTTCTCCTCTGCTTCTTCAGGGTGGCAGAGCTTGCTGCTGGGGTCCCACAAGTGGTGGGTGTGAGGAGGGAGCTGTCTCCTTACTGCTCCTCTGCAGGAAACCACAGCAACCTCATGAAGGGGACACCCCGAGTGGGCTCCCCACAGAGTGGGGTTCTCTCTTGCTCTGTATCTGAGCAAGGCGCTGATTGAAGGGCTGGAAAGCCCAACCCACGGGGTCTCCCTGGGCAGACCCCCAGCAGCAGCTGGAATTACGGCTGTTCCTGCTGGCTTTGAAGAACACCACCAGCAAAGCCTTTGATGTGCATGAGAAGAGATATAGATTGAATTCCTGGCTCACCTTGCCCTCTCTCTGCCTTGCAGCCATGGTGTTTTTGATTCCTGGGGTGTCTGTGAAGTCCTGCAGGCAGTGTGGTGAGGGGTGCCCACTGGGCACTGCATGGATCTGGGGTAAGAGGGAGGGAGGGAGCTTTGCAAAAGAGGTTTCTAGAACCCCTTTTCCTGCTGTCAGCTTTGTGTGTGGCTCTGGGTGGCTGGCTTGGGGAGAAATGGTGAGATCTGCGTGGCTCAGGCTCCTGAGCTCTCTCTAGAAACCTCCCTTCCCTACAAATTCCCCAGCTCAGTTGATTTTGGGCCTGCAGCTCATCTCTCCTGTCAGGGGCTCATGCTGTTTTTCTTCTCGTGGTTTGATCTCTTGGGAGGATGTTCATGAGACTGAAATAAAAACCTGACAACAGTGTTGTGCTGGTGCTTACTGCAGTGGCCCCTCTGTTCCCTACTGTGCAAAGGGAAGCCCCAGAGCCCTTGCCGAGGCAGAGGATCCACGCTGGGAATCCGCTTTGTACCTTCCCCTGAGCGGCAGCGCTTTTCCAAGACGATGTAACTGTATTAGGAAAACGAAGTGGAGAACAGCCCAGCCCTGCTCCTGCAGTAATTGCCTCTCCGGGGCATTGAGTGCTGTCGGAGCGCTGCACGCAGCTGCGTTGGCAGAAGTAAAAAGGGGGAAGGGATCCCCCCAATCTATCTCTTTTCCCAAAAGGCTTTTTCCTTTTAAAACCTCTTTGCCTACAAATGCAGTTAATAAAGCTGTGTTGTGGTGTGTGCCACCCTGGGCTCTGCACATGTAGGAGCAGGGAACACCAGCTGGAGAAATCTGGTGCTAGGAGCAGCTGGAGCATCCCCTGCATCTCTCCTGGGCCCTTGCATGGATCCCCATTCGTGGAGGGGCTGGTTCTGAGCCCAGACCCACTGCACTACCCAGAGGTTTTTCAGGTGAAGCCCCACCTGCAGAACCACGGGTGGGCTGTGGACAATGCCCATGACCAGAGCAGCATGGGAGGGATGGAGAGAGACCCAGGGGTCGGTGAGGCCATTGCTTTTGCTCATCCCCTCCAGCTTCTGGGACAGCCTGTGCCCATGCACAGCTTCACTCCAGGAGAAGGAAGCTCCCAACCTTGCTGCTGGGGCTGGGAGACTGCAGACCCCAACCTTACTGCACTGGGGAGAGGAAACAGCTTCGGCCTCATCGAGAGGCCTCTCTCTGCGGGGGGCGGCTGTTTTCTGTGCCTGAATTAATCATGTTCCGCGACCTTCCAGGAGGGAGAGACGCAGCCAGCTTTGATGGGGCTAATTAAAGCGAGTCAGCGCCGGGAGAGGCTGTGGCAGGGCGAGGAACCGGCTTTTGTCTGCAGGGCCTGGCCCCGGCGGGTCCGTGGTGTTGTGCAGCTGGGAAACAGGTGGCAGAGGAGGGGAGTGGGTTCCAAAGGGGACAAGTGTCCACTGCAGGCCTTTGCCTGAGCCTCTGGGCTCCCAGGGCTGATCTATCCACTCTCCAGAAAGGATGGGTAAAAGGAGGCAAGGATCCTCCTCTCCATGTCACAGGACAGTGGGAACAGGAGACTGTCCCCACAGCTGGCTTGGGTCCCACCAAAGGAGCTGGAACATGCAGAAGTGGCTCCTGCTGTGATCCCAAACACATTCCTTGTTCCATCTGTAGGGCTTGTGGCCACCACGAACTCCATTTCCTGAGAATGGTTGGGTGACAGCTCCCTCCATCGTGGGTTTGTACCACAGTGACTGTGAGGGCCGGGTCTCCCTTCAGCAGGGGGGACAGTTCAGGCCCTCAGCCATGTGTCCCTGCCCCCAGCACTGCTGCTTCTGCCCTAAGTGACAGGAAACATTAACATGCACGGGAGCACGGTAACACACCCTGCGTTCGTTTTTATGGGGAGGCTGTGAGGAGCGGCTGGGGCTGGGTGTGCGGTCTTGGCACAGGCTCAGCCTCCCCCCTCCGGCAGCAGCACTTCCACTACACGTTTGAAGAGAGGCCCTGGATTATTGGTAATGGCTCAGGATCCCCAGAGAGTCCTTCAGGCCATCTGCCAGCCCGCCCAGCCCACAGCACCTGCCTGCATGCTCCCGATGGGACGGCAGAACCCCCCAGCGTCGCTAATTACCCTGCAGCCGGTGCTGCATCCCTTGGATCCTGGGTACAGGGAAGCCGTGTGTGTGGCCCAGCAGGAAAACAAAGCAGCTCCCATTATATGGAGCTGGGAAAAGCACGCTGGGCCCTCCCTGCTTGTTTTGCTCGCCCCTGGCGCAAATAAAGACACCCCCAAAGCACCAGCGCTGGGGGACTGGAGAGCCATCGATCCTCATTCCACTCAGGCTGCACAGCATCAGCCTTTCCCAGCCAGATTTATCTCAGCACTCTGGAATATTTTGGATTGCTTCCTACTACTCCCCTTCACATTAACCACCACACGCTAGTGCCTCTTTCCCAGTGCCTGCCAGAGCCATGAAGGGACAGCCAGGTCAGACAGCTCCATGCCTCTCTGCCACAGCCACCCTACACCTCAGCCTAGGGGAGGTTGTGTACAAAATCACATCCCAGCCCTGGAGTTCTCCATGGGGAATCTTCTTTAATGGCACTCCTTCCTTGACACAGTTTGGTCATCGTAAATATATGTCTCTCCATGTAGAGGCTTCCCCCTAGTCCTGCAGGAACTCAAGGCACAGTCCAGCAATGTGCTGACAAAGCAATAACATCCCCTTCCCGCAGTTTCTTGAGCAGCCTTATGCCCTAATCCATGGGAGTATTTCTCATGCTCACATACAGCAGGTGCTCAGCAGCTGTAACCTTCACCAGGCTCAGCCTTTCATCCTGAAAACACTCCTTCCATCTTATTTAAAGCAACAAAAAGGGATGAGGGTGATTTCTCCATCTAACAGGTTTATTTTTCTAATCCAGACATGCAGGGCCAGCACTGAGTTGCAGGAGGGACATCTGCCTTCTCAGGGCAGAGCCTTGGGAAGACTCAGAGCTCCCCCTTTCTCCCCTTCTTCTCCCCTTTCCTCCTCTTTCTTCTCTCCCTCCCACAGCATCACACCCTCCTCTGCCCTAGAGCCCCTTGGTGACAACCACAATGACATTTGCTCCCCCTGCTCTCCTTGGACCCTTCATTTGGCCCCTTGGGGACAGGCAATTCTTATTTGGGGACAGTAGGGCACAGCCACCCATTTCACTCCAAGTGTAGTTTCATCCCAGGGAAAGGTGCCTGGGTGCCAGGATTGCAGGTGTGACACAATTCAAGGTTGTTTCCTGGGATCCTACAATAAATACAGAGTATGGCTGGTGATGTGGTGACCGAGAGAGGGGCATGTGGCCCTTCACAGCAGCAGGAAGAATAATCTGCGAAGCATTGTATGGAAACACAGGGCAGAGGACACCATCCCCAGTATCCGAGGGGACACTGGAAGCCCTGGAATAAAACCCAACCCAGGCAACCAGATGTAAAAATCACTTTTCTTTGTGTCAGGCTGTCTGGAGGGATTTTTCCCTGCCTGAGAATGTTTGAAGTGGGTAACTTATGGGATGGATTGAAAACCGATGGCAGTTCATGATAAACAGCATCTTTTGTGGGTCTGCATTTTCCAATGGGATAATTATTTCCCTTTCCCAGCACATTGCTCATACCCATTTCTCTTTCCACAGAACATTGTGCTTTAATGACGCTTCATGTTTAATTCCCGAGATGCAATTTTGCCTTCACACCACAGACAACGGCCCTTGGGTGAGCAGAAAGGCCAGCGTGGGGACACCCCAGCAGCAGCACTGCCAGGCCAGCGTGGGACACAGGCACCACGTCACCTCGAGGCACTGAGAATCATCCACTCTCTTCTGTACGGAGCACCACAATTTTTGAAGAGGCTGCTGGCGGTAGCGGGATGCTCGGCACGGTGTGGGTGTGTCCTGGCCTTCATCTTGCTGTGCAGAATGGGGCTGGCGGTGTGTGAAGGCTGAGGGGTGGCAGGGGGCTGGACCCCACCCCACAGGTGGTGGGAAAGCTTGCTGCCTCCTCTTCTACCCAAAGAAGTGCAAGCACCAGCACTGTGCCACAGTCTTACAGGAAACTATTGCTAAAAATGGTCACTGATGGCAGAAACAGATCTGTCGGGAAGAGTAGTCAGGTCCTGGCTGTGGGAAGGAGCTCAGTCTCACATCCAGCCCAGGCTGCAACTGACCATGGCACAGAAATCCCACGGGTGCCTTGATCGTACCACTGCCATGATGCTGGTGGCAGGGTCCCATCCAGGAAGGTGCTGGGGGGGGGGGCGACAGGAGTCCCAAGGCCGTGCTGTCCCAGTGCTGGTGGTGGGGAACAACCCAGGCCAGGGCCATGCAGTCCAGTGGAGTATCCCAAAGCCTCATCAGCCCAGTGCTGTTGGGCCGGAGCACCATCCAAGAAGGGTTCAGGGAGGCGAGAATGGTGCTGAAGGCTGGCAGAGGCGAAGTCTCACCCGATGGTATCGGTGTTGGGGTGCAGCAAGGGGACCCCGTTTCTGCCAGCGGCGGGGGGTCCCCGGGGTGCACGGGGCTAGGAGCCGGGTCCCTCGGGGGGCTGGGGTGGGGGGCTCAGCTGGCTCTC
>VZTJ01001529.1:53236-72644 GCA_013397795.1 Orthonyx spaldingii | reverse complement strand
GCCGGCACCGGCCCCCCCGCACCCGCACCAGCCCCTGCGCCCGCCGCCGCCGCCGCCTCGTCCGGGCTCCGCAGCTCCGCCGCCCGCGGGGACGCCATGGAACCGCCGCCGGCCTGCGCGGCCAAAGGTGAGCGGTCGAACCGGGACGGGATACTCCTCTGGGTCGGAGACGGGTCCCCGAACCGGGATGCTTCCCCAACCCAGAGCCGAATCCCGGTGGTGGGATGCTCTCCCTCCCTGGAGTCGCTTCCCCTGACCGGACTGCCAACCCCACCCCGCAGGTCTCCGAACCGGGCTGCTCCTCCTCCTGGGATCCCGCTTAGCCGAACCGGGCTACCTTCGGGGCTGGGACCCCGCCCAGACTGTCCCCCTTCCCTGGAGCCGACCGCCCAGACCGGGCTGCTCCCCTTCCCTCAATCCGGTACCTGCCTCTCCGAACCAGGTCGTCCCACCTGGTTCTCCCCCTTCTCAACCAGGTCCCACAGCGCGACCCACCTTCCCGAATCCGTCTGAAACCCCCTGTGGGGACCTGTGAACCTGTGACCCCACTAAACTGTCCCTTTCCGGACCCTCTCCTCCCGCCGGGCTCTGCCCTCCGCTTCCCCGCTCCCGCACCGGGCTGTGGCCCCGCTCCGTGCACCGGGCTCCGCTCCTGCTTCTCCGTTCGCTCTGCCCGCCCCGCCGATGCCCACACCGAGCTGCCTCGCTTCCCCTCCCGGTTCCCCGCGTCGGGCTGCCTACCCCCGCCGCCTGCCCGGCTCCCCGGGCGGGTGCCGGTACCGGTGCCGGTGCCGCCGCGGGGCGGGCGGTGGGTGCCCCGAGCCGCGGTCGCGCACGGCCGCCGCACGCACACGCACACACACACACGTACGGGGGGCACACACATGCACTCGCATGCACACACCCGGGCGCACACTGGCACCTGCTGTGCGCGCACCCTGTGCGACAGGGACCCCTCTGTGCATCCCCCGCGACAGCGCCGGGACCCTCCGTGGGCACCCCGGGGGGCTGCGTGGGGAGGGGCTTTGAAGAGGACAGAGCAGCATGGTGGGTTTTGCCTAGGGTCTGCCTGGAGGACGAGCCCCCCACAACCAGCTGTCCCCTGTGGGACATGGGGCAGAGCTGGGCTGGGCACACTGGGGCTGCAGCCTGAGCATCCCCAGCCCCAAAGATAGCAGGGAGAGGTCCCATAAGGACGTTGTCCACTCTCAGTCCCCACAAGGGTTCAGCCTGTCCCCAGATTCCCGGGGAATGCGAGGATTTACCTGGGTTTGGGCCAGGTACGATATGCCCTAGCCTGGGACAGAGGAGTCCCTGGCCCCTGCAGTCCCACCACAGTCCCACTGCAGTCCCATGGCATAACGCTCTCCTTCACACACATACACACACACACACACACATTCTTTATTCCATTCTTCCCAGAGCATTCATGTCAGTGCCTGCACTCTGCTTCTCCCTGACCTGGCACCAGACCCAGGCCCGTGCCCCGGCAGCGACCTGCTGGCAGCCACACGCTTTCCCTCGTTTGTTAATACGACGTGGTCTATTTCCACATTTGGAGCAGTGCCTGGAGATGTGGATGTAAATCCCAAGCAATAGCGGGTGGGCTGCAGACAGCTGCCGGGAAGGTTTGTCCATAACATTGCCATTCCCTTCAACACCTTCACACGCTTCCAGCATCTCCACAGGCACAGCCAGTGCTGCAGGTGCTGGGTGAGCTCACAGTGCTGGGGCTGCAGGGATGCCCCTTGTGCCTTGCACCCTGTCCCCATCGTGTCCTGAACCTTGTCCCCCCACACTGTGCGTTCCTCTGCAGCTACACTGGGCTGTGTGTCACCCATAGTGTCTGGGCACTGCTCTGAGTGGAGATGTCAAGTGGGAGTCTGCTGCCACCTGTGTCGTGACAGGGCAGGGATTTTCTCTGAAGTATCTGTCAGATACAGCTAAAATGGATAAAAAAGACTCAGAGAGTTTAGGGTGTGCCACACAAATAAAGAGGCACATTTGTGTTTTCTGAGGGCTGGACAGGTGCAACACGATTCAGGCTCAGCACCCATCCAGGCACAGTGTCTATCCATGATGCTGACTGGCACCCTCTAGATCAACACATGGCACCTCCAGTCTCTGAGCTGCAGCAGGGGCATGGAGCTGCCATGGCAGGGAGCTTGGAATAAGATGATCTGCAAGGTCTCTTCCAACCCAAATAATTCCGTGACTCTGTGACTCTATGAAACACAGAGGCTTCCCAGCACAGTGTCCCCAGAGATGCAGCCAGAAGTGGGCCGAGAAAGAAGCAGAATTAAAAATAAATGTAAGTGCATCCTGACACATTAACTACATTTAGAGAGGCTTTAGTACCAACCCACTCCGCAGGAAGGCAGGAGATGCTTGGAGACAAGTAGGTCATGGGACACAGATTGTCCCAAATCAGCAGGAAAAGATGGATTTGGAGCAGGCGGGCATATCGCTGTGAACAGACGGGCAGGAGCAGATCTGCTGCCTCACCATCGCCAAATTCCTTGGGAACACAGAACTGCCACCAGTTTGCTCCTGAGCAGAGCTGTGGTCAAGCCCTCTGTTCTGGAGCACCCAAGCCCTGCTGCTGCCAATGCACCCAGGGATGCCAAGGCCGGGAGCCCTGCCAGGATGGGAATTTGTGAGCAGAAGCAGAGCCACTCATGCCGTGGCTCCCACCTGCCCTCATACAGGGACAGGGCTGAGCCTGCCATGGGGTCAGGGCTCCATGCTGTCCGGGGGGCTGCTCCTGCACCCCAATCCCACAGCAATGTTCGAGAGGCCACCTGGGATGGAGGAGGTGGAGGGATGCATCCTGCTGGCATCGCTGCTTGCACTGTGCTGCCCCAGGATCCCACTGCCATTGCTGGATGGGAGCTGGAGGGGACCTCAGGCCTTTGAAGCACCTCAGGGTAGCCCAAAAACCTTCCCCAGCCTGATCCTGAGTGGCTGAGCATGAGGCTGGAGGCTGGCAAAGGCCGCTCCATCTCCAAAGTGCTGGCACTAAGGGAAGGGGAGGAGAGATGGAGACAGCCAAGATTTATGCTGCCAGTGCAGGAGCAAAGAGAGGAGGGAGACAGCCAAGGTCAGAGGGAACACTGCCAAAATTCACAATGAAACTGCAGGAGTGCTGGAGGGGAGAGACAGACGACTTGGAAAGAAAATGAAAGAGGAGGAAGGGAAAGAGTCTGGGAGATGGAGCAGGGTGAGGTAGCCAGACGGGAGAACCAGGGATGGGAACATGTTACTCCTCAGACAAAATGATTGAACACACATGAGAGGGACAGCAAATAGGAGCCTCAGGCAGGCAGAAGAGAACAGCAGGAGCAGGAATGTTTCAAAGCTAGACAGGCTGTGGACCTGTCTCTCTTCCCCAGCACAGCCCTTTGCAGCACAGCCCGATTCTGGGATGTACACAGCTGTCTGGTGCCCACTGGCAGCGGTGACGCCTCTCCAGCCTCACCACCGAGGTGAAGTTTCATTTCTGCCTCCTTAGCATTCACAGCATCCCATGGCAGAGCGAGCGCCTGCAGCCAGCACGGCTCAAGGTGACTCGGAGGTCAGGGAAAAAGCAGCCGGGCAATTCAGGAGCTGGCTCTACACCACCAAGAGATCCAGCAGTTTGGGAGGGCCAGAGGTGCCCAGCACATCACGGCCTCCCTGCCTGTCACTGCCAGTCCCTGTGTGCCCCAGACACAGCATCCCAGTGCTCCCCATGGATGGGAGGCGGTTCTGATCCAGTAAATTGCTCCTGGGAGCTGTTGCCACTGGCAAGGCAGGCAGGGCTGGACATGAGCCTTGGTACTGGGGAGGGCTGGAGCCGCACTGTGGGCATCAGTGAGGGTGGTTTCCCTCTCGCAGGGTACGGAGTGCACAGACAGGCTGGGTGCCCTGGGGGAGCAGGGGATACCTGCTCTGGGGCTCGTGGGAGGTTCCTGCAGGTCCCCGTTGGGGATACACCACTCCAAGGATGGTTCATAGCAAAAATCCCTCTCCTTCCCCAAATGTCTGAGCCCCAGCCCAAAGGCAGCTGGAGGGATGGAGCCCTGCTTGCCACTATGACCTGCTGCAGAGCTGCACTGGGAAGAGGCTCAGCACTTTCCTAGTGATAATTAAGATCTCGTTATCTTCAGCTAACACCAGGGAGACAGGGAAAACCACAGGTGCCTTGTGATATGGCAACAGCTGATGCGCCGGGCTGTGCCTGGAAGCAACGGGAGCCTTGCTATGTTCTGCCTGAATATAAAGCATGGAAAGCACGAAGCAGAGGGTGACAAACTATTTTTTCCCCGGCTGGTGACATCTAAGTGTGCAAACATACTGTCTTCATCTCTTGGGGGTGGCTGGAGATGGCACAGATGGGTGGCTGCGCACCTTTTGCCTTCTCCCTCTGCACAGAGGTCCGAGCCGAGGCTCTGGTTTTTTGTTCGGGGTTTGTTTGGGTTCTTTTTCTTTTGCACATTTCCTTCACCAGGGGAGTTTCATCAGACGTGTCTGGAGCCACGCAGGAGCTGCTCACCTGCAGAGAAAGAGATGGGGCGGTGTCTGTCTAAGCGGGCTCTTACAATGTCACGGGTGAAAGGGGTTGGGAGGAGAAGAGGAGGGGAAGAAGGAGGAGAAGGAGGAGGACAGATGGAGAAGGAGAGTGAGATTGCTCTCCACTCTCATGAACCTAAAACGAGGGGTGCGGCACAGTGTTCCTGGGGATGTGTGGGTTCTGCCGGTCAGCCCCAGGAAGGAGCAGGAGCCATTTGCAGCGGCAGGTCCCTGCCGGGGCTCCGGGACCGTGCGGAGCCGCGGCGAGCGGACGCCAACCCCGCCGGGGCTGCACCGGCACCGGCTCTGAGGGCGGGACCGCGGGCGGCGCCTTCCCGCCCTCGGCTGAGCCGCGGCTGAGGCCTGAGGGGGGTCCGCCCGCCCGCCGAGCCCCTCAGCCCTGCTAATCTCCCTCGATCCCGCCGAGCCGAGCCGGGCCCCTCATCCCCCCAGGGCCCCTCAGCGACCGGCTGTGCCCCTCCATCCTTCAGGATCCCGCTAAAGCCAACATCCCCCTCCTGGCATTGCTCAGGTCCCCCGTCCCCTCAGCGCCTTGATCATCCCATCCCCTCAGGTTCTGCTACATCCTCAGGGCCTGGCTGGACACCCCTGCCCCCTCAGGCACCACTAAATCCTCCCTGACCCGTACCCTAAGGATCCCACCAAATCCCACCCTGCCCTCTGAGGGTCCCGCAAAATCCTTTCATTCCCTCAGAGCTCTCAGGGTTCTCCCATCCCCTCAGCACCCAGCTGGGTGATCCCAGCCCCTCTGGATCCCACTAAATCCTCACATCCCCTCAATATCTGTCTGGGTCCTCTATCCCCTCAGATCCCAGTGAATCCTCTCATCCCCTTCAGTGCCTAATTGTGTCCCCCCATCCCCTCAGATCCCACTAAATTCCCTCTTCCCCCTAGCACCCGACTGGGTCCCCTCAGATTCCATTAAATCTCTAGTCCCACTTGGTGCCCTAGGACCCATCTCCTTTTGGAAGGGGAAGAGCTCAGGGAATTTTGTCAGGGCTGCCCTGATACCCTTGGCCAGGCATCATGTTCTACGTCCATTTGCTCATCAACAAGCGGGGGCCGCTGGCCAAAATCTGGCTGGCTGCCCACTGGGACAAGAAGCTCACCAAGGCACATATCTTTGAGTGCAATTTAGAGGCCACCGTACAAAAAATCCTCTCCCCAAAGGTAGGCTGTGGCATGAGGAGGGATCTCCTGGAGAGTCCTGGGGTGGAGGTGTTGGTCTCTCATAGAGAACTCTATTACTTCTGTGTAATATTTTAACATTTTTGCCAAAAATACTAACTCCTGAACAATTTTTTTAAAATTTTTTTTTTAAATCCTCACAGTTTGCTATAGCTCTGCGAACCTCTGGACACTTACTCCTGGGGGTGGTGCGGATTTACCACAGGAAAGCAAAGTACCTCTTGGCAGACTGCAGCGAAGCTCTGACCAAAATGAAGACAGCCTTTCGCCCAGGTGTACACAAAATTCAGCTTTTTCCATGTGTCCTTTACAGCTCTTATTTTAAAAGATAATTTTTGGACATTTCTGTTAAATACACATTACTGATCCCAAAGGAAACTGAACATACTAGTGCCTGCTGCTAGTTTTTAGTCTGGCTTAATTTAGTGCCATTTCAGGTCTTTGACTCCCTTAACAGAAGCAGTATCTTAAGTGAGCTTACAAGAAGATGCTTGAGTTCAGCCTGCATTGCTGGATAATTAATTTTAATTTCTGATGACACCAACAACACATCTAACAGTGTCAGTGCCAGACCTGACAGCGTGTTTTGAGCTCTAGCCATGTAGACAGGGAGAAGGGAGCTGAGATGACTGGATCCTTTTCCAACAGGCTCTGTGTTTGTCATACCTAGGGAACAAATGGGAGGCACTGTTGTCTAAAAAAAGCCTGAGAACACCAGTGTCTATTGCCAGTTTTAATGTGCTTTGTGACCTGGTCTGTTTTCAGAATAGTGAATAATTACTCTGCATTATTCTCGATTATATCATCACAGAATTATAGAATCACAGAACCATTTAGGCTGGAAAAGCCCTCCAAAGCCCAGTCCAACTGTTCACCCAGCACTGCCAAGGCCACCACTAAGCCATGTCCCCAAATACCACATGTCTATTAAATCCCTCCAGGGATGGTGACTCCAGCACTACCCTGGGCAGCCTGTGCCAGGGCTTGACAACCCTTTCAGTGAGGAAATTTTTGTTAATATCCAACTGAAATCTGCCAGGCACAACTTGTGGCTATTTTGGAGATAGATACTAGAGCAACTTGGAGAGCACTACACAGCTCAAGAGCAAGACACAACAGTCACCACTGCGGCAACAGAGACTTTAACTGGATAGAAGGGGGGAGAAAAATCTCAGCAGGAGTGGTAAAATGCTGATAGAAGCTGTGCAGGGGTGCTGTGAAATCTCCATCAACAGGAATAGTCAGAAGTGATCTCACTTGGAAATTAACCATGTTCTGAGCAGAAGGTTGGATAGGATGACCCTCAGAAATCCCTTCTCACCTGAATTTTTCCAGGATTCTCTGATTCCCAAGTAATTGCAGTCTGAGTATATAATTATTTGATGCTGGAGAACAGTGTTGTGGAGATAGAGCAGAGGAAAGAAAAACACGGTGATTCATTTGCAGTGCTGTGAAAGACTCTGTGCTAAACATCAGCTGTGGGAGAACCTTCCAGGGACTTAAAGCAGCTGTTCACCAGCACAAGTACTTACATATTTCAGGTCCTGTTTCAGCAAACTCTTTTGTATCTGTCTGTAAAAAATAGATCTTCTTAAGGACATGGAAACTGAAATTCCACTTTCGAGTGCCTAAGCTTTACCTTTCTGTGATTTAGAATTCCAGCAGCCCCTCCTGACAGGTTTATAGGCTTATTATACCTCCTTGAGAGAACACTACTTTTATTTTATTGATACTTATTTTGTTATGTTGTCTGTTTATTTCAGGGCTTCTTGACCTTCCAGAAGAGAACTTTGAGGCTGCTTATCAGTCCATTACATTACCTGAAGAATTTCATGATTTTGAAGCACCACTACCAGATGTAAAGTAAATGCTTACCTAGTTTTTATCCATTCTTTTAGTATTTTCAGAAGTAAAAGCTATACTTGCTGTTATCTGATCGAGACTCAGATTGGGTTGTTTCAGTTTAATAACTGAATTCTCCTAAATTCTTTACAAGGCTACAGCCACAGGCGTTGTGCTTTGGTAGTTTTCCTCAGCCCTTTAATCAACAGACCTTCACAATGAAATAATGTCTTGAACTTAGACTTCAGGATTTAAAATTGTCTGAGTGAAGGATGCAAACAGCTTTCTGAACCTCAAGAGAAGAGATAAAAATTAGTATTAATCCTGAAAGATGTGGCCAGTAACCACACAGTGTTGCACTGTTCCACTGGGTAACTTAATTTTGTTTCTGCTCCACTGCTCTCCGGGGCTGGGATATTTTATCAGCAATAGCCAGCCTGGCTCCTGAGAAAAAGCCAGCATATTTCTTAGGCTTTTCTGACACAAAGCAGCATTAATGTAGAAAACTGATAAAATGCAGGAGGTCAAGTCATGTCTCTGATGCCCTGAAGGTCCAGGACAAGAGATTTCCACCGAGAGTTGCTCTGTACCTCCTCATAAATAGGGTTTGATGGGATCAGTAAGGGTTTATTGTTTTCTAAGTACAGCTGCAATGTAATACAAAGTCATTCAAGAACCTCAGTGTGCTAACTCTGTAAAGGTGCCTCTTCTGCCTGCCCAAACAGTTGTGTCATTTTGTTTAAAAGATGTTTCATTAATTAGTTGTATTCTGACAAGGGCCTGGTAGGTACCAAGGCTTGGATGGGAACAAAATCACATAAGCCCAAGTTTACTGGCAAAAGAGTGGAAAAACATGGGGGTTTGTGATAAAATGCCAGGATTGAAGGCTGTATAGAAACAAGTTTTCACATTCCAGCTGAATGCTCAGTGGGTTTCAGTTCACTCTATATTTTTATATTTTTTTCATCAGGGCCATTGATGTTGCTGAACATTTTACCTTGAATCAGAGCAGAGCTGAAGAAATCACACTTCCAGAGGATTATGAAAGCAGTATACTTCTCTGTGATAGAAGCTTTGGTGAGAGAAGTTGAGAAATTTGGAATATTTCATAAGAGGGAGTGTGTTTTATGTGAAACTTTTATGTGAGCCCTTTTCACGTGTGGAAAAGCTGTGATTAATAGTGCATTTGTTTCATGCTTTTGCTGACTGGCCTATCATGCTGTCTTAGGTTTAAAATTTTGTGTATGCAATATTAGTCTAGTGTCAGAGACTGAGAAGCAAACCAAACATTTCCTGCTTTTACTAAATTAGATAACATCGCTTATTGTTTATTCCATCTGAGGTATGGGATGTCTCGCAATCTCTTAAAAATTACTTGAAAAATTAGGAAATTAATAAATCTGGGTTTCCAAATCTCACACGGAGGAGGGATCAGAAACTGTGTGTTCCCTCAGATGAAGAAGCAGAGGCACTGAGGAGACAGAGCTTCTTTGAGGGCAGCATCCTGACGAGCAGTAACAGTCTGGTGGCCGATCCCAACTTGGCCAGTACCAACGAAGACAAATCTGTGCTCTACGAAGATGTTTACTGCTTCCAGCACGACCATTTTGGGGATGAGGAGGATGCTGCAGATATGATTGGTAGGGTTTGCCCCAGGCAAACAGAATCAGTTCCTTTCCAAATATTTTTATTCTTACAGGAAAACAGTCTAAACAGCACCAACATGATTGTTTTCAAACATAAATTCTATGTTATTTGTTGTTTTCATACGTAAGTTTTTTCCCACTTGTCACTAAATCTATGATCACTTAGACACTGCCAAGTCAGATTGGTTTAAAGGCTGTATTTCATTATTTTAGCATTAAAATTATGCTTAATGTTTAACAATTTCATTTCTATTTTCAAAGGCGAAATAGTGCAACATTTTTATCCTTACTGTTGTAGTAACAAAGGCAGCAAGGTAGCTTTACATCATTATTAGAGTATTTATATAAATTTATGTAAACCGTACAGATTTATACCTTTTAACACTATCAAGGCCATTATTTAAAAAAAAAAAAAAAGGTGGAAATCTCAAACTTGGGGCTAATCCCCTCCTTTTTGTGCTGTTGCAGACAGCACCAATGGCCATCTGCGGGAGCTGAGCTTGCTTTCTTTGCAGAGTATTAACCTTGACTAACATTAGGCTGTATCAGGTTATTTCATGACCACTAAGGCTTAGAATGATTAAAACTGTGTTTTATGTTTAAGAAATCCTGTTGAGGGGTGAGCAAAATGTCCTAGATAAAGACATTCTTGATGTGGAGGAAGCACGTCCTTTGTCACAAGATCTGCCAGAGAACAGCACAGCCAGTGAGTTTGCAGTGTCTGCTCCATCTCACACAAACCCTCTGTTCTTGTGTTAACGCCTAATGTCACTCACATTCAGCTTTTTGTAGTACCCTGTGCCTTTTTCCTTTCTTCATTTATTTTGTCTTTTTTTCCCCTAAACTGCTTCATCCACCACTTTAGGATAATTTTATTTGATTTAGGGATTCCAAATTTGTAACCTGACATTGCTTAGAAATACCTTCACGTGACATCCTGTTGGATATGCTGTTGGTCCACCCTGCTGCTCACAGCGTGATGTCCCTTTTGAGAGGGAAAGAAACCCAAATAAGGCTGTCCTGTAACTGTGAACTTTCCCAGTGAGAGCTTAAAAGGTCTTTTCCAACCAAAACAATTCTGTGCTTCTATTTCTGGCTTCATATTTCTGTGACAAATAACACTTAAGTAGCTCATAAAGGTGCTGTTAATCTTCTTTTGGTTTGATGTTGATGAAAGAAATTAAGCTTTGATAACTGTTTCTGAGAAATTTTTGCTATCTTAAATCCTTACTCCCCCATCACAGCATCAGTTCAAAACAGAGAATTCTGGAACAGCTTTAAAGGGATACAGTGGCTCTTGCCTCTCCTTGCTCTGTTGCTGGTGCTACCTGTTCCTTTTCTGTTGACAGAAATGTCCACAGTGCTGTGCACTTGCCTGGAACTGAAAACAGATAGGGATTGAAACGAAACACTTTCCCCTAAACACTTTCTGTTTTGTGGCTTTTTCTCCAGATCAGTTCTTCTGTCCCTACTACGGCCTGGTCATTCTGGGATCAGTGAAGGGAAGTGTGCAGGGCAGAGTATGAGCAGGAACTGGTGAACATAACTGAGATTATAAACAAAACCACAGTTTCCTGTTTCTCACCATTTTTGTCTGGTATCATTCACTGGTATCACGTGATTGAGAAATCAGTCCATATAGTATTTTTTTTTAATTTGGGTTATTTGCTGGCTTTTTTTGCAGTTGAGTCCAACTGTGCAGACACCACAATTAAGGATGTAAATCACACAATGAGTGAGACAATCCTTTTGTTCAAAGAAGAAGAATTTGTGCTTGAGCCAGTTGATGATACAGGTCAGAAGTTGATCAGTTTCTTGCTCAATGTTTGCATTAACTAGGTTTGGCTTTCTTCTTAGTAGTGAAAATACTTGCAAAATAGATTATTCCGAACTTAGATTTCATCTGTTCCTGCCGTCAGAGTTCCATTTTACAGTAAATATCATACAAACCCAGTGTCAGATTGTTTATCTCAGCTGCCCAAATCTCTGCTTGCAGTTTCTTCCATGTACCAAGTCCAGTTTTGTTGCTCTTCAGCTCTGGTAGCATTGCAAGTCTGGCCTCAAGGGTGGTACTGAAGATTCACCTCAAAAGCTTTAATTTCCAGTGACACACCAGTGATTTTTATGTTTAAGATAACAATCTTAAAACTTTCAAGCCTTTAGAAAGCATTGGTTTGTGAATTTTTAACAAGCTCCAAGGTAAAAAGTATTACAGTTCCTCTGTGAGTAAATCTAAGTGTCCCCTATCACGTTGGTGGCTGTTTATGAATAAACACGCTCATGTTGACAACAATATTTACAATATTGGAATTTTCTGTCCTGCCCAAATAATATCCAGGAAGTTATAGCTATATAACCAATCTGTGTCTTTCTTTTTTGTTTACATCTTGATTAAATTGCTAAAGATTAAACTGACAAACACAGATATTAATTATGAGGTACTTAAACCTCCTGAGTGCATCAGCAGTTCCCAGAACACTTAACTTCCTGGTGGATTAAAGACAGTTTATTCAGTCTTGTTGCTGTATCATGTGTTCTCATTAAGTTCTCCTGTTCCTGGTTCTTTAATACAATAGTCATTTGTCTAATACAATTAAACATGTGGGAATTTCCTGTACAAGAGTACAAAGAGTGAAAACTTTATGGAAACTTTTGAAGGAATGGCCTGTGCGCTTGTACTTTGATTTTCAAGTCTAGGCAGTGTTCAGAAGGTCGGCAGCCAGGTTGATTCACAGGGCTTTTTTTGGGTGTTTAACGTCCTAGGAATAGACCCTAAGATTTGTTACTAATACTTGTCTTATGTAGCTGTCACCCAGAGGAAGAAAAAACAAAGAAAGAGGAAGTTGCTGGTGGATGTAGAGAAGGAGCTCAGCTGCAACACCATCTACAAGCAGCTCACCAACTGCACGGACACCCTGGGCACGCTGGACCTCGCTCCTCCAACCAAGAAAACGATGATGTGGAAAGAGTTGGGAGGCGTGGATCACCTCCTGTCCCATTCTGCACAGCCTGTGGATCATGCTGAGCTGCAAAAGGTAAAGATCAGTTCCTTGTGGGGTCTGTGCCACTGTGTAGGTTCCAGGATTGCTGCAGAGCTGGGATCTGACTGAGAGAGGTTTTGCAGACTCTGTTTGATCTGAACTTGGAGCTGGCTGCAGGTGGGCACTGAGCCTTGCCCTGCAGCACAGGTCACCTGGACTCCTGATGGTTTGCACACTCACCACTAATTGCTTCATCACCTGTGGGGTCACAGCCTTCACCTCCTGCACTCCAACAAGAGAAAAATTACAAGAGGAACATGAGAGCTCATGTTTCATTTCACACACTGGCACCTGGCTGATCTTATACAATTTTGTACATTTCCATCCATTTCTTTTGTCCTTTCTCCTTTGTTGTATTGTTTTCTGGTTTATTTCCTCTTTGTAATCAATGTGAGACATCTTTTGTTTATATTTACTTTAAAGGTACATCAGACATATTATTAGAATATTGCTAATGGATTTGGAAGGGTTCACTGCAGCAGCGCAGCTTCACCACTTAGAGTCCAGCTGCAGAATTACAACTTGCTCTGTAAGAGGATGAAAACTGCAGATGTTTCTTTCTTTCATCCTTCCTTACTTGCTGGCTTCAAGAAAAATGATCCAAGCTGCTCCTAGGATGTTTATTTCATGGAGTTCATGGTCAATGTTGGAGCTGCAGAAGGCTACTGCTTAAAAACAAAAATAAAATTGCAGATATTCAGAGTGACCTAATTCAAATGCTGAAATTCTGGGTTGCAATCATTAACATACAGCTCATATTCATAACTTTGTGTTGATGTTTGCAAATAATCTGACATGATACTGTGAAAGCAAACAGAAAAAATAATTATTTTCAGTTGTTTGAAAAATGCGTCAAGACTGACAGATTTAAGATGAGAGCAAATGGAATACAGAGGATGTCTGAAATGAAAGAAATGAGAAAAGAGCAAGATACTACAGGTAATATTTTAATTCTGTTGTGCAGAATTAGAAGTTGGAAAGTATTTTCTATTCTACATAGTGTTTGAGAGACACATGCATGGTGTTTATGTGTAGTATTCTACAAATTACTACTTTGCTGTTCTTTTGTTTCTTAGAAATTAAATGAAACCCAAGTCTTTTCTTCCTTGTGGCATAAGGAGATATTTTTGGTTTCACCTTTGGTTTCTCTAATTGTCTCTGAAACTGCAGATTTGGGTAATGTTGTTTGTGGGGGTTTTTTTAATATAAAAAAAAAAGCTTCCCACTTATTCTAAGCTTAATCAAACTGCTCTCCAAACTTCCAAAATAATGTAAATAGTTCTACTTGTATCTAGAAGATGTGTTTTGGTTAATATCAGGCAAGAAGAAATGTTCTGGTTTAGATCTTCTGAGAAGGATGTATCCACTTTCACTCCTTTGCTCTGCTGGGAACCTAACCTGCCTCAGAATTAATTAACAAACCCATCTCCTATGGTCTATAAAGATCAACTTTCAGAAAAGGAAGTCCTCCCTTGGAAGGTTCTGCTTTCATACTCCTGTTGGGAATGATGTTTCTTCAATATTTGCTTATTCTGGCTCTTCCTCTCAAAGATTGTGAACTTGGGTGTGATTTTTGGTTTTCAGTGGGGTTTTTTTAAGGACAGTGATTCACAGTAATTGCCTCTTCAACCTTGGTTTTCTATTAACACAGAGATGCTGCCAGTAGAAGAGCCAAGTTACCTGCAGGAGCCAGCTCATTCTGAGACTGAGAGAAAAATTAGAAATGATTCCTTTGTGTTGACATCACAGAATGACAGAAATGAAACCAATGAGAACTGTGGTGAAATTATAGTGAGCAGTTTTCCTCAGTTTTAGAGACCTAAGTGTGTCTATTGGTGCCACTTTTTGCTAAGGTTCCATTTAAAACATGTTAAGGAATTACTAATGTTTGGAAAGGATGCTAAAACCAGTCAAGAGAGAATTATGTAGCTTGTGGGATGGAAGTTTGTTTATAATTACTTTGGTCTACTCTCACAATGAATGAATGAATGATTAATTAAAATGCCTATTAATCAGTATAGATTACAGTCTAATCACTAAGTATAAATGAGAGCTTAATATTAAATAGGAAATATTGTACTGAAGAGATAAATATAATCTTTATCTAGGATAAAACTTACATTTTTATGTCTCATATCGAGAAAATACTTAAGCAATAGCAAATTACCTATCTCTTCCATCCTCACTTAGGCTGAAGGGCATTCTTTGGAGGATATGAGACTCATTAATGTTGAAAAGTGACAAAATTTGACCTAATGACAGCAGAAAACGTGTGCTCCATGCCTGAACTCTGCCCACGGTGTAGATTCAGCTGTAGGATAACACCTACAGCAAGGTTCTTCCCTGTATCAGGAAAGACATGGTAGAAATAGCAGCTATTAACTCATTTTGGAAAACTTCATTACAATAAATTCTTTGAGCAGAACTGTGTAATGAGAACTGCACTGTGTGCATAAACGGTCAGGCCTAGTGATTGTCTTTTTCATGCTCACAGGAGGATGCAGCAGCTTTCTCTGAGAGCTCCAAAAATTCCCTGGGCCAGGAAGCTGAAGTCCAGCAGGTGGAGGTGCCAAAGGTGTGTGTCCTAAGCTTATGGCCCTGGCTTGTTTCAGAAGAGAACCCTGTTTCTTAAAAAAAAAAAAAAAAGATAGCATCATGAACTTACAGTGAGTTTTGCTTCCTGTGAGCAGGAAACCGTTTCCAATCTTGCTGGCTCTGAGGATACTCGGGCACTCTGAAGCCAGGGCAGTCAGCTGCAGGTTTCAGAGGTTAAGCCCAAAATCCCAAGGCAAATATTTGAACATCTCTTTAAGCCCCTGGCCAGTGCAAATCCTGTCAGAATCCCAGTCCCACAGAGCAGGACCTGGCTGTGGAGCTGCCTCACCGGGACCATGTCCATGGCTTGTTGCACATGAGCTGTCTCTGTAGCACAAAGCACACAGGACCATCCTTTCCTCTGTTTCACAAAACCTTGTGTGAGCACAGAGGTGGCACAGGCACCAGATTCCCTGAGTTTGGCCATGCAGATGCCCAGCTCTGGCTGGATTTTCAGTCAGCCTGGAACATTCCTGTCCTTTTTCTCATGGTGTGTAACTTTTTACACACCCTGACTAACCTTCTGTTTACTTCCTCTCAAGGAGCAAGCAAGGACCACGAAAGACAGTGAAGAAATAAGATGGGGCAAAAGAACTCTTCAGTTACAAAAAACTTTACAGGTACCAGTGCTGGTTTTTGTTATTAGATACCAAAAGTTGGTGTTGATTTCAGCTGGACCATGTCAGAAAACTCTTCCTTCTGCTGTCCATCATGTTTCTGCCTCTCACTTGCAGCATGTGCTTTTTTTGGTATTTCTGTGGAAAATCAGGATTCTGGATGCTTGATGTGTGGTGTTCCTCCCACAGCTTCTGGAATCACTAGAATTTTCTGAATGCTCTTTTTTTTGAACATATTTCAAAGGTTCAGTGCAAATAATAAATAAATATTTACACCTGAGTATAGCCTTTAACAAACAAGAGATAACTCTGGAACCAAAGAATTGCTTTAGGACATTTATTGTTATGAATCACAAAGCATGATGGAAGTGCACCATTGGTGCAATGGAATTTGGTGGAATTGTAGATTTTAGTAACACACATAGGTACCAACACTATACGGCATTAAAATGCTAATAAACACAGATGGAAGATAGCCAGAGAATTTGCGGACTCCCCATCCCTGGAAGTGTTCAAGGCCAGGTTGGATGGGGCTTGGAACAACCTTGTCTAGTTGGAGGTGTCCAGGGTGGGGGAATGAGATGGTCTTTGAGGTCCCCTCCACCCCAAACCATGGTTCTGTGGAGATTGGATCCTATTTGAGGCATTCAGGCAGAGATATTCCCTCTATGCATTGCTCTCTGTTGGACTCCATGGGTTCCAGCTTTCCTGGGAAGCTGACCTGACTGACTTCTCATTTCCCTCATGCAGAAACTGAAGAGGTCAGGCGTGTGTTCCTTCAGTTTTCGGGAGCTCTGCCAGAGGAACAACCGGAAAGAAGCTGCAGCCACATTTTACATCTTTCTGGTGCTGAAGAAGCAGCTGGTCCTTGAGCTGCGGCAGCTCGAGCCCTTCGCTGACCTCACAGCCACTGCTGGGCCCATGTTTGACAAGATCAGATAAACTGATCAAAATACAGCTTAGGCTGCAGTTTACAGCAGTTTTCCTGGAAAAAGGATGGAGTGTCTTGTCAAACTGTGGGAGCTGAGCAGAGCTCCCTGTCCTTTACCCCACCCAGTAATGGCTTGCACAGGGGTCCTGCCCCAGGTGTTCACTGCAGGGCTTATTATTAATATTTATAGTTATATGATGAGTTTTATGATAGTTATACAATATGTTAATAAAATACCACTGAAATATATATTCTACATAAGAGATTTACATTGTGAAGGATTTTATGAAACTCCTTAAAGGAATTTTATAATTTTATAATAGTCCTTGAAGGGTTTTTATAAAAGTCCTTTAAAACCTTTCTCAGAGACTACCTTTGGAGGTTAAATTACTTTTGACAAGGCTTGTGTCTGTTAATTCTCTAATACCATCAGTCAGAGTCATCTCTTAAATCTCCATAGAAAAAAACTTAGACTATTTAAAATTATTCCTGTCAAAGAATGTTCAGTATTTTGTATTTTAAAATCTAGCAGGGTACTGTCTCCAGTGTTGCTTTTGTGTGTTCAGGCAGACAGAGGTTACACTGGCCCTAGAAGAGGCCATAAGCTGCAGAAAGAAATTCTATTTCCTAGAAACCCTGCAATTTCAGATTTCACAGAGCTTTTTAACTTATGAACACCTTTATTCATGTGTAGACCTATTTAAAAATGGATGTTAACTGAAATAGTATTATTTCCTTGCATTTTTATCTAATTTAGGATAAATGTTATCCTTTTACTGTCATTTTCTGAAGCTTTTGGTTTCCATCTGCCTCCTACCTGTGCCACAGAGATGGTTGTGCCCCACTCAGGAGCTTTGGTGCTGTGGGGATATCACTGTCCCTTCATGTGGAATCAATAAAAACCAGATGTTTCCTTTGCTTGCTGGTGTTTCTTTTGAAGGACCAAATCCTATGGGTTCAGCTCAGAGTCAGGGACCTGGTGATTTTACTTAAAATTGGAAAGGATGTGTGATGCTGTCGCCTGACTTCCAGGTGTTCTCTCACCTCAGTGACACCCCCGTTTCTCTGGGCCCACAGATGGGTGTGGTTCCTGTCCCACAGGGCTCAGGGAGGTTTGGTTTTGAGGGTCCATGTGAGGGAGTGAAAAGGTTTTAAAAGAGGTGAAGCTCCAGTGTGGGGCAGGGGTGTGGCGTGGGGTGGCCACTGGCTCTGGGGGTGTTCCAGCTGAGTGTCCTTTCTCAACAGGAATATTTGATTAAATAAGTAATGGGCCTTTGCTGCTGTTCTCTGAGGGGTTCCTTTTCCGGGTGTAAGGACAGGAAAAGCGTCCCTGTATGGTAAAAACCTCTCTGTTTTCTGCAAAAGAAACACTATTTCTGGGTGGGAACAGAAACATGGCTCAGGCCAAGACTTGGGACCAAGGGCAGCTCATCTTTTCCTTGTGGCAGGCCTGGCACTTCCAAGGCCAAGTGCTGACCTGGGAAAAGGGTTTGGCTTTGATGAAAACCTTTCCCTCTCTCCCTGCAGCAGGCCCCGTCTCCCTGGAGCAGTGCTCCCACTCTGCAGGTCACAGCAGCCTGGGAGACCAAGCACTGCAGAGGGAAGGAGAACCCATTTTCCTTCCCCAAAAGCCATCAGGAATGACTCTGCATCTCACAGCAGAGCTGCTGCCTGTGCCACATGGTCAGAGCTGCTCCAGTGGCAGCAGATGTGATAACTCATTAATTTTCCTTTCAAGGAGAGAGGCTGTGCATTGGATTCACCGGGAAAGAGGGAAACAAAAGGCAGCTGGAGGCGGGCAGGAATAAATGGGAGGATATATATACACTGAAAACAGTCTGTGTGTCGGGATAAATGAGGTACAAATCATGCAGGAAATAGTGCTGGGAGAAAACTGACATGTATTTACCAAACAGGTTTGTCAGAACTCCGGAATAACCATGGGGGAGTGACAAAGGGAGCTGGGAATGTCTGGGAAGCACGATGGGCCTCGGGTCCAGACCCAAACCGGGAGCTGGTTCTACTCTGACTATGAATATTTCCCACAAGAACATTTCCCTCCATAAGTCCGTATGAGGATCCACACACGTTGGATGCTCTGTGGATGTCTGTGACACAGGAACATGTGCATCTGTCACGCTCCTGGTCCCCACGGAGGTGTCCGCAGCCGACCCTGGGCGCTCCTGGCCGTGCAGAGCCGGAGCCGGTGCCCCGCTGCTCCCCGCGCAGGCTGCAGCACGTGGCGCGGGGGCTCCCGAGACGTTTCCTCAGCAAATAATTTGAGAAGGTTGATCTTGACAGCTACAGCAGGAAGCGTGTGGGAAGTGCCATGAGTAACCGGGCTGTGCTGGAGGACGGGATGTGCCGTGCCGTGCCGTGCCGTGCCAGCCTTCAGCCTCATCTCCCAAACCTCCCGACCCCAGTCACAGCCCGGGACAGCAGCTCGGGGTGGCTGTTGCTGCTTCGCCATCCCAGCCCTGGAGATTAGGACTGAGCCACAGGGATGGAAATGGGGCACAGAATTCCGGTTGTTTAATGATTTTACTTCATGAAAGTGCGTCACTAATTAGAGGCAGGGATCTCCTCGGATCTGGACAGCTTAAGATGAAAATTACGACGCTGGGGGGACTCCAAGGGCCGAGTGGCCCCAGCGCGGGGCCGCCCCGGCTCCCCCGTCGCCTTTCTTCTCCTCCTTCTCCTCCGGGGTTATGCGGGGCGAGGAGCCCAGGGCCACCGGACTCAGGGCACACCCGGCCCACGGGGCTTCGCAGACGGGGAGGGACCCCTAAACCCGGCTGGTTTCTTATTTTGAGGTGGTTGCGCCAATCCGGCAGAGGGGAGTTGCCATAGAAACGGGGGGAAACCCGGCGAGGGGGGGGCGCGGGGAGAGGCACCCGCGGCGCCGTCGCTTTAAGATCGCAGAGGAGGGAGCGAATTACGCAGCTGCACGGCTCATCCCTCCCTCCCTCCCTCCCT
>VZTJ01001529.1:37289-52909 GCA_013397795.1 Orthonyx spaldingii | reverse complement strand
CCGCTCCGCATCGGGGGGGACGGGAGGGGGGGGTTCCCGGGGCACAGGGTGCTCGGGGCGGGTCACGCATCGGGCCCGCAGCGCACCCGCATTGCGTGTGCCAGACCCCCGCGGCACACACCAGACCCGTGCTGCTGCACCAGAGCCCACGGGGTGTGCTGGAGCCCCGTGGCACGCACTGGACCAATGTCTGACTCATCAAACCCATGTCTTGTGTACCCTGACCCACACTGCAAACCCAGCTGGACCCCCACCACACCCACCGGTCCTGCTCACAGCTCTGGAGCCACAGGACGTGTGCTAGACCCACACAGCAGCCTGCGCCACGCGCCCGCTCACCAGACCTGCACCGCACTTGCCAGACCCACATCTCATGCACCTGACCCACTTCACATGCACCAGAGCTTTTCTGCACACCCCAGACCCTCCCTGCACACCCCAGACTCACATTTCATGCACCAGACCCTCCCTGCACGCCCCAGTCCCACATCACATGCACCAGACCCTCCCTGCATACACCAGTCCCATGCCATGTGCATTGGACCCACACCACATGCACCAGACCGTCCCTGCACGCCCCAAACCCACGTTTCATGCACCAGACTCTCCCTTCAAGCACCAGCCCTATATCTGCTCGTGCAGCATCTCAAAGTGTCTCAGACATTGTGGGGCGTTGCAGGAGCCGGGGCTGCTCTGCAGTTGACATTTTATTATTTAATGGCTTCGTGCTCCATCTCCAAAGGGAGACAGGAACATCCGAGTGGGCTGATGAGCCGGGTGCTCTGTTCTTTCCTCCCCACAAGGTCAGCGCTGTGGCTGTCACACAGAACCCACTGCTGGGCGCCTGTTCCGCTTTAAAAATCCCAATGTTCCCATCCTCTCTGGGCAGCAGGCAGGTTGTGCTGTGACCTTGTGGCAAAAGATGCAAATCCTGGTGTCCAGGGGTGCCGGGGTGGGGGTCAGAGGGGCAGTGCCCGTGGCCCCGTCTCGGCAGTGCTGCAGCGGGCTGAGGCAGGAGATGTGGTGTGTGGTTAAAGTAGGCCATTCCAGCGGTGTGGGGACCAGGGCTAATCCCTCAGCACCGCCGTCATTCCTAGCCCTCGCTCAAGGTTGGTGCTGGCTAGGGGAAGCGCCGAGGCACGGAGGGGAGGAGGAGCTGTTGCACTGGAAGCTGGGTTTGTCTTCCAGGTTTTTTTGCTTTTGTATCTCGAAGGAGTGGGCCCTTCCTTCTGCTTCACACACCTCACCTGGGCTCCTGCCAGAGCACCTGTGTGGGATGGGCTGTGCAGTTGGATGTCACCTCCATCCCAATCCTGCTGACCTTCCTGGCCCAGGATGAGACACGGGGTCTGCATCTTGGGTGTCCCACTCCTGTTCCCATGCTGCTACAGCACTTGTCGTGGGGCTCTTTTCCCATTTCCCTTTGGCTCCAGAGTGCCTACCAAGAACCCAGCCTTTGCCCTCTGGTCAAGCACCTTATTTTTATCTAATGAGGGCTGGGAATTGCCACCTCCCTGTTTGGAGTTGCAGCCAGGTCAGCTGGAAAAGTGATGAGCTGCATAACCCGAGCTTTCCAAATGGTGTCTGTTTTCCTGTAATCTCTGGGTGTCAACTCAGCGTTTTATAACAAACAGGAGAATAAAAGGAGATGCCCCTGCATTTTGGAATGGGATACAACCACTCTTAGCAGCATTGATTTTTCTGGTGGTGTTGCATAAACACCCCGTGGGGTTTGTCTCTGCTTGTGCCCCGAGCACTCGGCTCTGCCCTGAGCTGGATTTAGCTGTGGCCTTGGCAGTGCTGGGTTAGCAGTTGGATTTGAAGGTATTAAAGGTATTTTCCTACCTAAATGGTTCTGTGATTCCATGATCGCCCACTGCCTGGGAGGCAGGTGAAGCTTTGGGATGAACCCATCTACACTGGAGCAGAGGCTCCCAGCCCCTGGAGATATTACCACATCCTTGGAATCTTCTTGGAGCAAAAGCAAAGCAATCCCTGTATCCCAAAAATCCCCCGTGGCAGGAGGAGGAATGCAGACACAGTCATGGATGTTTGCCCCCAGCTGCCCAGGTGGTGGCCTTAGTGCTGACCCCCTCCTGCTCCAGGACTTCTGCCAGCCCTGGCTGCTGGATCCTGCTCCTTCCCACTGCAACCCAGCTGTATCCCAGACCCTTTTCCAGTGCAAGCGGCCCTGGCATTGCCACTGTCCAGGGACACAGGGCTCTGCCCCCCATCAGCTGCTGGTTGTTGGCCACATCCAGCACTTTGCTTATTTTTAGCGTGAAGAAAAGCAGAGCTGGTGTCAGGAAGACAGGTTAGGTCCTGGGGAGCCCTTTTTGGCCCTTGGAAAAACAAAGCTGTGGTTTCCCTCTCCGTGTTCCCTCTGCTTTTAATCTTGCTCATCCTGGGAGGCTGGAGATCTCCCAGGGGACCCGTAGGGACACCACGGTTCCTCTCCCAGGTCTCTGCGGTGGCTGAAGCCGCTCTCAGACACTTGGGCTCAGTGCCACCATTGCAAAAGATTCCTCACACAGGATGTGCCAAGAGAAACACAGGAATCCGGCAGCAGGCAGGATGATGGGAGCCTCGACAAAGGAAGCAGTGAGCGAGAAATCCAGGGAAATGTGGCGGCTGCTGGCACAGCAGTGTTGTGCTGAGGGTTGACACTGGCAGCGAGCTGCGGGCTCTCACACCTTCTCTCATGTTCCCCATGGGGATGGCGTGAGCTGGCAGCAGCTGGATCCCTTTGAATCCCCCAGAAGCTGAGCTCTGGAAGCTGATGGGAGTGAACTCTTGAGCCTGCAGCCATGAAACCCTCAGAGGAATGAGCTGAGGAACCATCGGAGGCTTCACTGGACCAGTGATGAGGGTCTCTCCAGGGGTCCTGTGTCCCTGTTTCCCGTGTGAGAAGCATCTAGGAAGGGTGACACCTGCTCAACTTGGTTTGTCCATCACTGGCACAGCCAGGGGATCCAGCAAGGAGTGGGGAAATGGCAGAATTTGAGGCGGAGAAGCATCTCTGTGGGGCAGTGATCCAGCTGAGCCTGGGGAAATCTTCCTCTGGGGCACCAGGCTGAGCCCCCACTCTGTCACTGCTCTGTCACTGCTCTGCCATGCATCGCTCTCATGGTGTGATCCATAGGTCAGCAGTGCCCCAGGTCCCCTCTGTGGCTGACAGGAGCTGGGGACAGGAGCCCCATGGTGTCACCGACCCCAGGACAGTGGCAGTGTGGGGGACTTGTGCTGGTTCTGCATCCCAGCCCTTTGTGGGGGATCCACTTTCAATGCTGTAGCTCCAGCTGTTTCCTTATCAAGGCCCATTGCTTTTATTTATCAGGAATTCCCCAGGCTCATTCCACTGCATGGAACAAGCCCTGGTTTGTGCTGTTGTTTGTAAAAGCTCTGCCCTTCTGTTCCACATGTGCTGGAACACTCACAGGGAGTTCTGCTGTCGGCAGCACCAGGAACACGTTGGCCCTTGCAATGGGCAGCGTCCACCCTACTCGGCCCTCAAGCTGCGTTTTGGGGGATTTGCAGGGTGCTGGACCACATGGAGGTGGCTTGCAGGACAATGTCTGTATTTGGTATAAGTTGGAGTGTCAGACCTGGCCCGTGCTGGCTTTCCCAGGTAGTAAGGGCAGACCAGGGGTGCTGTGCTGAGCAGGGTCCTGCTGTTCCCCCAGCGTGGAGACAAGCCAGTGCCCCCCAAATCACCTTCATCTTGACCCATGGATTACCCTGACCACCCCTGCTGTGGAGACAGGCTGAGAGAGCTGGTGGGGAAGACAAGGCTCCAGTGAGACCTTGAGAGCCTCTTCCAGTGCCTAAAGGGGCTCCAAGAGAGCTGGAGAGAGACCTTGGACAAGGGCATGGAGTGGCAGGACATGGGGGAACAGCTTCACACTGATAGAGGGCAGGGTTAGATGGGATATTTGGAAAAAATTCTTCCCTGTGAGGGTGGTGAGGCCCTGGCCGGGTTGCCCAGAGAAACTGTGGCTGCCCCATCCCTGGAAGTGTCCAAGGCCAGGTTGGATGGGGCTTGGAGCAACCTGGTCTAGTGGAAGGTGTCCCTGCCCATGGCAGAGGGTTGGAATGAGATGGGCTTCAAGGTCCCTTCCAACCCAAACCAATCTGTCATTCTAACCCCCTGCTATGGGCAGGGATGCCACCCACTAGATCAGGGTTAATCCTGGGTTTCCCCTTGCTGTCCTGGTGAGGCTCCATTGGCACTGCAACTGCTCTTCCTGGTCGATGTGATGGGGTAATTCTGAGTGCAGATCCATAATTTCCTCTGCCTTTAGTAGCCAGGTACCACGTGGGAAGGTGTGTGTTCAGCTTTGGTGCTGAATCTGCCCACCCTGCCTGTCCTGGGCAGCCCATGGGCACAGTGAGGCTTCTGGGGAGACTGAAGTGGCCAACTGATCCTTTGGGAATAATAACAGTTTATTACCACTGGTTAAATTCCAGACGCCCTGGGTGCTGTGGGAGGCATCGAGCCTCAGCGTGGGCACCAGGCAAGTCTGCAGCAGTGGGAGGAGGAGGAGGAGGAGGAGGAAATGAGGTTCCCAGACATGAGGCCAAATCCAGGTGTCCCCACAGAGCCATTCCAGGCTGTGGATGCTGGCAGCAGGTGCCTGGTGCGGTGTGGGGTGCCCCAGAAGCCCCATGGCCTGTACACACATGTGCCATCTGCAGTGCCAGCACTTGCTGGTGTTAGTGAGGCACAGAGGGACCCCTGCACAGAGCAGTGTGGCGTGAGGGTGACCTTGCCATGAGTGGGGAAGATTCAGGTACAGCTGAGCTGATGCTGGACACCCCTGGGCTGATACAGGGTACCACTGGGATGGTACTGGGTACCCCTGGGCTGATGCTGAATACCACTGGGCTGATACTGGGCACCCCTGGGCTGACACTGGGTACCCCTGGGCTGATACTGGGAACCACTGGGATAATACTGGGCACCACTGGGATGACACTGGGCACCACTGGGATGATGCTGGACACCACTGGGCTGATACTGGGCACCACTGGGATGACACTGGGCACCACTGGGATGATACTGGGCACCACTGGGATGATACTGGGCACCACTCAGCTGTCACTCAGTGCCTACCACAGGGCTGATGCTGGGCACCCCTGGGGTAATACTAAATGCCACTGGACTGCAGGGGAGCGGGTGAGGAATCAGCCCTGTCAAATGTCCCTAAATCCCTGCTGGAGAGCTGTTGGAGTCCCGGCTGTACCGCAGCCCCGCGTGGCGCTGCTGGAGGGTGACGGAGGATCCTGGAGGATGCTCCCGCCAGCCCGAGGCCACGCGCGGCTCTCGGTGGATGCTGATTCACGCTGCTGCAGCAGCAGAGCTCGCTGCCCACTTGGGAGCAGTGATCCAGCAGGACAGAACACTGCCTTCCCCTGCCCGGGTCATCTCCGGGCAAATCCATCCCAGGTGGGAGCAGCAGGATCCCCAAATCCTTCTTGCAGTGTCCCAGGGGTGCTGGCACCCCCCTGGCGTGGGGCACTGTGCCTGCTGGGACTCAGGGCTTCACAATAGCAGTGCTCTGGGATCTTCGGTGCCCTGGTTTGGGGATCAGGGAGCAGCAAAACCTGGGCAGAGGAGAGGCTTGAGCTGGCCAGGGTGGGCTGTGAGGTATCCTGGAAAAAAAGTAACCTGGGGTGGCAAATGCAAAAGGCTGCACTGGGGTGAGCTGGATGTGCCCCCCCTTCCTGTTCTGCCTCCCCTGTTGTCCCAACTCCTGGCACTCCCCTGGAGCAGGGCCAGCAGCACGGCGTGTTTCCTGTCACCCATCGATTATCTGTTGGCAGGTCCCATCTCCTGCACTGCCCTGCCAAACTCTGAGATAAATGCTGGCATTGTGAATGCCAGCCTGGGGTTTGGGGGGGGAGCCCACACGCTGCCCCCGGCCCGTCGGTCTCTGGCAGCCTGGTCACAGCGGTGCCATGGGATGCTCGGCAGGATGCGGGTGCTGAGGAGATGCTTCCCTCACGCCCTCATATCCTGCGTGTGCCCGAGGTGCTGCAAGCCTCTGGATCTGGCCTATTTATTTACAGGAAAGCGGGCTCTGTGTTTCCCAAGGGATTAGCTGCTGCTGCCTCATCATGCAGGGATCTGTCCCTCCTCACCTGATTTCACTGCTGAATGGGGGATTTGCACTTAATTAAGGAAAAGCAGGCACCCAGCCCACTGCAGGGAGAGCTGCCTGCCCAGGGAGCTCCATGGCTGGGTCGGAGCCCTTGTACCATCTCTGTCCCCAGTAATGCCACCACTCCGTGTCCCTGTGGCATTACCCTGCTTCCTGGCAGGGTGGAGATCTGGGAGCAGGGGAAGCTTGTCCCATGGTGGGAAAGGGGCTCCAGACCATGGGCAGGTGCCTGCTCTGCTTCTGGTCTGCTTTTTAAATTAAGAACACCCTGGCCCTGTGCCCACAGCATCGCAGTAGGACCACAGGCATGCAGCATTCCGGCATTTCTGGGCTATGGGAGACAAGTGGGAAGCACAGCCCAGATGTGCAGGGGATGCTGCCCTCATCTGTCCCTGTACTGGTGGCCCTGGGGACTGTACTGATGCCCTGTTGCCAGGGCTCACCCCACAGGGTCCCCATCTCAGCGGGGCCTTTTTCCTGCCTTCACCTCCTCTCTCTGTTGCCTTCGCCCGCAGTTCCCTGTGCCCAGGACCCGTGGCACTGCGGCCATGTCCGTGCCGGGGAGCAGACGCGCGTCCACAGGATCACGAAGGTGAATATGCTTCAACCTCTGGCCTCGGGACTGGACACCAGCGGCTGCAGCCGGGATGGGACGATCCCCACGATCCCCACACCTCCACCACCAGCTGCCACTTCGCAGCACGAACCCCCCGCCCAGCTTTTGGGGGTTTGCATGGCACTGCCCGCTGCACAGCACTTCCCTGTCCGTGCATGCAGCTCCCCGAGTGCTGCACGCCCTGTCCCTCTGTCCGTCTGTGCCACAGGCAGGACCGACCCCTCCGTCCGTCCAGGCGAAGGCAGGCAGTGGTGGAGAGCACTGGGTTGGGGCAGTGAAACTGGGAGGTATGTTAGCCCTTGGAAAATCTCTCCTTGAGCTGAGTGATAGAGAAAACGAGAGAAAAAAGTGTTTATTCCCCTCCAAATGTCTCCATGGCCTGGACTGCCGTTATGGAGGTGCAGGCTCGGCGTGGGCAGGGAGACAAGGCAGAGCTGCCCACGTGTAGGTGATGCTCTGGCAGATGTGGCTCGAGCCATGCCGGGACCATGCTCCCAGGGGACTCAAGGGGCTCCCAGGGGGCTTCCAAGGGGATCCCAGGGGCTTCCAAGGTCCTCAGGGTGCAAGGATGCTGTGCCAGCATCCATGGGCTGCCACACCAGGGAGGGGGGAGCGGGTGGCCATCCCCCCCAGCCCTGCCTTTGTGCCCGTCGCCATGTCCGTGCCATTTTGATCCCTGCTGTTTGTTTTGTCCTTTTGTCTTGTGTGTTCTCGGTGTGGTGGTTGGCAGTCGCGGGGTTTATGGACGGAGTGGCTTTGCCTCCTTCTTTAAGTCTTCAGCGCCCTCAGCCACTCGGCCTGAGACACAGCCTCTTCTCCCTGCCTCCAGGCGCCCCTCGCCCCCCGGGAGGGACACCTACGGCACCTCCTCGCTGAGCAGCAGCAGCAATTCTGGCTCCTGCAAGGGCAGCGACAGCAGCCCCACCCCAAGGTAACCCATCACCCGTGGCCCCAGGGCGGCTGCCGGGTGCCCCCGGGCAGGGGGAGCAGCCCCCGTGCTGCCGGTGCCGGTGCCCAGCAGGGACAGGAGCGCAGGGGCCACCGGAGCGAGGCTGGGGCCGCTTGGTGGCTGGGGGAGCCGGAGCTGCTGGAGCTGCTGATCTGTCTCCAGAGACCCTCACTACCCTCCTCCTCCACACCTCTGCAGCTGTTGTTGTGTCGTCTCCCTCCCTGTCCCCCCGCCTGCCACCCAGGGATCCCCCGTCCTCCTCCCTCCGTCCTGCTGTGGCTGTGGCTTGCACGCTGCACGCTTCCTCCCGCCACTCCCGCATTCCAAGGAGCACCCGGATCCTTCCAGACCAAAGGCACAATGGCAAGAGCTTCGCTTCCATCCCCTCGTGTTGCCTGGCAAAGGTTTGGCAAGAGCTGGTGACCCCCTGGCTTCTCAGCAGGGAGCTCTGGGTGTGTTCGGGGCACAAACAGCCGGCACCAGGCTGTGGGATGGGCACCAGCCCCAGCCCCAGCCCCGCAGGCACAGCAGCCCGTGGTGCACTGCTCATCGCCTGCCTGTCTCCTGCCAGCTCCCAGAGGTGGAATCATTCAGGGAGGATCTGAGGGGCCCAAGGGTGATGTAGTGATCAGGTCCCACACGTGCTGTGGCCAGGGCAGTGGCCGTCCTGTTGCCGTGGGGCATTTCAAGGCATGGATGCTTCTAACATGATGCTTCTGGACGTGGCTGAAGGTGGCTGGGCTGCTGGACACCATGCAGGGGCTCTTTGGGTGCCTCCCTTCCACACACGGGGAGTTCGGTCCCCCCACTGCCGTGCCAGAGCTGCTCGTGCAGCTCCCAGCTCTCCACGTGCCTCCCAGCCTGGCTGTGCCTGTCCCTGGCCAGCCCCTGCTCTCCGCCCTGTCCCAGGCTTTGGGCCAGAGATGTCACTTCATCCGCCCCAGTGCCAGTGGTGGCACAAGGAGGGTCCAGGCGTGCTGCTGGCCCAGCCCGGAGCAGATGCCAAGTTCCCTGGCTTGCTCCCCATGGGCAGCACAGCCACCATCCCCAGACCTGCTCCATCCCAAACCCTTCCACTGCCCATCTTGTGCCTCCATCTCTGGCGGGGCTGATCCCACCTGGGGTCTCCGTCCACATCAGTTGTTCCCAGGAAGGTCTTTCTGGGCACACAGAGACCTCGGTGCCCGTGGTTCTGATCGTGCCCCAGCAAAGTCCCCAGCGCCACAGAGAGCTCACCACCTGACAGGAGGTGCACCCAGGAGCTGCACCCACCCTCCTGCCAGGGCACAGCACTGAAGACACCCGCCCTGTCTGCCCTGCCAGAGGCACAACACGCAAGACACCCACCCTGCCCCTCTTGCCAGGGCACAGCACCCTCAGGCAGCCATCCTGCCCGTCCTGCTCTCAGGTCTCCTTTGGGATGTATTATGGAGCTGCACCCCGACATCAGGCCTTAGAACCCCTGGGTCAAGCCTGTGCTGACCCTGGCACTGGCAGTGGGTGACATCTGTGTCCCCGCAGGCGCTCGTCCAAGTACAACCTGTGCAGTGACAACCATGGGATAAAGCCGCCGACGCCGGAGCAGTACCTGACTCCCCTGCAGCAGAAGGAGGTGTGCATCCGGCACCTGAAGGCTCGCCTGAAGGACACGCAGGAGCGGCTGCAGGACAGGTGAGCATGGGAGCAGCAGGCACAGACCCCATGGCATGGGAGCTGCTGGAAAGGGCGCCAGCACCAGCCATCGCCACCCGCTGTGGCAGCTCCTGTCCAGGACTGGTCCTTCTGGGTATCTCCTCCTGGGTGTCTCAGTTCCCAGCATGGCATCTTGTCCTCATGCCCATGCCCAGGCACTGAGGTCACAGCTGTACCAGGGCATTGCAGGCATGTGGGATCTGGCACTGCTGCCTGTCCGACCTGGGAGCCACGGATTTGGGGACTGGAGAGCCCCATGTCCCACCTGTTGTGGGGGCTGCGCTCTCCCCTCGCCCTGGTTAAGTCCCTGCCACGCTTTTGCTGAATTTCAGCGTCAGAGGGTGGCTAATCCCCATCTGCTCCTCTCAGGCTTAGGCACAGCCCCGCCACCGTGCCAGCAGCCACGCGCCCGCTGGGCACCTGCCCACCCTCACACAGCCCTCGGGAGCCCTGAGCACTGCAGCCCCTCTGGGAGAAGGCTGAGTATCACTTCCAGGGGTCCCTGAGCATTGCTCCCCTTGCTCCAAACAGAGCTCCCAGGGGTCCCCGACCATCAGTCCTGAGGGTCCTCAAGCATCACTCCTGAGAGTCCACAAGTATCAGTCCTGAGGGTCCCTGAGCATCACTCCTGGGGGTCCCCGAGTTGCAGTCCTGAGGGTCCCTAAGCATCACCCCTGGGGGTCCCTGAGTGTCACTCCTGAGGGTCCCTAAGCCGCTGGATCCATCCCTTGTTCCCAGCTGGCAGTGTGACTGGGTGATGTGGTTGCAAACCCAGTGCTGGGCACACGAGCACAGGGCTGTCCCCGCAGCCCCCTCAGCGCCGCGGTGCTGCCCTCCCGTCTCTGCAGGGATGCTGAGATCGAGGACCTGAAGACGCAGCTGTCTCGGATGCAGGAGGACTGGATCGAGGAGGAGTGCCACCGCGTGGAGGCCCAGCTGGCGCTCAAAGAGGCGCGCAAGGAGATCAAGCAGCTGAAGCAGGTCATCGACACAGTGAAGAACAACCTACTGGAGAAGGACAAAGGCCTCCAGAAGTATTTTGTGGACATCAACATCCAGAACAAGAAGCTGGAGACGCTGCTGCACAGCATGGAGGTGGCTCAGAATGGGGCGGTGAAGGAGGAGGGCACCGGCGAGTCTGCCGGGGGGTCCCCGGCGCGATCCCTCACCCGCAGCTCCACCTACACCAAGTTGAGCGACCAGGGAGCCGGGGACCGCAACGTGGGGGGCTCGCAGACCATCTCGCTGGACGAGGGGGCCGACAGCGGCTTCGTGGGGATGGAGGAGGCCCCGGGCCACACGGACCCGCTGGAGGTGGGGGGTGAGCCCGGCACCCGCCTGCCTGCCAGCAACACCTACGAGAAGGTGCTGGGACTGCGCAGCAGCGTGGAGGCGGGGGTGCAGGCCAGCTGCATGCAGGAGCGGGCCATCCAGACGGACTTCGTGCCCTGCCAGCCCGACCTGGACACCATCCTGGAGAAGGTGATGAAGTCCCAGGCTTGCAGCTTGGGCAGCCCCACCTCCGCCTGGGTCTCTGAAATGGAAGACACCATGCCCGTCCCCGAGCTCGCCAACCCCACCGGGACCACGGACCTGATGGTGGCCGAGCCCGACGCCGCGACGGCGGCCGCCGGTGCCGAGGGGAGTGTCCCCTGCAACCCGGCGGTGCGGCAGCCCCCCAGCGCCAGCCCCTCGGTGGCCATCGCCTGCGTGGCGGAGGAGGAGCTGACGGAGGTGACCGGCTGCGAGAACAACCCTTCCAAGAGCTACTGGAGCCGCCACTTCATCGTGGATCTGCTGGCGGTGGTGGTGCCGGCGGTGCCCACGGTGGCCTGGCTGTGCCGCTCGCAGCGGCGGCAGGGCCAGCCCATCTACAACATCAGCTCGCTGCTGCGGGGCTGCTGCACCGTCGCCCTGCACTCCATCCGCAGGATGGGCTGTCGCCCCGTCGCCAGCCCCGGCCCCGGCGGCGCCGCCCAGCCCTGACCCCTCCGACGCTCCCCACCCGCCCCCACGGACCCGACCGCTGATTGTAAAGCCCCGGCGCGGCACTGGCGGGTGGGGAGGGGCCGAGGGGTCTGTGGGTGCATCGAGCTGTGCTGCCCCCACCAGCTCCTTTGTCCTGGAGGAGGGAAAGAACCTTTGTTGGAAGAGGGGTGTTGGCACCCAGCGTCACCCCCCGCCGATGGACACCCCGGCCTGTGCCTCTGCCTGCGGGGGGCTGTGGGGCTGCACCCGCCGGGGGGCTCTGCCTCCATCGCACTTGCTTTTTGTTTGTGGCCGGGTTGTCCCCGGGGCCAGCCCTGCCGCGGACGGGTGATGGCAAGGAGCCGCTGGCAGCGTGGAGCGCTGGGGATGTTGCGGTTCCTTGCTCCAGGTGCGGTGTCTGTCTGTGGGCAGGGGGATGGGGAGTTCCTGTCCAGACACCGGGATCGGCTCCGGAGTGGTTCGGCCCAGCCCCCCGTTATGGAACTGGGCTGCAGCTCACGCACGGAGCCCCCCGAGGAAGCCGTGGGCTCTCCCTCCCTTTGCTTTGCACTATATTCACTTTTTTTTGGGTACAGACTGAAGCCCGGCTGTTGGACTCTGGCTGCCGGGGAGCGGCACCGGGGCTCCTGCAGTCTCGTCAGCCGCGCTGCCGGTGATCCATCCCACCGTGTGCTGGAGCTCGGATGCCTTTGCTGGGGTGCGGGCAGTGCCGTGCAGGCAGAGCCAAGCCCTTTGCCGCCCCGGCCCACCCAAACCCCTGCTTTGCTGGTGACCTCCAGAAAAATGCCTTTTTTGTTGTTAAAACGCAAAGACAGCAAGGATTGCTCAGCGGGGCTCTTGGGGCGCGGGACTTGGGGCTCCCCCGGGCGCGCCGCGCTCCCACCCCACGAATGTCTGTGGTTTCTTCGTGACTTGAACTAACAGTGTTTCCCCTCAACCCCAACCCAAGCCCACTCCCCCACGCGTGGGTGCTGCCAGCCAGGTGCCCTGGCAGCCGGTGATGCTCCACACGCCGGTGTCCAGCGGTCCCCAGAGGGGCATGTGCCACATCCCGTGTGCCCCACACTTCCCTGCATCCCCCATCCGCCGGCTCTGCCCGTGCTGGGGGCAGTGGGGACAGCAGCTCTGGCACCAGCACAGCGCCAGGTGCTGGGGGAAAGGTTTGGGGAGTGTCCAGGCAGCCGGGGCAGATGTAAGTGGAGCTGGGATATTCGCCTCTCGTGCAATGTATTTGTGGATCTGTGTACATGTCTGTTAGACTATCCAAAGCTTTGCCAAGAAATAAATGTAACAATTATATTTGAAAGACAAATCTATATAATATATTTTTTAAATACAGAACTGAAAAAGCTGTAATCCCCCCTCTTCTTGTTTCCCCTGTCCTGTACTCTCTCTCTGTAGTGGATGTAATAAATGTTGCTGGGTCTGTGTCTGCTTTGGCTGGAGCCAGCCCTGGGCATCCATCCTGAGGGGAGTGGCCCAATCAGGGACACGGGGACCCTGGTACAGGACATCTGCCCCATCCCTGCTGAGGAGAGGAAGAACCACCCAGCAGCTACCAGCCTCTGAAAGGATAAGGGGTTTTGTGCTAAAATAGCTCCTTTTGAGGTGCTATGGGGTCCCCTTAGCAGGCTCTCTGGGCTTCCAGCATCAGCTCCTGGGATGGCAGTGATGGTGTCACAGGTCAGGGACGGAGTGGTCCATGGATGACTTCACCAGCCCTGAGGAGAGCCTGAGCAGAGGGAAGGGGGATCAGTGGGGGGAAGCCAGGGAGCCCTGTGGGGTGTGGGGGGGTCCCTGTGGTGCCACATTCTCACCTCTTGACCATGTGCTCGTAGATCACGGTGGGGATGATGGTCAGTGTCACCACATTCCCAGCGCCTGCCAGCACCTCCATGAGCTGCTTGTCCTGCAGGAGAGAGCAGGGGGGTCCGTGGGGTGCCCAGCTTTGCTCAGTGCCCCCTCCCTCCTGGATTCTCTGACCACATGCTGGACTCCCCAGGCGTGTCCTGCAGCGCCGGGGCACAGCCCTACCTTCATGCCGATGACGTTCTGGCCGTTCACCTCGCAGATGCAGTGGTGGGTGAGGAGCCCGTTGCGGGCAGCCGAGCTGTCCTTAGCCAGTGACACAATCTTCCCCTTCTTCACCACGATGCCGATGTGGCCGGTGCTGTCCTTGTGCACGGTCACGGTGCGCTGGAAAGGCCTGTGGGGAGAGCACCGTCAGTGCTGCCACCGGCACTGCCACCGCCACCACCAGAGCCACCACCCGCTCACCTGTCCCGCACCACCATGACGATTTTCTCAGGGTTTGCCTTTTTCAGCGCCCGCTGTGCCTTGTCACTGCTCCAGCCTGCGCAGTTCCTGCCATCGATCTGCAGCACCTGGTCCCCGAAGCGCAGCCCCACCAGCGCCGCTGGCGAGTTGGCCTTCACCAGCTGCACGAAGATGCCCTGGGGACACGGTGCAGTGGTGGCACAGGGCTGGCGCAGGGACCGGTGGCCGTGCCATGCACCTTGGTGTGCCATGCCATGCCATCTGCACTCTGCTGTGCATTTAATGCCACACATTGCCATGCCATGACACACTGCCGTGTCACACCGTGCTCTGCTGTCACGCTTATGCCATGTCACATCATGCGTGCCACACTGCCCCGTGCCATGCCCAGCCCTGTGCCAGCCCAGCCCCTCACCTGGTCCACGTTCTTCAGCTGCAGCCCCGTCTTGCCCCGCTCGTCCTTGCACAGGTGGATTTCCCGCACCCCCGGCTTGATCTCTGCCCGCCGCAGCCCCGCGCTGTTCCCGCTCAGGGGGGCGACCAGCTGGCCTGGGGAGGGCCCAGCAGGGGTCAGTGCCTGCAGGGGAGCTGGGGGTCAGTGGGGACAGGGGGGACACAGGGCCCTGTGCACCTCAGCCCTTGGGAGTGCTGCATCCCTTTCCCAGGCAGGATGAGGAACCAGAGGGACCCCATCGTGCCATGGGAGCCCACGTGGGGCAGGGAGAGCTGCCAGCCCAGACACCTACGGTGCTGTCCTCCGTGCGCAGGTTCTTCTGGATCTCCTCGCTGGACAGCGCCAGCCCCATGTAGTTCTCCAGCTCGGCCAGGTTGGGGTACAGCACAGGTGGCTCTGAGGGACATACCGAGGGTGGTCTCAGCTCCTGGGGTCCCCAACTCACAGCCTGCCCCCAAGAGCCCCCTGGGATGTTGGGCCAGCAAAATGAGAGAGACCCCAAAATCCCATCCCCAGTCCATGCACTGATTTGGGGGAGGTGGGCTCAGGTGAGCCCTCCTCACACTGAGCATCACTGCCCACCCAGACAGCCCCTGCACAGGGTGAGCTGATCATGCCCCACCTTACCAGTGCCCGAGGTGAGCTTCGGCTTCTCTGTGGCCACTGTGGTGGCAGGGGTCCTCACCCCAGCTGCTGCCTGTGCCTGCCAAGAGACAGGGTCTGCTCAACACTGTGCCCCCCACCCTGGGGACCCTCTGAGGTGAGACCCCATTGGGGTCTGCTCACCCCCTGTAACACTGCTGTGCTGGCACTGACCTGCAGGACCTGGTGGCCCTTCATGTCCTCCAGGGAGGGGTAGAGTGTTGCCATCGCTGCTGCAGTCTGGGGACAGGAGTGGGGCGGTTCAGGGACCGGGGTGCCTCTCTCCGAGCATCCCTCCCAGCCCGTGTGCCGGAGATGGGCTGTCACCTGGAGTCCCCAGTGTGACTCAAGGCTGTGTCAACAGGGCCACCACCACCATCACTTCCTGGTGGCTGGGACACAGGCGGCTGCGTGCCTGGCACCCACACCTGGGCATCACTGGGCTGGTGGCAGGTCCTGCTCCCCATGTTCACCCGCAGAGCCATCCCAACCTCACCCAGACAGGGCAGTGGGATATCCCATGGGAATGGCCCCTTTGCTCCCCAAGTCCACCTGGCCAGTGGGGCCATTCCAGCATGACCCAGACACAGCAATGAGGTGTCCCATGGGAACAGCCCTCGTACACACCATCAGCCCCCTCTGCACCTCATCTTGTGCCCGAGGCTGTGCCCCCCAAACTTACTTTGTGGCACTGCTTGCCCCAAAAAGCATCATCCAAAACTTGTGGTGTAGGGGCCAAATCCAGCCCCAGCTCTGAGCCCTGCGGGAACCAGGCAGGATCCCACCCACAGCCCAGGGATAGCAGCAGCATCCAACAGACAAGACCCTCCCCCCCCCCCA
>VZTJ01001529.1:25959-37267 GCA_013397795.1 Orthonyx spaldingii | reverse complement strand
AACCCTGGCACCCCTGTACTAACCTGCCAACAGCTCCCAGATCCTTGCGACACCCTCTGCCTGGCCCCTGGGTTTTATAGCCAGGCCCAGCCCAGGGAGGGGCCAGACAGCCTCAGCTGATTGCACCCCCGCCAGGTAGGGCACAGGTGAGGAAGAGGAAGAGGAAGGTGAAGGCAACAATGCAGAGCCCTAGCACTGCAGTGATGGAACAGAGATTGAGATGGGGGCTTTCTGTAGGTTGGGGCATCCTGGGGGAGCAGGGATGGGGCTGTAACCCTCTCATGGTGTCCCTCCCTCCCACTGCATCGCTTCTCCTGCCAGTCCCAGCACGTGGGTTAGCTCCCCAACTGGGCCCCCTGCCCCTCATTATCCTTCCTGGGGTCCACAGGCCCTGCTGGGGCCGTGAAGGGGATTTCTCACCGTGAGCCCCTGCGTGGGAGGTGGCTCCCACTGACACCTCTCTGCCCGGGCGCGTGGAGCTGACGCGGCCGTGACCGGGATCCCGTGTCCCACACCCTTCCAGCCGTCACCTGGGACACGTGCCAGGAGTGGGAGTCCCATGCTGCAGGTGGAGAAACTGAGCCAGCACAGAGCTCAGCATGGGGTGGCTGTGGCATCCCACTGCCACGGGCCATCACCGTGTCACCCGGGGATCCAGCCCTCCAGCACCCACTGGTGACATTCTGCTGTCAGCATTGAGGATGCCTTGGGCCACTGTGGCCCCAGGAGCCGGGCAGGGGGTACTGAGGGTGCTTGGGCAGGTCTGGAGCTGGTGGCACTGGCCCAGGGCTCCCCGGCAAGCAGCCAGTCCCGCCGTGGAGCCGCAGCCAGGCACACCCCGGCTCCCTGTGCCTCCGCCCCGGCGTGCCAGGCCAGGAGGAAGTGTTTTATTTACTGCTGTTATTTTTAGCTGATGGTGCCCGGCTGCCTTGACCAGCCCAGGACAAGAACAGCCCGAGTGCCGGCGGGGGGGAGAGTCCTACACAGACAGAGAGGATTGTTCCCTGGAGTGTTTGTTCCCTGAAACCCTCATCCCCACAAAACCACAGCTGGAAGGACCCTCTCCCCATCTGCACTCGTGGGGGCTGCAGGAGCCGTGCAGGGGCTGAGGGGCCAAGGGCAAGGGGGTTCCCCCAGCCTCCCCCCTACCCTGGCTTAGCCCCAGCCAGAAGCCACGGCACTGCCTGGCACCAGTTAATAATTAAAGCAAAAAGCTTTGCAGGAAGAGAAACCCAAACCGGCCTCAAGCTTCCACCTGGAAAGGGCCACAGCAAAGGACAGAGCAGGGTGCTTGAGCCTCACAAGCTCCTGTTCTGCTTAATTGTGCAGCAATTAAGGGCAGTGCTAATTCCTGCACAGCCCTGTGCAAGCACCGGTGTTCCTGGATGCATCCCAGGGGCTGAGCTGCTCCTGCCCCAGGGCCACTGCTCCCTCCAGGACCCATTACACACAAACTTTGCTCGGCAGCTGGGACAGGCTGTGTTATTGATCGTGGCTGTGTTATCAGTCGTGGCACACTGATCAAAGGTTGTCAGCAGAGGAGCCGGGCACTGCCCACAGTGGTGCCCGAGCAGGTCCTGCACACACAACACCCACAGCTACAAGCAAAGCCCAAACCAGGTGATGTGCTGTGCCCCATGTGCCATGTCCAGCTTTCAAAAAGGACTGAAATAAATACAGGGAGATGTATGGACAGGGTTCCCTGGAGCTGCAGGGACATGCACCCATCTGCCCTTCAGGCTTCCAGTCCGGGCTGAGTCACAGCCACAAGGGCATGAGGCTGTGAGGGCAACACTTTAATAGGTTACGGTGAGGCAATTAATTATGCAAATTCCAGCAGGCCGCCATCACCTCCCCACAGAGCACAGGAGCCCCAGGCATGCCACTGTGCTCCCAGGGCCGAGCACCTGAGCCTCACACTAAGGCACAGCACCCAATGAGCCTGGTACAGCACCCTGCAAGCCCAGAGTAGCACTCACAGCACCCCATGAGCGTGCCACAGCACCCCATGAGTCCAGAGCAGCATCCTACAAGCCCAGAGCAGCACCCACAGCACTCCATGAGCCTGGCACAGCAACCTGTGAGCCAAGAGGAGCACCCATAGCACCCCATGAGCCTGGCACAACATCCTGTGACCCTGGCACAGGAACCACAGCACCCAATAAGCCTGGCATGGCACCCACAGCACCCCATGAGATGGCACAGCACCCTATGAGACTGGCATAGCACCCACAGCACCCCATGAGACTGGCACAGCACCCTGCAAGGCCAGACCAGCACCCACAGCAGCCACACAGCACCCCTGGCACCCCCTGAGCCCAGCCCAGCCCCTGCTGTGCTGAGCAACAGATGGGCGAGGGAAAAACCTCCAGGACACAGGGCTGAGAAAAGCCAGCATAAAGCGTTTTTATTGCAATAATAAACTGGATACCTTTGTGCGGCGGAGAAGGAAGTGACCGGCGGCAATTTCTGTTACCAACGGACCGGGCAGGGCAGAGGGAGGGGGCACAGGGGACAGCTATGCGTCCTGTGAGACCAGGCAAGCAGCGATGACCAGCATCAGGTGGCAGGAGAGAACGGGCAGGTGTGCTCAGAGCGGGGACAACGGGGGGCTGATGGTTCCTTTCCACGGGGAAGGAGGACAGAGGCATTTGCGTTGAGTTGAGCCCCCACCACCGCCCCTGCAGACAGCACCTTCCCTTTGTCCAGTTTTTCTTTAAAGAAAGCTCCATGCTATGGGATTTTCAGGGTGTGGTGGAGCTCTGGTGGAGACCCAACTCCCTAAACCGAAAAGTGGTCTGGAGGGGAAGGCAGGCCCACCGTGAGGTGGCAGGGTGAAGCAGGGGCAGAGCAGCCCTCCTTCCCCAGAGCAAACCCACAATGCCCGCAGTGATGCTCCCTGGGGAGCAGGGAAAGGCCAGGCTCCCTCGCTGTCCCATTCCAGGCAGAATTCCTATAAACAATCCTAGTGCTACCTTGCTCTCTGCATCCCTTCAGCCTCGACAACCTCACTCTGCTATGGCTTTTGCAGCAGCAGCAATTTCTGGTTTGAAAACACCATAAATCTGCACCAAAACGAGAAAGTAACAGGATTCCTTTTGTTCAAATTACTCCTATCTAAGGTCAGCCCATCTGCGTGCTACTGGGTAGTCTACACCTGGAACAAAAATAAGATTAAGAACTTGACCCAAAAAGAGTTGAGGTTTACGGCGTATAGTTTAAAAAGACATAAAAACACGATACAAGGAGGAAGAGTCAGACGCAAAGCTTAGTGACCAAAGGCATTCAATCAAGGTGTAAGGTTATACAATGAGTGTAGTGGACTATCAGGAAAAGCTCCGTACAAAGTCATGTGCACTCTTCTTGAAGCTGAGATTCTGGATTCCTCCATGTGCCAAACCTGTGGGGAGAGAGGAGAGGCAGTGTGACAGAGCTGGACAATGAGGGAATGTGCCCAGGGCACAGCAGCCTCCACACAAACCACACCGGGCCCTCAGGGCAGCAGTCAGGCCTCGATCATAGGAGGGAGCACAGCCCCCCCCTGCCCACACCACGGGGACCCCACACCCCAGAGCAGCGCCCCACAGAATCACAGAATGGGCTGCGTTGGAAGGGACCTTAAAGCTCCTCTCATTTCAGCCTCCTGGCACAGGCAGGCACACCATCCACTATTCCAGGTTGCTCCAAGCTCCATCCAACCTCACCTTGGACACTTCCAGGGATGGGGCAGCCACAGTTTCTCTGGACAGCCTGTGCCAGAGCCTCACCACCTTCACAGGGAAGAATTTCTCCCTAATATCCAATCTAACCTTGCCCTCTCTCAGTGTGAAGCCATTCCCCCTTGCCCTGTCACTCCAGGCTCTTGTGCAAAGTCCCTCTCCAGCTCTCTTGGAGCCCCTTTAGGCTCTGGAAGGTGCTCTAAGTTTTCCCCAGAGTCTTCTCTTCTTCTGGCTGAACAACTCCAGCTCTCAGCCTGTCTCCATAGCAGAAGTCCTCCAACCCTTGGGTCATACTCACAGCCTCCTGCCCACACCATCAGCCTCGTGTCCCGGCTGCATGAGGGGCAGGAGCGGGTGTGGCAGCCAAGCCCTGAGGTGCTGCAACAACACTGAGAACCCAAGGCACAAACAACTGGTACTGCAACACCTCCATGACATGAACCCGCTCTGCCAGGCTGGAAACTTTGCATGTACCACTGCAGTGATGTGAATCCCAGCTCACCAGACTCCCAAGAGTAACTTCTAACCCCAGCCAGAGACCTGTCCTGTTCTTCTCATATTCCCCACTACTACCCACTCCTCCACTCTCACCCCCATCCCACCTCCCCACACTGCCCCAAGATCAAACACAGGGGCCTTGAGCTGTCCCCAGTACACACACTCCCAGCCAGCAGCTGCCCTTCCTTACCCGAGGACAGGGTGCTGGGATGGGTCATTCCAATTTCATGAGCTCCACATCAAAAATTAGAGTGGCGTTTGGTGGGATGATCCCTGGGTGGCCAGTGGAGCCGTAGGCGTAATCTGGGGAGATGGTCATCTTTGCCCGCTGACCAACGCTCATCTGGGGCAGGGACAGAAACACAGCGATGTCAGGAGATGGGCACAACTGCCAGGTGACACAGGAGGGACACATGCCTGTCCCCCCTGGGGACAACAGCAAGGACCCAGGCTGCACAAACCAGAGGAACGGGAAGAATGTCAGAGCGAAAAGGTAGGCAGCATGGGCTGGGAAAGGAGCAGGGCTTGAGACGTCCTTCACACAAGGGAAGGCAGAGAGTGCCAGACCATTCCCTCCAGCCACCAGCATCGTTGTGCTTGTGCTGCCAGCGTGGCACAGAATGAGTGGCGTCACGCAGGCAGCAGCCGAAGCTGTGCCGTGCCCACAGCGTGGGACCAGAGCCCGGAGCTGTGCTGTGCCCACCAACCCTCCCTCCGCGTGGGCTCCGGAGCCCGGGAGGCCTGAGCGCTCCCGCCGTGCTCGTTCGGAGCTGACTCAGTGCAGAAATGTCACCGCTGAGTCACCGACGTGCCGTAGGTGTTGCTGGGGCCTGGCCCGGCTCCATGCCTGCCAGCTGGCAGGTGGCAATGCAGAAGGTGATATTCACACCCACACCTCCCAGCACCGAGGGGGCGGAACAGGGGAATAAAACAAAAAAAATAATAAAATAGGGAACGAGCTGCATGCACACTGATTGCTGCCCACGCGGCAGCTCCCGGCACAGCACAGCCCGGCACGGGGAGCGCGAGGCAGAGGAGCTGCGGGCACCTGAGCCACTCCTTCCTCCCAGCCGCGGATCACCTCCTGCTTGCCCATCACAAACTTGAACGGCTTGTTCCTGTCGCGGGAGGAATCGAACTTCTTCCCATCCTCCAGCATACCTGGGAGGAGAGAGGAAGATGATGGTGATACAGGGACAGAGCCACGCACGCCAACATGAGATGCTGTGACCTGGCAGCCCGAGCAGGTGACAGTCACATGGCTCTGAGTCAAAGATGTGTCTCAGCTCACCCTCCTTTTCCCTGGGAAACACCTGTACAGGAGGGGAAACCCCTGAGACATCACCCATCCTGGGGCAGGGAAGGATGGCACTTAACTGTTTTGGCCCAAAGTGCTCCTCTGGGCCAGGACCAAGGACTGACAGGGGAGCAGATGGATGGGGGAAAAAAATCTTGCCCACCTTGCAGCACCACTGACAGCCATTTATCAGGCAGCAGGATCCGATCTTGTGCTTCCCATCCCACCAGAAAACACGCCTCTCACTCCTCACCAGGCTTCCACCTTCAGGCACCCGATGACACTCCAGTGCCCCATCTGGAGGCTGTGACTGGCCTCCAGCCCGGCCTGTGCCCAGCTGTGTCCCACTGATCTAAGCCAAATCCCTCCTGAACCCAGGAATGACGATGGGGAGAGGCAGCACCAAGTGCTGGATGTGTGCGCCTGGGGCAGCCCTCGTTCCCCGGCACGGGCTGAGCCAGACTGATATCCCCAGAGCTAAATATAACTCCCCAACATGAGCTAAGGAGGAATTTCCTCCCCTCCCTTGCTCCCTGCCTGACCTTCTTGGGGAATCTTGGAGCTGGCACTGCCTTATAGGAGCAGTAACTCCACCAGTCAGCTCCTATAAGGCAGCTCCAGCTCTGCATTAACATAGCCAGTGCCCTGTACAATAAACCTTGTGTGATAAGAGCAAAATGAAACTCTCTTCCAAATGCTTTTCACTTCTTCACTTCCCAAAACACCCTGAAAATCCTGTTATCCTGGCTGGAAATTGCTCTACAGTCTTGAGAAACCAAACTTCCTCAGGAGGGCATGGGGCAGATTGACTTCCCTTTGCCAGGGCATGTGTGTACGGGAAAAGGTGTCTGTGAAAAAGATGGGATGGGGGATCTCAGCCCTTGCTTGCACTGTGACCAGAGGGAGTGGCACACAGCGACCAGCAGCCACAGTGATGGGAAATGCTGAACAGAAAGAAGGGAATGGGAGAAAACCTTTGTAGGGACAACAAGCACCGAGACCTGTGGGCTCCTCTCAGGGAGTAGAATTAAGTTTTTAATTTAACAAACAGCAAAAATCCCTCTCCAGGGTGTCGAGCGTCAGCTCAGCCGGTCACGCTGCAGTCCTGGACTTTGGAATAGTAAATCTGGAGTCCTCTCATTTCCTCCTTCCAGGATAAACCTCTTGTCGCTGAACCTGCTTCCAGCCCCGTCTGGCACTGCTCCTGGCTGGCCTTCCTCCCGCCTGGCAGCAGTGACACGGGGCAGGCCATGCTGGCTGGCACCAGCAGCGCTGCCTGGCTGCGGCCCCAGCTGACCCCGACTCGGCTCTGAGCCCTCCAGCACTGCAACAAGCCAGGGTGGCTGAGGAAGGGCAGAGGGGACAGCTCTCTGCCACCCTTCTCCCCGGACACCCACCAAGGAAACACCCCAGGGGCAACGCAGCACAGCCCCCTGCTCATCACAGCAAGCAGGGACCACCGGGATGCTCTCGGGGCATCTGCAGCCTGCAGAAGTGCATCCCCTTTGATGTCCTGACCAGGGGAATGGAGAGGCATCATCAGCAGTGCAGGAGATGCTGCCAACCTTGCACAGGAGTGGACGGGACTGCCCAACCCTGCTACTAAGCTCACCTGTCCCAATCCAGCCTCAGGAAGCATTTCAGAGCTGGCAGTCCCTGGCTGCAGAAGAGAGGGACTGATGGACTATGCTGGTTGCAGCAGCCTGAGGGATCGATCGCCCAGCTCTCCCGGACCAGGATGGAGAATGTCATACGTGGGAGCCTGTCCCTGCTCCCCCATCATGCCAGTGGGGAAAACAAAGAGGTTCCAATGCTTCAGAGACTGCATCCTCATCTCAGGCACTTCCTCTGACTGCAAGCCTCCTGGGAGATTTCTCCAGCCCTGGAGAAGTATGAGCAACCATTTCCTCATCCCCACCATCCCCGAGCAAGGAGATAACGAGATCTTAAAGCTATTAAGGAGGCAAAGCATCCTCTGGCAAAAGCAGCCGCCCCAGCAGAGCCCCAGGAGCAGCAGACAGCCCCTGGCACATCCCAGCTCATCCAAGCTCCTGACAGGGCTCCATGTTTGTCACCCCAGCCCTGCAAGGAAGGCAGAGCCACAGAGGTGGATTATGGAGACCCACTTGCCCTGGCCCCCACCCTGAAGGATTTGAGCCCCCAGAGACTCCAGTTGGGCTAGACAGACCCCAAGGGGTCTCAGGGAATCACAGCAAGGACGAGCAGGGAGCCCTACAGCCAAGGCTGCAGCAGCCATGGGATGCAGCGGGGGCTCTGGAGTGCAGCCCCAGCCCCAGCCAGGCAGCGTGGGCCTGCCAGGTCTCTGCCACACTTGGCAGGCAGGAGCTGGGAGACGCCGGCTGCAACGTGCGACTTGGCTGCGGGCCCCCTGGGCGGGCAGAGGCGGCGGAGAGCAGTGCTGGAGCAGGCAAAGTCAGCCCCGGGACAAACCTGCCGGGTCGGGTTCTGCCGGGGGTGCGGAGCCCCACCTGCACCCCCTCCATCTCCTCCAGGATGCTGATCCTTGGCACGGCCATAGCCCAGGGGCTCGGGCACGGAGCCAGCCTCCCCGAGGAGAGGCAGGGAGAGACCAGAGCAGTGGGGCAGGCACCTCTGCTCCACCTGGGACAGGATGGAAAACCCTTCCCACAAGCCCTGGAATACCCAGCATGCTCCAAAGCCCTGCTCAGGGCAGGGATGCCTGGATGAGGTTCAATCCTGCCTCCACCAGCATTCACCATCACCCAAGCCCACTGCATCATCACCCACAGCTGGATGGGGAGAGGGCTCTGCCTACCATTCTTGAGGCCTGGCAGGACAGAGGACCCCAGCACAAGCAGGGAAGGGGGTGCAGGAGATGGCGCTGAGCTCCCACAGCTGCCACAACCCAGGGACCGGCAGTTGCCTTGGGAGGAAACTGCTCACAACCACAGGGCGTTGTCTGAGCAGCGGGAGAGCATCGAGGGCAGCACCCTGAGCATTGAGAGGAGAACCCAGAGCATCCAGGGCAGCACCCACAGCAGCCAGGGGAGCGCCATTGCCCAGGGGCCGTGCACAGGCGCTAGGAAGGACAGAGGTTCCCTCGGTGCTATCCTGCTGGAGAAAGGCAGTTTTCTCCACTATCCCTCTCTGCTCCAAGCCCACCTCCCTCAGAGACCCCACATGCTGAGTGTGCTTTGCCACTCAGGCAAAGCCGTTTGGCCAATCCATGTCAGATTTGTTCCTGTCCTGGCACTCCCCAGAATGACCGTGGCCCCCCATTTCTCCTCCTGAAGCACAGTGGGGTGCCCACAGTCTCGTCACACAGCAGGTCCCCCCAGCACCAGTACTGCAGGACCCCCAGCTGCATAGCACCCCACTCTGCTCCCCACTCTGACTCAGGGGGGCTCAGCTCTGTTGGCCTCCAACCCACATCCTGTCCCCACTGATTCACTCCCGCACTCCCTTCCATCCCATTCCAGTTGCTGCAAGCAATCCTGATCACACCGGGAACATTGGGGAACGTTATCCTTGATTTAGTTCCTTTAAGAGCCCTGCGTAGCAGATCTCACATCAAAAGCTCTTTCAGACACCCCATGGCATGAGCTCTCCACAAAAAGACCCAAGCCCTGGAAGGAAGGATGGGGAACAGGTCCAATTCCACCAGCTTCCCCCCTACATTTCCATCTCTACAACCCCAGCATAAGCAACTGCCGTCTCGAGGGGGGTTGCTCTTCTCTCCACCTCTTTTCTCTGCACTGCCCTCCCGTACCAGGGCTGTCTGTCCATCCTGGGATGCTCTCAGCAGGGCCGTGCCCCATGGAGCAGGAGCCTGGGCACAGGCAGAAGCAGCACCAGGCGCTGGCTGACCGAGCCGGCTCCCCACAGTCCCTCACCCCTGGATCGATGTTATTTTCCCAGACTGCTTTTTACCCAAACATTTCACCGTGCATCCATAACCCAGCGCAGGGGGAGCTGCCTCCCGCACACCACAGGCTGGATCTCCCCAGCACTGGAGCAAAGGGCAGCTGGGGATGGAGCCAGCGCAGGGCTCTGGAAGGAGTCCTGGAGCTCAGCACCTCCAGCACTGCACTCTGCCACCATCCCTGATGCTGCTCTGGGATCGGCGAGTGCTGCAGCCGGGCTGGGAATCAAAGGTTTGTAAGGGTTCCCGTGAGCCAAGCCCCACTCCCGTCTCTGGCAGGGCTGGCTGCAGGAACTGCGCTGCCGACGCAGGGAAACGGCATCAGGGCCTGGAGGTGTTTGATTCCTGCTGCCTGCCGAGGCGGGGGGGCAGGAGCTGCCTGCAGACGGAACGGGGGTGGGGATAAAGGACAAATGGAAACAATAATAACAAAAAAATAAAATAGAGGAAATTAGAGAACCGCTCCCAGGCGCAGCAGATCGCTGCTGCTGAGGAGGGTCCGTTGTGAGCAAGTTCACCACGTAGCACTTTGCCTGAAGCACCGTGACGTGGGGACAGGATGCTGGTGACCCCCAAGCAGCTCTGCCGGGGTGGGGGACGGAGCTGGAGAGAGCAGCCAAGCTCCAGCAGCGCCGCAGGAGGGGAGAGCCGGCGCAGGGAGCCAGAGGGTTGGGAGCCGGGAGGGCTGGCAGGCGGCAGGACTGGCCCACCGGGAGCCACTTGACTGCCTGCCAGCCTCTCTTTGTTCTTCCACCGGCGGAGGAAACGGGGCGGCCGGGCAGACCAAGCTGCTTCCTCTCCCTGCTGACGAGGGAACGGGAAGGACGGGGGAGATGGGAGAAGCAGCAGATGGGCTGGATGCCCACCGAGCCCTCCCGGCAGGCCGGGCCCCGCTCCGCAGAGAGGGGCACCCCCAGCCCCCCAAGGAGAGGCACAAACCGCTGGGGCGGGAAGGGTAATTGGTTATTAGCAAAAACAGTCACCAATGAGTCGTTAACTCGTTTTTACCACCCCGATGAGCCAAAGCTGTACAAAAGGCAGCCGAGGGGGACAAGAGCTCCCCAGGGTGATCCCCAAAGCATTTTTTGGGGTCTCAGGGTTGGTTTCTTTCCCCCCCAGCTCACAGAAGGCTGCTGGAGGACATGACCCTCCCTGGCTTTGGGGCAGCCCCTCACCCGATCACCAAACAGTGCCCTGGTTACCTGTACCGGGGTCCCTCCAAAACACCCAGAAAACACCCAGAACGCGGCTCTGGGGCGGCCCCAGGGGTACCCCTGATGTCACCCCACAAGGGAGAAGCGGCTGGGGCAGCACTGGGGAGGGGGATTGCACTCCTGCAGGGAGCTGTGCCAGCAGGGACCCCGCTCTGAAGAAGCAGACCCCAAAGCTCCCGGGGAGTGACTCGTGGAGCCCATGAGGGCTCCAGGCTCGGCTGCCCCACAGCCCACGGGTCTCGGCTGCCCTGGGACCCCCAGGGCTCTACCCGGCGTGCCGCCGCCTGCACCCCAGGGTCCTCTCTGGGTCGCTCCCCGGCGCACCCCCAAAAAGAAGGCTAGATACGTGCGGGAAAGGCCCCTCCATTGATAAGGCTGCAGGAGAGACGGGGACAACGGAGCCGCCCCACGGCCACCGACAGCACCTCCATCCTCACCCCGGGGCTCACCCGCGCCCCCCGGGAGAGCCCCCCAGGGCGGCCCGGACCCCCCTCTTCCCCCGTGGAGCGCCGCGGCCCATCCGAGCCGCCGGGCCCGGGGTCCCCGCAGGCAGCCGGGGGCGGGGGGGGCGGCAGGCCCCGCTCCCTCGGTGTCCGGGCCAGCCCGACCATCCCGCCCCTCCGCTGCCGGGGCCGCCCCGCACTCACCCGTGTAGTGCACCACGCAGGTCTGGCCG
>VZTJ01001529.1:2547-25832 GCA_013397795.1 Orthonyx spaldingii | reverse complement strand
GAGCCCGCCCGTCACTTCCACAGATCCCGCCCGAGCTTCCACAGATCCCGCCCGAGCTTCCACAGATCCCGCCCGGCAGTGCCGCCCTGGCCGCCGCCATCTTCCGCCCCCCCGCCCCGCCGCCATCTCGGCCCCGCGCGGTTGCCGGGGGAACGCGGGCCCAGCCGTGAGGGACGGCGGGCGCTGCGGGCTGTGCCCCTCTATCGCCACTTCCAGCCCGTACCCGGCACAGAATGACAGGATCAGTTAGGTTGGAAAAGGACTCTGAGATCAGCGAGTTCAAGCTGTGACCCAACGCCAGCATGGCAGCTAGAGCAGGGCACTGAGCACCACGTCCAGTCTGTCCTTAAACACCTCAGGAGCGGCGACTCCACCACCTCCCTGGGCAGCCCATTCCAAGGTCTATTGACGCGTTCTTTATGAAAGAATTTCACCTAGTAGCCAACCTAAACTTCCCCTGGTGCATCTTAAGACCATGTCCTCTCGTCCTGTGCCTTGTTCCGCTGAACTGGACACAGCAAAGGGCGCAGTGCAGACCCCTGGAAACCCCAAGGGCGTCCTGCCTTATGCCCGTGAGCGGCAGGAGCAGGGCAGTGCCCGTCCCCGTGCTCGGCACTGCTGAGGCACCTCATCAGTTCTAGGATCAGTTCTGGGCCCCTCACTTCAAGAAGGACATTGAGGGGCTGGAGCGTGTCCAGGGAAGGGAATGGAGCTGGGAAAGGGTGTGGAGCACAAGGAGCCACTGAGGGAGCTGGGGGGGGCTCAGCCTGGAGAAAGGGAGGTTCAGGGGGGACCTTCTTTTCTCCCTGACAGGAGGGTGCAGCCAGGTGGGGGTCAGGCTCCGCTCACAGGGAACAAGGGACAGGACAATCAAAAATGCCTCAAGTTGTGCCAGAGAAGGTTTAGGTTGGGTATTGAGGAAAATTTTTTCAAAAGGATGACCAGACACCGTCACAGGCTGCCCAGGGCAGTCGAGTCATCACACCTGAAGGAATTTAAAAGACATGTGGATGTGGCACATGGGGACATGGTTTAGTGGTGGCCTTGGTCATGCTGGGACTTGATGATCTTAAATGTCTTTTCCAACTGTAACAATTCCGTGATTAATGCTGCTCCCCACCGTGCAGATGGAGGTCAGTGCTGGCCCCGCATCGCTGGGACAGGCTCAGCAGAAGATATGCAGGTTTGAACAATCCCACACTCAAAAGGACTTTTTTCTGGCAACAGAAGCAACTATTTTCTTTTTTGGTCAAAAAAAGAATCACTCCAGGCACAGGATTTTTGCCTCAAAGCGTCCTATTTCTTTACTTCAAGGAGGGGAACTTGAGCCTCCACAAGGGAACAGAGACGTTCCAAGGACAGCCAAGAGACTAATAAAAAGCCAGGATTCTCAGCAAGTGCATTAAAATGGGACACAAGAGGAGGAGACTCTTAAAATAACAGATAATAGCATGAAGCAAGTTTTAATTGCTTCTGTCCCTTGCTTGTATCTTTTAAATGCTGAAATACCAAGGGTGTTGGTTTTTTTTCTTGTTTGATGCCATAGCATTATGTTTTACATTAAAGCTCCAACACACCAATGGTGCTGGCGGTCCCTGACTTTCCACACCAGCAGGGCAGATGTGTGAGGTCCTGAGTCAAGGTGAAAAACAACAGGATAGAAAAAGGGACATGTTCTCACCCCTGCTTATTAACCCTGTCTTTGCTGAGAGCTGGGCCTGCTGTCTCTACAAGAACTAGTGATAAACAAGGATCTGAAAGGGGAAAATGCTGCTGGATGTAAGCCCACGCTGGAGCCCTCGCCTCGCTGGCGCAGGCACGCTTGCACACGTCAGGCACAGCAGCTCTCGCTCTGGGTGGGGTGTTTTGGGTTTTTTGTTTTTAACTCCCTGGCATAACCTGCTCATCTTACCAGCAGCAAGGCCACCACAACAAGCAGTGTTTCAATAGGGGCAAGAAGCTCAGTGAGGTTTGACCAACCCCTCACTGCTCAGGGTCCAGGCTGTCAGACCCAGGACAGGTTCAGGTCAGATTCTGGTGCCTAAACTCTGGAGAAAGCACAAAGGCTTTAAAACTAGTGAATTCTGCCCCAATTGCTCCCTGCCCTCTGGATCATCCGCTGACAGAACTCACAAAGTTAGAAATGCCAAGAGGGACAAGCGTGACCGTTCAGATTTAATACTGTAAAAAATAAAAGGGACATTATTTGAGCTACAGAAACACCACTCCAGGCAGCAGTGGGCTGGCAGGCACCACACACACCAGCAGCTGCGGATTTGCTGGAGGGCAGGACGGATCCACAGAGGGATCTGGGCAGGCTGAATTGATGGTCCAAGGCCAAAGGTATGAGATTCAACAAGGACAAGTGCCAGGTCCTGCCCGCGGGTCACAGCAACCACATGCAGTGCTCCAGGCTTGGGGCAAAGTGGCTGGAAATCTGGAAAGAGACCTGAGGGTGCTGGACAACAGCAGCTAAACATGAGCGAGTGTCTGCTCAGGTGGGCAAGAAGCCCAGTGGCACCTGGCTTGAATGAGCAATAGCGTGGCCAGCAGGACCAGGGCAGTGATGCTGCTCCTGTACTGTCCCTAAATCCAGAGGCCAGACTGGAAGCAAGGCAGTGGCAGAGTGCAGTGCATCCCAACACCTCACCAGGCTGAGCCAGGTGATCCCAAGGGAGAGCTTTCACTATCCAGAAAACAAAACAACAGTAAAGGAAAAAAAGATAAAAACATGAGGCTCTCTGTGCGTCAGAGAAATGGTTTTGGACCAGGGCTGCTGTGACCATCCTGACACCTCTCTCAAACACCATCGCCCCATTGATTGCAGTGTTGCACCATGAGACTTAAGGCTTTGCATTAATTCATCACACAACTGGGGAGCAATTTGCTCAAATCCTGCTAGTGTGCACCAGACTGGAGAGCTGCAAGGTCAGCCTACGGTCAGATCCAGCTCCAGCCCTAAAAATAACCAGCCTCCCTCTCTGCCTCTGCATAAGGCTGAGCCCAGCCCAGCGCTACAGCCCCGGGATGGCTGATTTCCCCCTCTCCCCCCGCTGCCCCCTCACTGTTGCCAGGAGAGATGTGGGGGTGCCAGCAGCTCTGAAAGATGCTGCTGTGGGAGATGTAGCTATGGGCTACGATTAAAAAGTTCAGCCCTTCTTGACATTCATTTGACACTTCTGCCATAACCTCCCAACCTGTCAAAACCCAGGACAAGCTGCCAACCACTCCCAGCTGCTGACCGGAGGCAGCACAGCCCATTCTCTCCTGTTTTCCCAGAAGTGACTCAGGTGACATGGCTCAGGCAGGTGGACAGAGATGACTTCCACCCCTCTGCTACCAGGTGTTGTTTCTGCTCATGCTTTAACCCACTATCAGCTTCAACTTCACCTTTGTTCAAAGAAATTCTAAACCTTTTCCCGTGAAAGGGCAGTCTGAGCACAAAGGCATCCACTATTTTGGCGTTATTTTCCCTAAAAACTGGACAAAAATAGTTTCCTCTCAAAAACAACCCTTGCATTTGCTGTGCTTATGTTCCCACCAGGCTAAGTGACACCTCCACATGCTGCTATCTCAGTGCTGCTCTGGGGCTGATGGGGGCCCTTTCTTCCAGCATTGCAGTCCAGAGGAAAGCGTGGATCTGCCTTGCCCAGATCTGTCAGGACCTGCCAGCCCAACCCCTGGAAAAAGCTCTGGTGAGGTGGCAGGACTGGGGCTGCAGCAGGACCCCCTCCCCGTGCCTGCCAGCTGGGAGAGGGAGGGGTTTGGGATACAAACCAGGCCTTTGGGACAGGGAACAGGAAGCAACAGGAAGCAACGACATTCCCCCAGGGCAGCACATCCTGGCAGCGCAGCAAATCCGTGTCTGGATGAACTCACCCTCTCCAGCCTGGGTTTATTCCCAGCTGCCACGCTCTACCTGACGTGGGTTAAAAGGAGCACACGCACTTGTGAAACCTGGTGAGAAGTCAGGCAGGGGTAGGACAATGGGCAATGGCTTCAAACTGCATCCATCCCTCAGCTGCAGCTCTCACAGGCTCTGTTCCAGGTCCCTTCCCAGAGAGGCTGGGACTCCCCAGCTGGCCGTGCCCCGTCCCTTGCAGCACAGGATGGGGTGTGAGACAGACAGCCCCAGGCACCACGTTCCTTACAGTCTGGAAGGGGCTGTACCTGAACAGGTGCTACAGGAATTTCAGGGAGGCGGGGGTGGGATCACACCACGCCACCGTAGCAGAGCACCCCGGACAGCACAGAGCTTGGAGCAGCCCTGGGGAGGAAGCAGAGCTGGCCAGATGTGACCTGCAGATAAGGTGGTCACACTGCTCCTTGCACAAGCTGAGCTACACAGCACAGCCTCTTCCCCAGCCTCCAAACCACAGCCCAGATACTGCAAGATCAAGATCTGTGAGAGGAAGCACAAACATCTGAGAGAAAACATGATGTCCGAGTTTCCAACATCTCTTATTCTCTTGCTTAACTGCTTCAAGTCCTTGCCCTGCAGCAGAACCCTGGGGCAGCAGCGACCCTCTGCATGCAAGATCTGTCCCTAGTTAGAGCCTGGAGAAGAGCTGCTGGCACAACTGGCTCCATATGTCCCACCACACTGGCCTCTCAGAGCACTGAATCCCTCAAAAACATTACCTCCCAGTGGAGTGTCCCAGCTGCCTCCTTGTGCTACCACTCAAGGAATTTAAACACAGCAAAGTCCCTCCTGAGCTTTCTTCATGGACATTCAGCACAGGACCAGCTTTTTGCCATATTTTCTCCTCAGGCTCTTACTGACCAGGAAGCCAATAGCAGACTGCATCCCAGTCTCTTCCAAGGGAAATGATCAAAGAGGCGTGGAATGGCTCCAACCAGGGAGAGAAAGGGAAACGACAGTTTGAAAGGGAAAGAAGTCCTGGGGAAAAGCTGTGAGCAGCAGCATGATGCAGCTCATTCCAGCCAGTGTTTCATCTGCATTCCCTGGACACCCCTCCAAGTGCTGAAATGGCCCAGAGGCATCTCCACCACCAGTATTTACAATCATGTGATTTTGATCCAGTTTGAATGCATTTCCAATGGCTTTCAGCTACCTACCAAACTCTACCTTTGACCCCGACTGCTGAACCCTTTTGCAGGTAACCCCATCTCATGTGGCCACTCACCTGCACAAGAACCAGCAGGAAGGTCTGGAAGAAAATCTCCAGGGCACTGCCTGTCATCTGGTAGGGAATGGCTCAGCAACAGAGCGAGCTCTTGTGCAGAGAACAGCTCTGGCTTCTCCTGCAGCCGAGACTCCAGGCAATGATCCCACCTCAGAAATTATAGTCACCTCTGGCTGACAGCTAAACCACAGCTGCTGCTTCTCTCCGAGGATGATTTAAACCCCAAGGGACGTCATAACCTTCCCAGACAAACATAGCTATTCTTGGCTGGACATTGCTCCACCTGACACCCACAGGCAAGCTGGTCATGGCAGGTGGGGTGCTGTGGGGTGCTTCCCCAGCTGCTGGAATCTCGGTGGTCAGGGTGCAGTGCTTTCTACACACGGCTCTCCCTTGGGCTCAGCCTGGATCCCGAGGTCCTGCTCGGTGGTGCTCCATGTTCATGAGCCTTCAGGGTCTCTTGCAGAGCAGCTCTGAGGGACCAAGCACACTGGCAGCCTCTTTTCCTGCTCCAACCCACTGTTTTGAGGGTGGTGAGGCACTGGTACAGAGAAGTTGTTGATGCCCCATCCCTGGAATTGTTGGGCCAATTTGGGTGGGGTTTGGCACAATCTGGTCTAGTGGAAGGTGTCCCTGCCCATGGCAGGGTGTTGGAGTGAGATAAGCATTAAGGTCCCTTCCAAACCAAACCTTTCTCTGATCCCACACCCACTCCTCCATCAGCCAGAGCTCCAAGGCAAAAGCTGATCAGTGAGCATCTGTGTCATTTGCTCCTCTTAGGCTTGTCTTGTCAACAGGGTCACATCTCTGGTGTCTCCTCTGATTCTCCTCAAGGCATATTTGCAGAAGGTGAGAGGCTGCTAACGAATGAGACACAGATCTAAGTGAGGCACAGTGCTCTGCTGAGCTCTGACATTGTCCTTTCCTGTTCTATTGAACCACAATCCAGCGCTTCAAGTTCTGTAACGTTAAAAAGCACAAATTGCATCAGGCTTAAAGTGACTGTAATGGAAGCAGTGAGGAGAGAGACTGCAAAGACCAGAGCCCAGGGGATTTCTATAGATCAGCAGGGGAAGCACAAGGAACGTTTCAGAGTGCAGGAAAAGGGCTGATGGCAAAATTTCTCTTTTATTTGGATGTGGTTAACTTTAGTAAACACCACACTGATCTTCAAGTATCTGGCAAGTTCCCAGAAGCAACCCACAGCACTGACTTCCCCCCAGCCCGCAGCTGAACTTGCTGTCTAGTGTGACACACCTCAGCATCAAACAAGACCAGGAGTATCCTGTGGGATACAGGTGAGGCTGCACTGAGAGCAGACAGCTCATCCAGGCTTGGCTGGAACAGTGTGTGGCCTTGGTGACACTCACTGTCCTATGAGCAGACCTGTTCCAAGGCCTTTCTGTCAGGACACTGCAGATCAGGGCTGACCTCCCCTCTCAGCACAGGCCACCTTGGATGATGCTCAAGGCTGACAGGCTCATGAACACCTCAGTTCTTGGTCACACCAAGTTTCAGCTTTCCTGATCCCTGAGCAGCTCCAGTTCAGCAGGTGGCCTCTCTCCTCCACCCGAAAAATCCACAGCATCTTCTGGAAAGATACAGAAGGCTCCCTTGCCCAGTGGGGCACATGGCCATCCCAGGCATCCAGCCTGGTTCACAGAGAGCAGTAAAAGGCTGGGAGCTGCTCCAGAAGAGCCCTGCAGAGAGAGAGAGGAGGGGTGAACACTGGGCATGGTGCTGCTTTCCAAGATGCCATAGGGCTGCAGCATCACATGGACAGCGAGGGAATCAGGAAACTGAGTCAAGGAATGCCTTAAATTCCCACTTCCCTTATCTCTTTTAGGGTGAGGGGCCAACCTGACAGTTCTCTGGCCTGGTTGGGCTGGGGACAATTTGCTGTGCCACTACCATCAGTCGAGATGACCGCTACCTTTAAGGGATGACAGACTTCCATTGTAATGGTACCAGGGAGCAGTGTACAAAGTCAGGGGCACAATCCCAAGAAAGCACCATTCCAGAAGGCACTGAATGAGTTTGCCTCACGCAGCAATTAGCAATAACTCCTCCACAGCCCATGCCACAGAAAAAGCACTGATGCTGCTCTGCCCACCAGGCTGGAGAGCCCAGCTTCTCCCTGCACATCCAGGGGAGCAGAGTATTCGCCTTCTCCGTGCCAGCCTGTTCCTGCCTCTCAGCTTCTGGTGCCATCTTACTTTCTGCCTTTTACAACCCACAGCAAGAGTCAGGTCCCTTGTATTCCAAACTTCAGGCATGCAATCTAAAAAGCCTTGTCCCGCAGGGATGGCTGAGGCATTAGGCTTGCACCACCGAGGAGCACTTACTCATACAACATCTTATTTCCACAGCAGTTGTGTTTCTAAAATTACAAAGGCATTTCTCAGGGCTGCACGGTTTTGCGGTAGCTTTTGTTCCCTTGATGCTCTCAGCAGGTAGGACAGCACTCTGCACGGCTCTGCCCGTTTCACTTGAAAGTCAGCAACAACACCAACAACGCAGAGCTTTGCTTTAACAATGTGTTCTCGAGCCTGAGTCATAAACACTTCAAACCACCCCCACAGCCTGCGGCTCGAGCCGGGCAGGCTCCGTGTGGGCGAGCGCACTCGCGAGGGTGAGCTGCACGTGTGAAATGCGCCTCTGCATGTGAGAAAGCAGCACCCTGGGACACTGATCTTACCTCTCTGCAGACCACTCTCCTCTCTGGGAGAGCTCCCTGGGTCGAGCTGAGCAGCTCAGCATCTTCGTGACACTACACATGGACATCCTGCACGCGGCAGGGAGGCAGAGCCTTCCTTGTCCAGGGTGAGGAAGACTGTGCCTTGCACATCAAGCAGCGTTGCTGCAGACGTGGATGGGAGCTGGCTGGAGATTTGAGAAGTGAAGGTACAGCATGTGTGAGGCCCCAGGGGGAGGGGATGTGTGATGGATGGGAAATAACCTGCCCTGCAGGAGGAGTGTGGCCAGGCCCTGCCCACAGAGGCAGGAACCCTGTCAGGGCTCACAGTACAGCACGTACTAGGGGCAGTAGTTCCCGGGCTTTCTGCAATCAAGTGGAGAAATCTACTGCTTTTCAAAGGTCAAGCTGTGTCCAGCATTTGTTCACCAACCCAGGCTGCTCCCACAATGAGATCTCAGGGATGTGGGGAAGAAGTCCTCTGCCTGAGCTCTGGGGCACTGCTGGAGCACGCTGGAGCCAGCCCAGCCCTCCTGCCTCAGCACCAGCAACCACCAGCTGCAAAGAACCAGCGTGTGAAACCCAGAGCAGGCAGGCAGAGTGGCAGCAATAGGCAGGGAGAGGGCGGTGGGAACAGGCAGGTCCTTGCCACAGGTCACTCCCCAACAAAAGCCCCCCAAAGAAGACGTGGAACCCAGCTTGGATTCCTTATTCACAGAGTTACAGAATGGTTTGAGTTCCTTAAAGCTCATCTTGTTCCAACCCCCTGCCACAGGCAGGGACACCTTCCACTAGACCAGGTTGCTCCAAGCCCTGTCCAACGTGGCCTTGAACACTTCCAGGGATGGGGCAGCCACAGCTTCTCTGGGCAACCTGTGTCAGAGACTCGCCACTCTCACAGGGAAGAATTTCTTCCAAATGTCCAATCTAACCCTGCCCTCTGTCAGTGTGAAGCCAGTCTGCCTTGCCCTGTCACTCCAGGCGCTTGTGCAAAGTCCCAGGACAAGGTCAGTGAGCGTAGGAGGCATGGATACCTCCATGTGGATACATGGATACATTTTTCCTTCATATTGGAAGATCTGCAATTTCCAGCCTCCTTCAGCCTGTGAGCTCCCAAGAGATCTGCCATAACAGTGCAGACGTCACACAGTATTTTAACCTGGTGACAAGAAAGGTGCATTTCAGTTCCCTTTTACAGCCCTTTTGTAGCCCAGAGCACCCACCAGTCTCGGCATCACAAACCAAAAATTACTCCTGCATGAGGAGCGGTGGGAGCGCAGTTCCTTGGCGCTGGCTGTGTGGGAGCAGCGGCGTTCCCAAGGCAGCCGTGCTCACAGCTCACAGCCAGCACTGCTGCAAGTGCCGGGCAAAGCAAAGCGGAGGGAGAAATTGGCTTCGGAGGACAGAAGGCACTGGAAAAGGCTGGCAGGGAGGGATGGCACCACCGCTCTGCCCGCTAATCATCTGTTTGGCACATCTAACCCCATCAGGCAGCTCTTTAAACGCAGATCCTGCCTCAGTCCCTGAGACTGGACTTATCTGCAGCAGCCAAGGCAGAAGAACAGAGGCAAAACCCTCTTCCTGCTCCCAGTGGGAGCATTAAATCCGTATTAGTGTCTCTGTACCACATCCTGTATCCAAGGGGAACCGAGCACCCTTTCTGCAGGGTTCATTACAATGTGTCATCTTCAGCTCAGCCTTGCCTTGTCCGGTGGGGGTTAATCTAAACCACCTGAATTTCACAGGCTGAGTCAGAACTTGGTTAATAAGGCACAGTACAAGTGAGTCAGCGGCATCTCTCCTCACTGCTGTTTTACTGACATCCCAGATAACAAACATCACTCACGCTGGACTACAGCCAGTGTGGTGGGATCCAAATCCCCATCTCCCACCAGCATCTCTTGGCATACATCTCTGTAAGAAAGCAAAATACCTCTCTCCCCATTCAAGAGGAAAGGGGAAACTCAAAAGGAAATATCAAATCCTGGTTTTTATTTTTTTTTTCCTAGGCCATTGTGTACCCACTCACCACACAATTACACTTGGACAGACACAAGGTACTTTGGAAATTGTAGCACTTAATCCTCCAGCTCTTTGGCACTCATTTACTCCCCAGGTGCACAGAGCTGCATTTGCTGCTCACAGACTAGAAAGCAAAGAGCTGACCAGCAGTTACCTCCCCGAGTAGCCGAGTAGCTCTGGCTCCCTGGCTCTGTCAGTGCACAATTATCTCCGACACAGGGAAGCTTTATTCCTGCCCTGCTCAGCTCCTCCCAAAGCCTCTGTCGTGCCCTCAGTGCCTCGCAGGAGGCAGCGTCACCCGCTGGGGGCTCGACAGCATGTCACAATTGCTGGAGCAGCACGGGGAGCTCACAGCCCGCCTCTGCATGACAACAGGGCTCAGCTTGGTGCTGGAAAGGCAGATTTTGGTGAAAAGCACCAGTCCCAGGGTTAATCGCTGCTGTACGCTGGGTGACTTGCTGCAAGCAGTGAGCTCTCCAGTAACATCGTGTGCCAAGGCCTGAAACCTCACCAAGGGGCTGCAGTGAAAGGATGATGCCTCTTCCACCATTAACTGATCTTTTACTATCAGTTGCTCAAAAATACGTTTTGAAAGAAAAGGGAAATACTCAGCAACACAGCAGCTACACCCCGTGTTCTGTTGCAGATACTCAGCAAAAGGCTCAGAGAAACCAAAGCACTGCAGCTTAAGAAACAGGGTTCTGTTGGAATTACTCACTGCAAAGGAACTTCCCCAGAACCCTCTTCTCCACTGCAGAACCATAACATCTTACCTGTCCAGTCAGCCCAGGAATGTGTGATACCAGCAGCTTCCACCCAAGCCATGCTGGCTGAACAGGGCTTTCTCAGGGCACTGTGACCTAGAGATGGGCTGCTCAGGAAAAAAACCCCCACTGAAAACAAATAACGTAAAATGCAGTCTAAAGCCACCAAATGGGGATTTGTCTTTTGGCACAGAAGCAAGTGGCAGCATTTGGATGTGTTCCACCAACAAGGCCTCTAAAGGTTTACCTCTCCTTCACTGCTCTCAGCATGGCCAGAGGCTCTTGGGTTCCTCTTAGCACAGCTGCCTTCTCTTGGTGGAAGAGAAGTCAGGTCTTAACAGCCACCAAGATGGATGAGGCAGGAGAGAAGCTGTTGCCACCGTAGGCCCCATAAGCCATTAAAGAGTTAATTTAAGGAGGAGTCATGAGATGTACCTGAGTAAATAAGAACATCTGGAATCTATTCAGGAACTCCCAGCACTGGGACTGACAGGCTCAGTACAGACAAGACAGAACAGTAAATAAGATAAGCATTTAGGAATGTAGTAAATAAGTCACAAAATGATAAATTAGTAAATCGAGAGGTGCTTGCACTGGATCTGTTCAGCTGCCAAAGATGGGGGCCTGGGGCATCATTAGTATTGTTCTACTCTCTGTAGACCTGTGTAATTGGGAAACATGGGACTGGTTTGGAAGAACTGCTCACAGGTAACTAGAGAGGATTTCACCTCCCATTTCTGTGGAATCCTGCAGGATTCTGGCAGCCCCATCACCTGGCCTGCACCTGCAGTGAGCTGCTCCCTTGGTTTGATGGTGTGTATTTGTTTAGCAGTCCATCAGTGCTGCCTCAGGAGCCCACTCAGCACTCTGGAACCTATGGAAGTCCCCAGGTGATCGCAGTGACACACTCCAGCAGCTCCCAGGGCCATCGTGCTGGCCATGTGTGGTCACACCCTGTGGCACAGCACGTGCACCACTTACCTGAGCGAGGAGGAGACTTGCAGATGAACTCTCAGCAGACATCAAATAACTTCAGTCTTTTTTCCTTCCTGAGGTAAAATGAAACTGCCCAAAGCACACCACAAAGCTGGCAGGGCAGTGGAACCTCGCTCACAGGGATGTAGGTGAGGAGACCCAGCTCTGCAGCATTCAGTGACTGTGCTGTGGCTGATTCTCCTCAGACCAGGCAGAGCAGTGATGTGTGCATTTGGGTACCTGTGCCTGCAGGACAGGTGCAGAAACACAGCTCAGAGAAGTCTGATCTGAGTCTCCCAGCATCAGAGGAGCTGTCAGGCTTTCCTTTCATGGGGATGCAGCTGGGATGGCAGGAAAGCACTCCTGGTAGCAGGCACAGCCAAGGAACGTGGGCTGCAGCTCCCAGCCCTGCCTGGCGTGGCTGTCAGACACCCTGCCTTGGAGGATGCCACGTTTACCATGCAAGCACCAATGGAAACCCACAACCTGGTAAGAAAAGCAGCTTCATTGCTTAATTAAATCTCTCATTTAGGAGTACCAGTCTCCACCTGGTTCACCAACAAGGCCATTCAAAGCAGTTATCCCAACAATCCTTCACGGAGGTACCCGGAACAGCAAACTCCTGCACAGACAGCAGCTCCTGCCCAAGGATTAACACAGGTATCAGCTCCTCCCCTCGTGGTCCTGGGCTTTGAAGAACCCCACAGCATCTTGTTTTATATGACTGTGACACCAATCCCCTGAGCACATTGTCCAATCTATCAGAAGAAAGAAACATAAATTCAAGGTCCTTTTTATTGGTAACAAAGGATCTGTAAAGCAGTGCTGCTTTCAAAAGAAAACCTCCTGACTGAACTTCCAGAGAATATCCCAGGAGCAGACTGACATCCTTTTAACCACTCCTCTAAGTCAAGACACAGGGAGCTGAAAACCTACCCAAGAAGCAGAAGGTCACTTTCTCCTTCTGGAAGGATGTAGGGTTTTCCAACAATGAGAAGCAAAGCCTAAATTAAATATAACTGATTGTAACAAAAAGCAACAAGACAAAAAAAAATTCCTAAATTTCCAGTCATCCTCTAGTAGTGCTGCTGTGCCCACTGAGATTTCTTGCTTTGTATCTCTTATGCTGCTTCCATTTTTCTGAACTGGTTGAGTTTGGGGCCAAAACAAGACAATAAAAACTTGCTGCTTCATGCTGTTAATTTTGTTTGCCTATGAAGAGGCAGCTGAAGGTACAGCTACACCTAGACATGGGTGTTCCTACACCAGGATCACTGAAAAACTACGTGGCCCTGGGATAGCAGAACCTCCTGAGGCAAGGAGAGCACTGAGCATGCAAGAAACACAGACCAGGAAACATCTCAGAGCAAAAGCAGCATTACAGAGAGGGAGGCAGAGCTCCCAGGAAATGGTGTGAAATGCTATCAGAAAACACAGGAACTAAACCTTAGCAACCAGGACATGTGAAAGGAAAGAAGAGAAAACAAAAAACTGCAAACAAAGAAAAAAATCCCAGGAAGTCCCACAATTATCCAGCTGAGGAAAACTGTTAGCATGCAGCATTTGGAGAAAACAGTTGGATACAGTGAAAGACATCAGCTCCAGAAAGAACAGTGCAGTCCTGAAACTGGGCTATATCTTACCCAGAAATTGAAAAGAAGTTGAGTTTTCATGTGAGATGTGGAGCACTGCCTTAACACTGGGGTGTGAAAAGCCAGGAAGACAAGCACGACCTCCTTGTGGGAGAATGATCAACGAAAAAAAGGAAAATTTTGCAGGGAAACACTTCTCAGGCAAAGAAGGAGAAAAAACACTTTTTTGTGAGCATAAATATCAGTTTTAGAAAAGCCCAATCTTGACCTATGACTTTGTTAGAACACAGAAATGGAATGACAAAGGCAAGAGATTTTATTAGAGAGGAAGTCAAACTCACTAATCATCAAAAACTACAGGAGTGTCAGAAATAAGGATTTGTCTACTGCAGGGGCATCAAACAGAATCACGAAATCAAGGCATGGTTTGGGTTGGAAGGGATGTTAAAGCTCATCTTGTTCCAACCCTGTGCCACTGGCAGGGACAGTTTTCACTAAATCAGGCTGCTCCAAGCCCTGTCCCTCCAGCCCTTGAACTCTTCCAGGGATGGGACTGTGTGAGTGACAAGGTGATTTTCTTCACAAAACCACGGCATCTCTTTCCTTCATTTCTTTTTTCCTGTTCTGGTGTATTACCCCTTCTCGTTAACTAGCTCATCATTTTTGCTTTATAGTGTATTTTATTTTATAGCGAAACACTTCCCCAGCTCCCAGAAGGAAACAGTTTCATATAGGGGATGGCACGTATGTCACTTCCAGTTGGTTCCACGGGCTCTTTTGTCAGCTCTGGTCTTCAAGAAGACAGGTCTCCCTTGGTCACTGAGCCCACCTCAGCACTCTATCGGGCAGTGGGGCAGAGCTGACCCGCTGACCAGGAGATAAGCGCTGCTCATTACTTACAAAAACCAAGGAGAGAATCAGAGGCAGGAGGAGCCGGCAGCAGTGTCCCAGAGGTGCTCATCGATACGCCAGAGCACCGGGTGCAGCTCCCAGCAGGAGTCGGCAGAGCGCCTCAAAGAAGCCTTCGAGGCAGAGCGGCTTTTCTGCAGCACTGCCACCCTCCGGCTCCAGGGAAAATTCCCTTTCTGGCAGAGAAAAGTCCCTGAGCCCCTGGGTTTATCCCCATTCCCTCCCACCGGCAAGGAGAGCACTGGCAGCGAAGCTGGATGTGGAAGTTCCCATCGGTGAGCAGAATCTGCACAGCAAAACCTCGGAATCAGCAGCTGGAGGAGTTGCTGTCTGGCTGCCAACACTCGTTGAATTTGGGGGCACCGACGTGGCCAATTGATCCAAAGACCAGGGACACAGCTGGGCACCACCTCAGGGCTCTGATGCCCCTGACTAACAAAGGCATAAGCAGGAGACAAGTAACTTGCACCCCTTCTGTTACATAAACTTTCTTTCTGGGTCTAGGGGCACATCCTGTCCAGCACTCTGGAGCATGTCCCAAGTCCCCAAAATATGGCACATGTGAAGATCAGGGTACAAGAACTCCACAAAGCAGTTGTGGCTCTATTTAGCACCAAGGAAAATTCCCTTTCTCTTCTCTCTGCACTGGTTCACACAGGTTACCCACTGGTCGTAACATAGACCAGCAAGTGATGCACAGGCAGGCAAACCATCAGTTCTCCCATCACAAAAAATAATCTTTAAAAATGCTGCTGAGAGGTTGAACCTCATTTAGCAGAACACAGCTCAGCACAGGAAGTCTGCTGGCAGAGCAACCCAAAGAGGAGACACCCTCATGAACAGGATCCAAAATCCGAGACCAGATGGCAGCTGTTATTAGAAAGGGTCAAACACCGTTTTCCTGTTTGTGGGCTTTTAATGGCAATTTTCACAATAATTTACAAATTGTTTGTTACGCACACTTTATGTCCATTTAATAATGAAAATACGTGAGTTAATTCAGCTCTCAGCTGAGAAACTGCTGTAAAAATGCCCTTGCTGAGGGCTGCTCTCTGCTCCCGCTGGTTTGTGTTCTCCAGGCAGCCAAGCGAGTTTCTCACGCTGAACCTGCCCAACCTGCCGGCCCTCCCCGCCTGCTCCCGAGCTCCCTCTGCTCGCACCAAGGGGAGGACCTGGAAGTTTCCGAGCGCTGAGGGGGGTGCAGTGACGGCGCAGCGGCCGCGGGGCTCAGGTGTGCCTCAGGCAGGATGGGGAGGGAGCGCTCCAGCCCACGGCAGGGCAGCAGCGCAGCCTTTCCCAAGGACCCCGCTCCCAGCGAGTCGGTGGCTGCAGCCCACGGCTCAGCACAGCCCTGGGCTCTGCTCAGAAGCCCTGAACAAAGACAGAAGCAGCTGAGGGGCAGTGCAAAGTGCCGTGGCACAACATTCCACGGAAGCTATGCCAACGCTACCAGTGCCTCGTGTTTGGGCGTAAGCAATTTACCCACAGGATTCTGTTCAAAGAAGGGAAAGAGATGAAGACCTGAGCCCAAAACACAAACAGAACAGACCAATGCTAGAGGATTCCAGGAGTTCAGCTATGTTAGTCATCAGCAGAGGAGAGGAAATACATCAAAGGGTTCTACAGCCTTGAGTTTTTCCACCTAACCTGCTGCAATCATCTCAATAATTCACCTCTCAGGACATAACTTGTTTTCCAGTAAGACAGACTCTGTTTGCCTTTTACTTCCAGTCACTTCAAGCTGATTCAGCTTTGTGCCTCCTTGGAAAGAAGAAATCAGCAGCAGGGTTTCTCAGAGAAATGCAATACAGCAATTTAAACCTGCAGCCAGTCTGGCCTGCCGGGGAAAGGGAAGGCAGAGCAGGTGGGGACTGCAATGAATGCCCCAAGAGTTCTGCTGAGGGAACGAAAGGCAGGGATTTCTCTCCAGAAAAGCATGAGAAGTGTTAAAACTTGCACCTCACACATGTCGGAGTTTTCCCCACACTGAGCTCTTTCACAAAGACTTCCCCCACAATGCTTTTACAGGAGTCATTATCCTGACAATCAGATCACCCATTCTCAGATAGTTTATATTTAATGTGTGAAAAAAAAAGGGAGTACTTTGCAGCAGTCCCTGGAAGGAAGAGAAAGAATTGTGGTGAGCAGTCCACTGACAGCAACTGCTCCCTGGAGTTCCCTTCCCCCTTGCCTTCCTCCCCTCTCCGAGTGCAGTAACTCAATCCACAAGGTAACTGAACTCTCCTGGGGGAATCTGGGGCACAACAGGCTGCAGCTCCTTTCCAAACGAATTCGTTTCGTTTATTTATTTTAAAGTCCGCTGATCATCATCATCATCATCATCATCACAAAAAAACCCCATGGGAAATGCAACTAAAGAGAAAAAAAGTCCAACCGAGACCTAAGAACCCAGAGCTACGAGCAGATGCGGGCCTGCGTGGCACGGCGCCGGCGCACGCGGGAGGAGCCGGCCCCGGCGCCGCGGGCGTGTGGCCAGAGCTGGGCTCCTTTATGTCAACCGCTGAACGATGACAGCGTTGAGCAGGTTGGCTTCCTTCAGGGTCTGGTTCTCGTCAGTCAGCTCTTTATTGGGGAAGGTGGTCATGAGGACGAAACTGGTGGCAGCCATCGCTGGCCGAGCATCTACTAAGAAGAGCCGGATGTCGCGGATCCTGTCCCAAGGGATCAAACACACGGAGTGATGCTGTTACTGCACAGCCTGGGCAAACCACTGCTCTCCCCAGAGCGTTCCACCTCTCACCACAGGCCACACCAGGCTATTCTGATTCAGCCTGCTCCTGTTCAGTGAAATATCAGCAGCTGCTTTGGCTACAGACTCAGCTCAGTGTTCTCTGTCTGTGTTATCAGAATTTTATTTGTTGTTATTTGAAACTGAAAGCCTCCAAACCCTTCAAGATGGACAATTAACAAACTGACACTTGCTGAGCTCATCACACACAGCAGAATCCAGAGGGTTTCAGTTCCTGTGAGCAGCCACACAGTGACACAGGATCCATTTCCTGAACTCAATCACAGACAGAGGTTTTTGTAACCTTTTGCCCTGAGCTTGACTCTTATAGAAACTGGAGGAATGAGTATAAATTACGAGATCAGGAAGGTGAGGAGGATTTCAAGAGAGCAGTCAAATGAAGCAGTGGTGTATCTAAACCAACTTTGCTTGTCGAAAGGAACATAATTATGGTAAGAGCATCCCTTGGTGCTCCATTCAGCAGAGAGAACAGCCCCACAGAAAAGTCTAAATTGAGTCAGAATAACTGAACCAGGTTCCTAATTATCTGCCAGTTTCCAAAGCCTTTAGAAGAGATTCAGTTTTTTATAGGCAACATCAAGGAAAGTTCTGTTGATAACACCCTCTGAGGTGTTGGATCACTGGCTATACTCTATCCCAATTTGGAAAGCAAATCCTACCCAACAGTCAGCAACTGCCTTAAAAACACCACAATAATTTCATTCCCTTTCACCTGTACAGAAGGATCCCCAGAGCTCCCTTTGGCAGGCTATCTAGGATTTTAACACTTGCTCCACCTGTGCCCAGTCTTGCAGTGCCATTTAGGCCTTGCCTGTGTTCCCTGTTGTGCTCGTACCTGTGACTGTGGTTGAACTTCTGGACCAGGCGCCCGCCGTCAGCGAGCCGGATCTGGATGTTGGTGACGGGCTCCGACTCATTGATGACGATGGCAGAACTGGCTTTGGCTTCGTTCTCTGCCTGCTGGGCTGGCGAGCTGGTGCCCATCACCTGGGGTGCAGTGCTGCCAACAGGGAGATGTTTGTTTTGTTATAAACCAAACTCACCTGGCTGCAGAGTGCCAGGCTCAGGCAGCGAGATCACTGCCTGCCAGGCCCAGCTACCAGGGCTCCTCCATAGGAAACACCAAGCAAGCTGGAAGTGACAATTTTGGAGTCAGCAGGAATTTGTCTAGAAGTTCACCTCAACCATCCCCTTTGGTACCATGGGTCCTCACACCCACAAGGTAACAGGGCAAAGTGTGACTTGGAAACATGGCTCCTACACAACACACCATGGAGGTTCCAAACCAGGGATCTGCCTCCTGCCAGGGACAAGCTGGGCCACCTCACAGTCCACGTCAGTGAGCCTTGTTTCCTCAGAGGAACACCTCCCATCCCACAGGCACCCAGTGCCCTTCTTTCAGAAGGATGAATCAGAAGGCTCCACCTCGCAAGGCTCGATGACTCTCTCACATTACACGTAGTAAACTAGTGTCACCATCTTCTCACCTGCCCAGCTTCTGTCCTTCTCCAGTAAAAGCTTTGAAGACACTTTTAGGTTTCACATACTCCTCATCACGGTGATCTTCCATGTCCAGGTTCACCTGTCCTCCCCGGGCTAACCTGCGCAGCTCAGCCGGGACTTCCCTGTAAAGAGAGTGTCCTAAGGCAGCTGCCTGAAGCAGCAAGGCAGGAATGTGTGGACAAAAGGCCCAAGACCTCTGGAATTTCAGGGATCTGGGAGAGCCTTTGCTTAACTGACAGGGCAGATGCACACCTCCCCACTGACAGACACAAATTAAAGGTCATTTCTCCCTGGCCCTCATCTGCAGTGACACAATGCATCAGAATTTCTCAACCCAAATATCAAAGTGTTTGTTTACTTCGAAGTCTCAAGGCCCCACATAAACCACAGCCACACCCTGTTTACCTGAACCAAATGTTCCATATTAAGAATAACGAATTTTTTGCAAGAAATTTCAGGTGAAATGTGCCATGGATTCAGAAGCCTGGATTCCACAAATGCTTGTGTTTCAGAAAACAGCTGTTCCTTTTCTCCCCTCTCGCTACGTACCCTCTGCGGATATCATCGAGGAACTGGGCATTGGACGGATCCTGGTAGCTCCTCAGCTCTCCACTATCCAGACTAAATCCACTCTTCCAGAGCTTCAGTACAACGTGCACCTGCAGCAGCCCCAAAGAAACCATCAGCCTCACTGAGCATCTTGGTGACAACAAAAACAGACATGAAGTGAAAAGTTTCTGACAGGCAGAGGAACTTCAAGGTGCAGAAAACATTCCAGCCAGGTTTCTCTGGGCTAAGGGAAAAACCTAAAACACTGGTTTTGTATGTAATGGTCAGGTGTCAGTTCCTAAAAGGTAGCACCATGGTCCCCTTTTGGATAAATATGGCTGAAGAGCCAGGAATGTGCTGGGTGAGGAGCCTAAACCAGGCTCCCACCACGGCCTAGAAGCATGTTTGTTCACAAACCAAGCACGAGGGAATCTCACACTGATGCTGTCAGCTCCAGTCTATAGATATATATTGGATATATATAACAATGGATAAAGAAGAGTTAATGTCCCAATGCTCTTTGCAAACTATTTTTCCCAATCTGCACTTCTAAGAAAGGCTCAGATTCTTAATTAAAAGATCACCAGAAAACTGCTTACCCAAGACCAAATAATCTATTATTTTCTACTGAGAAATCCCACAGGAAGCAGGATTTACCATATTTCTGTCCTTGTGAATTTCTATCAAGCTTTGTAACTCTCAGGGCTCACAAGCTGAGTAGCTGGAGCAGAGAAATCCCTGGGGTGACAGCTACAAACCCAAGCAGAGATACTCACATCCTGAGAAGAGTTCTGTCTCCTCTCTCCTGCCACATAAGCCGACTCCTCCTCTGGAGTAGCCCCAAGGCGATACCCTCCCCCTGCAAAAGGCTGTGAGAGAGAGGCAGGCACAGGGTTACAGAACCACACAGACCCAACAGAGTTGCTTCCCTGTCCCCACCACCCCTGTGGGTGAACAGGGGCTTCATGGCATCAGCAACATCTACTGCCCTGCAGGCAGTGACAGCTTCAGCAAGTCACTAAGTGTGGCACAACAGAGCAGCTTTTCCTGGCGCTATGACACACAAAATGGAGCTGCACTAAGAGAGAAGTCCAGACTCAGCTGCTGAGATAATTCCAGGACTCCTCAGTACCAAACAGCTGGCACTGTGGAGCCTTAACTGAAATGGGGAACACAAGGAAGAACTCATCCCTCCTCACCTTTGGCTTGCTCGTCTCGCCCCCGCTCTTGGCCATCCGATCGACCGCCACCGCCCCGTGCTCCTTGGCTCCCTTGAACAGATCCTCCACCAGCTCGTTGGGACTCTTCTTCCTCGGAGGACCCACGATCTGCTGGCCACTTCTCTCCGAGCCGCCGGCGTAAAACCTGACAGAGAGCACCCGGCTCCTGGTCAGCCCTGCCTGCTGCCTCTGCAGGACCCTGCGGGCTGGATTAGGGCTCCCTTGTTGGTGCTTGTGCAGCTCAGTGAAACTCCTTGGATCCACAAACATTGGCTGCCACCTGTGTGTCTCCCACTGCAGCTCCTGTACTGCAGAGACTTTCTTTTTATGTCAATTACTGGAAATAACCCATGGATCAATAGTAATGAAGTGGTAACAATGCTCAGACCTGGGAAGAGGAACAGCCCAGAGGGACGAGCCTGGTTTTAAACACCGGTACCAGCTCGATTACCCAGCTGAGCAAGGCTTCCAGCAAGTCTCTGACCTGTCAGAGCTACATCCAGCTGGAATTCTGAGGGAAGACACAAAGGACGGATCTCATCTGAAAGCAATGGATGCGCAGTCAGTGAAGTGCAATTAAGCACTTCTGGAAGATTGGGTTTATCAGCTTCCAGATGGCTTGTACCACATAGAGTGAGCTCCCAGCTGCCTGCACACCACAGCCCAGCCAGGCTGAGCCACCCCTTCAGATACATCACTTCCATTCCATTTACCTTGCCTGTCAACCTAGAGGGTATTTAACTACTTAGAGCAGACGTCGTAGGAGACTGTCCTACTGGTGCTCCACATTCCCCCTGGAAAGGGGCCCTACGTTTTCATTTCTGCCTCCACACTCCATTACTTTACCATTAAGCAACACTTAAAAAAAAAGAACCCAAAACCAAAACCCTGACCAAAATAAACTCCCAAACCCCCAAGCAGTAAGAAAACCAATCCCTGCATAATTCCCACATTTCTGCTCCCTACGGACACAAATGAGGATCTGGGCTGTTTTCTGTTCTTAACCCAGGGCTTCCACATCCCGCTTCAGGCTTTGTCTCAGTGCTGAGAGCTGGTGCTTACACAGCTGTGCTCGTGCACAGGCTTTGCAGGGACAAACCTGCCCTGTCAAACCTCAGATGGTTCATTACAGAACTCCATATCCACGTAAACCTGTTTTTTTAAAAGCTGTACATAAGCAGCAAGTCCTCCCAAAAGGAAAGGGACAAACACCCAGCGTTTGAACCTTCAGCTGCAAACTCACCGCTGTCCCTCCTCCTCTTCATCATCCTCCTCCTGCGCGTGCACGAGGTCTCTGAACGACGTTACTCGATGGTCACTGCAAAAATCCAGCAAGAGGGATGTCAGCCTCAAGACTCGAATTCCCAGCTGGAACACTCCACACTGACACAGGCTCCTTCTGTTCACCAACACCTGACCCGTGAGCACTGTTCCTTCAAGATACAGCCAGTAGCTCCTCTTTAGAACTGGAGAGCATTCCCTTCCTTCAAAGGGATTTGTGAAGGTAAAATTCACCTTTTTTTTTTTTTTTAAGTGCTCATCTTGATCAGCTCAGGTGTCACACATAATGAGAGAATATTCTTCCTGCAGAGATATGATCTGCTTAAATTAAAGGTCAGCAACAGACTCTTTTTAATGTCAAAAAATAAATCTAGCTTTTTCTGAGCAATGAGGCAAGTTTTCCTAACTGATCTCTGGCTTAGTTGTGCAATAACACCCATGCTTGTACACGATGTACAAGGTTTTCACAATTTCTAGGGAGCCACACAAGGTGAAGCAAACCTAAATACAGAGCTACCTCTGAAAATTAACACAATCAGTGCTTTAGAGGGTTTGTGTTTTGTCACGTTTCCAGCATGGAGCTGAAGCTTCTTCCTCACCTGGCTCCAGTGCCTCTGGATATGGAGCTGGGCGTGGGCTGGGGAAGGGTCAGGATGTCCTCATCACCCCCGTCCTCATAGAAACTGGCGAGTGCAATCTGGAAAGGAAAATCACCCAAGCTCCTCAGGAAAAGCACACACAAACAACCCAGCTGAAGCATCTGTCACACTGGACCTCCTAAGGCTCCACACACTAAAGACACCTCATGTCATCTCCCCTGCTGCAGGTCCTGGCAAAGACAAGGCCTCAGCAGGTTGTGCTGTTTGGCTGTGTCATGGCAGGACACTCACTGCTGCAGGGGTGTCACCCTCCCTGTCAGCGAATGTCAGGGCCCTTCTTCTGCAGCACTTATACACGGGTTATGCCAAAATTACTCTTCTGAAACAGCAGCTTTTGTGCCACCCATGAGCAGACCCGGAGTTTAACACAGCCAGTTTGAGGAGCAGGTCAGAATGGTGGCTGACACCCCCTCAGTTTGTTCGCCGACAGCGCCAACAGCACAGCACTGACAACCTCACCAGCATTCCAGGGAAACCTGCACAGCCCCAGCAAACCCCGGACCCACCGTCCCTCACGTCGCGATAGAAAGTGAACCAGACAACCAGGAGGGGCCTCAGTCCCAGCCAGCCCACGGCCCCGCCGCAAGGGCTGAGCCCGGCTCCGGACGGGGGCGAGGCCTGAGCCTGCGGGACACCGACCTCCGGCCCAGCGCTGCCCCCGCCAGCGCCACGGCCTCCCGAGCCGCCGCCCCGCCGGCCCCCGCGCCGGGCCGGGGAGGGCGGAGGGCAGCGGCGGAGGTACCTGGAGGTCCCAGCCGGCGGACTCGAGGAAGAACCGCGCTCGCTCCTCCTCGGCGCCGGTCACGGCCACGAACTCCCTCAGCGCCTCCTCCCTGTCCGCCATCTTGCCGCGGTGCAGCGCCCAAACCCCGCCGGGCCGTCCCGCACCGCCCCCGCGTGCGCCGCCAAACCCGCCCGGCCGGAAACACCCGCGGCGGCGCGCGGCGCCCGGCCCGGCACAGCGGCCCCTATCGGCCGGGAGGTGCCACTGCAACGCGCCCGGCCCGCAGCGAGCGCCGGGCACCGGGTACCGAGCGCCGGGCACCGGGTACCGAGCACCGGGCACCGAGCACCGGGTACTGAGCGCCGGGCAACAGGTACCGAGCACCGGGCACCGGGCACTGAGCGCCGGGCACCGGGTACCGAGCACCGAGCACCGGGTACCGAGCACTGGGCACCGGGTACCGAGCACCGGGCAC
>VZTJ01001526.1:72088-88506 GCA_013397795.1 Orthonyx spaldingii | reverse complement strand
GTAGCTTGTGCAACTCGTCGTGTGGGGCTCCATACTGCAGCTTTCCATTTCCGATTTGCACCTACAATTCGGCAGGAATCGTTGGTGAAGAGGGCATAATGTCTTTCATTCTCCAGTAGCTCTTTTATATGGGGGCACTTCCTCGGCACGTGTCACTTGCTTCTCCTCTTCTTCCAAAGATAATCCAGAGGTCTCACCTTCAGGCCAGTTTGTTATAATTTCCAGAATCCCAGGGTGACTAGGATGTCCTATCCGGGCTCGCTGTGTGATCAGCGCAATCCACTTGCTCCACGTGACGTCAGTGGCATGATGCGTGAAAGAAACCTTTCCCTTGAACATCCAACCCAGCACTGGTAGTCGGGGTGCCAGAAACAGATGGGCTTCAGTGCCAATTGCTCCTGAGGCAGCTTGAACCCCTTCATAAGCCGCAAGAATCGCCTTCTCCTTTGGGGTATTGCTGGCCTCGGATCCTTTGTATCCTGAACTCCAGAACCCAAGTGGTCGTCCTTGAGTCTCTCCAGGTCCCCTCTGCCACAGGCTCCAGGAAGGTCCATTTTCCCTGGCTGCAGTATAAAGCACATTCTTCACGTCCTGCCCCGTTCTGACCAAGGGCTACTGCACGGGCAATCTCCTGCTTAATTTGTTCAAATGCTTGTTGTTGTTCAGGGCCCCACTGGAAATCATTTCTCTTTCATGTCACAAATTAAACAGGGCTTACAATCGTGCTGTATTCTGGAATATGCATCCTCCAAAAGCCCACAGTTCCTAGAAAAGCCTGGGTTTCCTTCTTGTTACTAGATGGGGACATAGCGGTGATTTTGTTGATTACCTCTGTTGGGATCTGGCGACGTCCATCTTGCCACTTGACTCCTAGAAACTGAATTTCTTGAGGAGGGCCCTTAACCTTACTTTGCTTCATAGCAAAACCAGCTTTCAGGAGGATCTGGATAATCTCTCCTTTCTCGAAGACTTCCCCTGCTGTGTTCCCCCATATGATGATGTCATCAATGTACTGCAGATGTTCCAGAGCCTCGCCTTTTTCCAGTGCAGTCTGGATCAGTCCGTGGCAAATGGTGGGACTGTGCTTCCACCCCTGGGGCAGCCAGTTGCAGGTGTACTGCACTCCTCTCCAGGTAAAGGCAAACTGGGGCCTGCATTCTGCTGCCAAAGGAATGGAGAAAAAGGCATTGGCAATATCAGTGGTCGCATACCACTTTGCTGCCTTGGATTCCAGCTCATACTGGAGCTCCAGCATGTCCAGTATGGCGGCACTCAGTGGTGGCATGACTTCATTCAGGCCACAGTAATCCACTGTCAGTCTCCATTCTCCACTGGATTTACGCACTGGCCGTATGGGGCTGTTAAAGGGTGAACAGGCCTTGCTGACCACCCCTTGGCTCTCCGGTTCATGAATCATCTTATGGATGGGGATCACAGAGTCTCTGTCGGTGCAGTATTGCCAGTGGTGCACTGTTGCTGTGGCCATTGGTACCCGTTGTTCTTCAACTTTCAGCAGTCCAACGGCAGATGGGACATCTGAGAGACCGGGCAGGGTATTCAGTTGTCTGATGTCTTCTGTCTCTACAGCAGGTATCCCAAAAGCCCAACGATGTCCTTTTGGGTCTTTGAAATATCCACTCCTAAGATAGTCTATGCCGAGGATGCATGGGGCCTCTGGACCAGTCATGATGGGGTGTTTCTGCCACTCATTCCCAGTTAAACTCACTTCAGCTTCCAGTACAGTCAGCTGCTGAGATCCTCCTGTCACCCCAGAAATAGAAATGGATTCCGTCCCCACATATCTGGATGGCATCAGAGTACACTGAGTGCCGGTATCAACCAAAGCCGTGTATTTTTGTGGGTCAGATGTGCCAGGCTATAGAATCCACACAGTCCAATAGATCTGATTGTCCATTTTCTCTACCTGGCTAGAGGCATGGCCCCTCTAATCCTGGTCGTGGTACACGTTACTCTCCTCCTCTAAATGTGTTCTTGAGGCCCCTTCAAAAGGATCAGTTATATTATCATTCTTGTACCATCTGGGGTTCTGTTCACGAGAGACCAGAGCAGTGTTAAACCTAGATGAGCTTCTTAAGGTAGCTGTATCTCGTTTCAATTCACGTACTCGGGCTGCTAAGGAGGAGGTGGGTCTTCTATCCCACTTCCTCATGTCTTCTCCATGCTCCTGTAGGAAAAACTAGAGGTTACCTCGCAGAGTGTGTCTTCTCTCCCCGGCTGGGGGACATCTGCTCCTGATGGCAGAGACTCTTGTTGGTTCCCGTAAGGCATGGTAAATTCCTTCTTTAAGCTCCTTTTTCAGTTTCTGATGGCCCTCCTCAATCAAACTCCGGACTTGCTCAGCCAGCTTTGTTTCCATAGATGAGAGAAGGGTGCGTAACGGGGCGGTGACAGTGTCCTCGTATATCCTTAGTTTGTTGACCAATACCCACCTTGTACTCTCCTTCCCTCCACTGCAGCATCACCAGATAATGGGTGTATATCTCTGGTCCAAGCTGTGTGAATCTCAACCACATTTGCGACGTGCACTGGGCACCACCCGGGTTCTTAGGCAATCTCTCATCTTCTGAGAAAATGATCTCTAGCACAGCCAATTCCCTCAGGCACTGGATACTTTGTTCCATTGTGCTCCATTTTCCTTGGTATATCTGGAGGTCCTCTTTGCAAAGGTATCTGTCCCATACACTTGCCAGCAGTCATCGCCAGAGGCTGAGTTTCCTGAGTTTTCCCGATCCCCTGATCAATGACCACATGCCGGGACAGGGATCCCAGTTGCCTGGCCTTCACTTCCGTCCAGAATGGTGTCGTTAGCTGCGGCATCCCAGATGTGGAGCAGCCAGGTCAGGATGGACTTGCTTACCTGGCGGGTGAATTCCCTCCGCAGGTCACGCAGCTCACCCAGGGATAGAGAGCGAGTGATGATCTCCAGCTCCATCTCTTCTGCTGGGTGCGATAGTCCTGCCGCGTTCTCATCAGTCACTATGCGGATTGATTTTCTCTTCGATTTCTTCTTCTGGATGGGGGCAACTGCAACTGGCTTAGGCTGTTCTGGTTCACTGACGATCTGTGTGGAGATGTCGACTGCTCTTTCAGTTCTTTTTCTTTTGGTGACGGTTTGTGTGGATGTGGTGCCTGCTGACTTGCTTCTTTTCTCCTCCTCCTTGAAAAGATCCTGTACCACACCAAGTATTGCTCTGTTTCTAAGCATGGTGTACATGGTGCAGGCTGTACAAAGAAGACAAAGCAGAACTAACAGCAAGATTATGCAATCCTTGCCATCCAGCAGGAACTCAATATTTTCAAAAACTGGCATGCCAGGTCTGAAAGGCTGAAAGAAACTGCTCTATTCTCTTACCCCCAGGGGCTGGGTGCAATTGTTGAGGAGGTCCCAGATGTAGCAGCCCAGACTAGGACAGGTAAACAAAACTGAGTATATATTTGAAATGGCATTCGTTGTCTCAGAGGTTATCATGGAATAGCCATAATAAAACAATAAGGCAATTTTCATACCACTCCCTGGTCTTAAATGGAGCATCACAAATGCAAATAGTACCCTGTGTGTGGGAAAATATAGAGAGCAAGGTACAATACCCATATGGCCTGGGTGAGCATCATGGTGGATAGGTTTCTGTAATAAAGAATTGTAATTCTGACTTTTTCTCAGGACTGCCCCATATTGAGCACCAAAATATGTACTAGTTTGAAAACAAACCAGTGGGAGACTGCAAGTCAGAATTATAATCTAATAGGGATATTAAAATAAATGCAATAGTACAAGGAAAACACTGACAGGGTTGGATACAACCTGACACCCTGTTAGTCAGGGTGGTGGTAGCCGTCCAAGTGAAGTGGTTTCGTTGAAGCGGTGATCCTGTAGAAAGTCTGGTCTCCACCTGCAGGTCCAGTGGTAGCTCTTGACCTCTGGGAATCCAGTAGGTAGGACTGACTTGTGCAGTTCCAAAGCCCAGTTTATATCCAGTTGGGAATGCTTGACTCCTCCCCCCCAGGCAGAGCATCTCACAATGGGATGAGGTAATTCCATGAGCCATGAGGTGGGTCCTTGACAGCCCATTAACAGAGATAGCCCTGGGAGGGAGTTATCAGGGGCAAGTCATGACAAGAGATAACGAACAGTGTCCCACCTGTTTTAACAGCTTGTGGAGATGGTAATAGGATATATTTTATATTGCAACCTAGGACAACCAGATTAAATCCCAAGACTGCTGATAACAAACAGTGTCCCACCTGTTTTAACAGCTTGTGGAGATGGTAATAGGATATATTTTATATTGCAACCTAGGACAACCAGATTAAATCCCAAGACTGCTCTTCAATGGTCCTCTTTGTACTGTTTCCCAAAGCTTTGATTCACATTTGAGTTTTATTACTCCTGATTTTGTTGTTCTTTTTTCTCCCCTCAAGTCACCAATAAAATTACTGAAGATCACATACACAAGAATGGAATTTTACAAATGTGTACCCATTTAGCAGCAATTATGCTTTAAGATTTGAGATTTTTCCACTTAGACACAATGTTCAAAATAAATACTGTTTTCTTTTATTGTAGTAAATAATAATGATGAAATTATTGGAGAACAATATCTAACAAATATTAGTCAAGAACCATTTCCATAAACTCTTACTAACAAGAAGTAATTATACTATTATTTAATTGTTCTCCTTTTTATCTGGGATCCCTAATAGACATATTATTCAATCCTTCTTATGTACCCTTTAAACCTTCACAGTTATTTTTCCCTGATTTCTAACTATTTAATACTTTGTTGTCCCATCTAGTGAGTGATGTAACACATGTACAATCCAGATAGCTTTTTTTAACAGGTATTCTCTGGAAATGTTAGTACAAGAAAAGAAAGAGTAATAATTCCAAATGGTGTATGTTTTTTTAACAATACACACATTTTTACTACCTTTCTAAAATTTCTGAAAATAATGTTAAAGAATTACTGAGCTTTCAATGTTTCTTATACTTTTTACGATTAGTGTTTGTTTGAAACAAATACAATACAGGTTTAATCCATCCATTTCTTTCTGCATTGGCTTTCATCCCTCCAGTTCAGTAACTTTTACTTCAGAAGTTTTGCACTTTGCTTCAAAATGTTTGCACTGTTTATCTTTAACCGTTACTCTAACTGACAGACCAATACGCCTGGATTCAGACTACTTATTTCCAACTTTTCTGTATATTCCTAAACCAGATGTATTTCCATGTATATATCGACGTTTCTTCCAGTCCCCCTGCCTTTTTTTTTTTTTTTTGTACGACTAACTCATCTTTAGTTAAGATTCTGTAAGTGTATTTGTGGATCTCTTATTGTCTGGAAGCATAATCTTATGCTGCATAATCTGTGCTGCATAATCTTGGAATGAAGCATACAGTGGAAGCATATACCACAAGACTGTTACAATTACTGTATTTTCACACAGTTTTTGCCATAGCACTACTTCAGCAGTTGATTGCTTTGATGATTTTTTAACAGTACAGAAATTTAGGGACTGTATTACTCAAAAAAAAAAAAGTAACTGAAGTAATAGTTGTTTCCAAAAGATGTTTTATAATAGCACATTACTTTGTACTATTTGTTTTCAGTGGACTATTCCAAATGCTAGTGAAACATAAGATGGGAGGGGGAGGGATCTGATAGTGTCACTTCTCCTAACTGTTACTGTATTATCTTTTGACACATTTGTTTTAGCCCTGCTGTCGTTATTTCTAGCTCTAATTCTGGATCTCACAATTCTACTTTTTACAAACTTATGTGTCTTATCTCCATTTTATTTTAAGCTGTAAAAGTCCACAAGATTTTCAAAAGAAGCAGAGTCTAATAGAAGTTCTACAAAATTTTCTTCCATCAGTTGTCATTAAAAAAATGGAATCTCACAGAAGTTGTAATTGTGCCAAAGACTGCAGTACTATGTGTATGTCCTTTAACACAAGCTAATAACTTACCACTTGTTTGCTGCTGTTCTATTTTGTACCTCTAGCCTTCATGAAGAGGTACAGCTGTGCTCAAATTTAACATTTGTATCAAATCTGCTCAGATGTGTAAAACTGCGAGGGAGTGGCATTTACACTTTTTGTTTTTCTCTGCTCTCACCCCTCACTTAAGGTACAAACTCATTTCTGCAGTGATAGTTGAGGGAAATATCTCATCACTTACAGGTTGCATTCTTGGAAAAGATCCAAGTGCTCATTCATTAAAACAAACAAAAGCAATATGTAATCTGAAGATTATTCTGCAACTGCTAACTAATCAATATGTGCAATTTTATTTAATGCAAGTAAGTTAAACTCAATGTTTCTTGAATTAAGGATTTACTTACTTTGGACATCATAATACACACATAGCACAAATTGAACAGTCTATTTTGTAATAGTAAATTGCTTCCCCACATACGCTTTAGATAAATGGAAACAATTATTTAGTTCTTTACTGCAAAAACGAATTAAATGCCAATTAACTTTCTACTTCTGTTTTGTCTATTGGGCAGTTGATTATAGAATATCCAAGGTTCCTTTGATTTTCAACCAGTTGACAAGTGAGAAATATGGCTTTTCATTTTGCTTACTCATTTGCTCTTACAAAACAGTGTGGGGATTATTTATAATAGAAGCAGAAAAAATCTTTCCCATGAGGCTTCAATTTAATAAAGAAGCAAGTATTTTATAACACATGCACGTGAATGTAAATGATGTATTCCGTATTTCCTCCTTGCTTTGTATAACATACCTAGCATAGTTCCAAATTATTTTTGTTTTGTATGTTTGCACCTTTCCATCTATGTTGTTGCTTTAAAATCTTCTGAATAGTCCAGCTAGTTGTCCCTTAATATGTATTTCTTCTCCCAGTTTTATTTACAGGTCCTAGATAAATGGCAAATTGTCTATTGTTATCTTGATTCAAGAATTTGTAGGTCTGTCTCATTATACTTCTGGACACTGACCAAGTTGCTCCTAGTTTGTGTGTGAATGTCACTGACCAGATATATCACTTTGTTTCCCTGAGCTAACTTAATATACAGAAGACAGAGAGATGTATAGGCAACATGTTGAAAAAGGCATAAAGACGTCATTGTGACTTTACATATCTGTGAAATTCTGTGATAGGCTGTATCTTTAGCACTGCTATGGCATCTGCAAAAATGATTTTTTTTAGTCTGAATGCTGCATAACAGATTCTTCATAAATACAGCAGACACTATTTTAGAGTTTTTTGGTGGGGGCTATATGTTGGTCTGGAAAGCAAGGGATGTTGTTTTGGGAACCTAAAATTACTCTGAAGCTGCAGAGATATAATTGTAGATATCTGAAATACCAAATATTAACAAATACTCAGGGAAAATACTGTAATGCAAGTAAGATTTCTGGTTGTAGTTTTACAAGTCATTAATTGTGACTGCCAAACAAGATCTATGTAACTTGTACTACAGGCTGAAATCCACTTCAGCTGTCTGTTCATACAGAAAATATACATCTTGTATCTCATAGTCATGAATAATCTCATGTAATGTATTCATGTCAAATTAATGAATGGAAGACTGATTTCTTTCACTGCTCCTTCAAAGCTGTATTCTGAAGCTGAAAATATATATGCTTGTTTCAAAATTCTGTGAATGTAGAGACTACAAGTCTCTAAGTTCTGTTTTGTGAGGGTTTTCTTTGTTTTTTAATTTCCAAAAAAAATTTGCCTTAAAAAAATCCATGAATGTTAGATAATGGAAAGAACAGTATATCCTGAAAGAAAAGTAAATCTCCAAATGTTTTAAGCTGCAAAATAAATATCATGTGTTTTTCTTATTTTGCTTCTCTCACCTATTGGAGCCTAAACTTTGAAATCTGGTTGAAGAGCGAGACTTATATTCCATCATTTCACACAGAATACTAACATAGATGTGAAGTGAAAGTTATGTCTCTATGACAATTGTGCCTATGTATATGAATTTATAAAAATGGTGCTGTTTATGAAATGATTTGGCTTGTGTATATATATACACACTTGGAATATTACTTGAACAAGGCAAAAAGAAGGCATGTTAAGTTTGTGCTGCTGTGGCTAAGGAATTGCAAATTTAAAATTGCAAGTACCAGGAGACTTAATATGAAATCTGAGCTAATTTCTAGGAAAGATATGTAATGTAATCCAGACTAACTAAATGAAAGAGAAATATTTTTCTGTGTGTGTTGACATAGCATGGTTTAAGTGAGATTTAATAACATAGAATGTGTGTTTGTGGTTTCCTAGTACTAGTAGGTAACTTTTTCCTAGCATCTGGAGAGCATAGAAATGGATAAAACCTTCAGCCTATCAAATGAGCTAATGAAACACAAGGTCTCTTCTAACAGTACCTGGATCTTTTTTTTACATTCAAAAAAAAATGCATGTTCAACGAGCAACAGATGTCGATTATATCATCCAACACAAAGCTGATTGAAACTGAGTATTCTTATGACAGCTTTTTGTTTCAGAGTCATTTTTCCTGGTCTGTTATGCATCTCCTTTTTTAGATGATAGGGGATACATAGAGTTTTGTACCTTTTTGAAGTATAATATTATAAATACATTTATGGTAACCTTAAAATTTCTCTATTTTTTCCCTGAAAATTCATTTTTTAATCTTCTGATAATGAAAACATTTCAGATACTCAAGAATGTATAGAATGTGTAGGTGCTTTTCATTTAGGGACCTGTCATAAATTTCATGGTCAGAAAGTGTGCATGATATAATTGAATATATTTTGATGGTAGAAATTGACTTAGATGCTTTAATTGTGTAGTATTGAAGTCCTTCTTCAGGTATTTAAATAGAGACAAATGTTTGAAAACACTAAAGCAAAGGTTTCACAGCTTTTTATTTCCATGGAAACTGTGTCTGATGTTGTATTTTTCATTTGCCTTGACTTTAATTACACCATGTTTCTTTCCCTTTTCTTCCTAGTTTTCATTATGATCATGTGTAAGTGTATGACAGCTTATTATGCAATTAATACTACAAAATTAACATCAGCAAATAAGTACAAATGCTCTTTATACTTAAGGGGTTAGTAGTGAGTTAACTGTGGCAGTTGTCTAGTTGCAGCAATACAGAAAACACCAGCTCTATTAATTTTCTTCCATTTAAATAAAACCTCTCTTTGGAAGTAGAGGACGTGGTACTTGACCACTGCTTGAACAAAGCAACAGCAAAAAAAGGGCTTGGGACACAAAAAAAGATGCCAATATAGTTAGATCTACAGAATTTATGAAGAAACTTATTCTGGGGTGGGAATTCCTGAGAATTCTTCAGTAGGTTAGATGTAAAGTTGTAAAAGAGCAATATGGGATAAAAAGGGGAAACTAAGTGTAACTCTGGTGGTTGTATTATAATGGAGAAATTCAAGTAGTTGGTGGGTGAGAGCTGATGAAACAGAATAGGTTAGGCAATGAAATGCTACCTAGGGTTTTATCTAGAAGTAGAATTGGTAGAAGTGACCTCTGGAGTAGCCAGGTAACTATCAATAAGACTGAGAAATCATCTTGTTGTGATTTGTTGTAATTATGAACCTAAAAAAAATGATTTCAGAATGAGACTGATTTCTCTATGATATCTCCAGTTAACTTGAAGTTAGCGACAGTGCAAATCTTGAACTAAAATACTTCCTTGTTAAAAGCAAAGTTATTGAAGGGTTCCCTCAAGAAAAAAGAAATAAAGAGAGAAAGAGGGAAAATAACTTACCTGCCTATAGGTAAAGAATACATGGTTTAAGGAGTTGTATTTTTGTTAGACTGCACTGACCTCTTGCCCCTCAAAAAGAATTAATGTATCCTGGAAGTTAGGAACTGCTAAATAAGTTGGAAAAAGTTTCTAATCCTGAAGTGTTTCTAGATAATGAATCTGATGTTGTGTGTATGTTTTATTAAGAATCGAGACATGTCTAGCTCAGACATTTGAGCCGAGAACACAAACAAAAACACCCTGCATTCCCAGGGCACAGTGACTAATACTTCCAGGAGATCTCAGCATTCCCTTTATAGATCAGGTGTTAATGTACACTGACATTCCAACTTGCAGAACTGAAAATTAATATCAATATGGTGTGCTAAATAAAGTATAACTCTGGAGCAGCAAATACTTTTGGGATAAAGGACAAAGATTTAAAAACCTTTCTGCTCATGTTGAGGCAAAGTCTTTGATGCTAAAAATAAGAGTTTAAAAGCCTTCACAAGACTTTAGGTTATTTATACCTGTATAGATATGCTCAAGTGAAATGGATCCTCACGTTGGAGTAGCTGAATTACAAAAATGAACCCATAAAACTAAACAGTAAGCTTTATTATAATTTTTTCTTATATATGAGACTTTGTCTATAGTGTGTTCTTGTGTAGTGTCTCTCTTAAACCTCAGTGATATTCTACATCTCCAGTTTTTTAAAGAGTAGTTGATGGCAGCATCTCTAAGTAGGTTGAATGTCATTACTGACTTCAATCTTTTCATTTGGACACTATTCTAAAATTTTATTTAATTACTGTAGTAATTAGTATTAGTAATTAGTATAGAGACTCCCTTTTTATTTTCTCTTTTACCTCCTTCACTCTCACTATTTCCCTTGACACCTTCATATGTGTGTAACTTACATGATCGGATGAGAATTTAATTTTTCCCATGAAAGTGTAGAGGAGCTCTATAGTGAGGTTTTCTGTTTTCATTCATGGGGAATGGCTCCTTTATCAATTTCCAAATCAAATTCTCTTTGAAATCAACTTCTCTCCCTCTGCCTGGAATATTACAGTCTCTAGCCACTTGTTGGCTCTAGCTTTCAGGTTTCTTCATCTGTTGAAGATACATACATCTTCTCCAGATGTTGGCTTGCATTTTCATATGTTCAATGAATGTTCATATATTTCAATATTTTTTTGTTCAAGACTTTAACTTCTTTTGGTGCCCCTTGTTTCTTTCCTTCTTCTATTTATTTGAAGTGGAATTCTCCCTCCTAATTACATTTTCAAGGCAAGTGTAGTATTATTCTGAATCATTGTCACTCTGCAGCTATGCATGTTGTTGTCTGCTACTTTCCTTAAATTTCTCTGAAATTATTCACATAAAAGCTGAGCTGCAAGTGGGCCAGTGATTTTTTATTATTGATATATTTTCTTTTAGTTCTTGATGTTCCTAAATGTATTCTTCATAAATCCACCCATGTGGTAACATTCCAAGCCCTCATATGTGTTAGATGGCTACTGTTACTTTGCATATCTAATGTAAGATTATATAAATCATAGCTAGAGGGTTTTCTCTTTACTAGGAAACTGGGATTTATGACTTCTGTAAATATAAGAGATTTATAAGATTATCTAGTGTAAGATTATGTAAATCATAGGTAAAGTGTTTTCCCTTTACTAAGAAACTGGGATTTATAACTTCTGTAAATATAAGAGAATTAAAAATTCTGGGGCTTATTTACTGTTTATATATACAAATAGTTTAGTTTTAAGCAGTTGTTTTGTATGTTTTGTTTGAATTACTGCCTGTGGTGGTGCCTTCCCCTCTCCAGGCCACTCTATGATCTGAGAAATGCTTGTTAGGCCTCAGCTTTGAGGAATAACGCATGAGCTGGGCTCCTCTGGACCTTATTGGAAACACTCTCTGTTGCCAGGACTAGTGCTGTCTAATGAGTTCCTGGTTTTTTAACAAACGGCTTTGGAAACTTATTTTTCTTGCCTGAAAAACAACCCATGTGGAATGGCATTTTTGATGTTAAACTTTCAAAGAAGTTGCCAACTCAAATTGTGGCCAGGGTGGAATAATATTATGACTAAAACCTGCTGTCTTGTGACCCTGTAACCAGCAGTCCTAATTGGGATCTCTTGAGCCCTCCTAGACTGCAGCTGGCTGTGACCAGAACCTCCCTCTGAGCACCTCTCAGAGCCAGTGAACTTTTGCTGTACTTGGAGAACCACTGACAAATGACAGTGACAGATTCTGGGCTGATACCACCAGTCCTCAAGGCTCAACTCTTCAACTCAAGGCATATATCTTGTACATACTCTTTAGATCTGTGTACATGCAAGTGTGAATATGCTATAGAAAATTCACTATGAATGTTGCTTTTCTACATGCTGTTCTCCATGACTGGAGCATGGCTGTCAATGGCTACAGGCTGTTCAGAAATGACAGGAGAGGAAGGAGAGGTGAAGGGATTGCCCTCTACATCAAGACAGTGATTAAGCCTGAAGAGTTTTCTCTGAAGAACAGCCATGAGCAGGTGGAAAGACTGTGGTTAAAAATCAGAGATAAGAGGGAACTTTGTGTTTGGGGTCTACTACGGCCGCCTGACCAAGAGCAGCCTGTTGATGAAGCCTTCCTGCTCCAGCTACAAGAGGCATCCTGCTTGCAGGCCTGTGCCCTGCTGGGGGATATCAGCACCCCAGCATCTCCTGGAAAAGTAGCAGGGCAAGCTGTAGACAATCCAGGAGACTTCTGCGAGGCATGGAGGATAACTTCTTAAGCCAGATGATGGCTCTAAGAGAGGGAATGTGATTGTAGATTTGATGGTCACCAACATAGGTGAGCTAATCAGGGATGTCAAGGAGGTAATCTAGCTTGCAGTGATCATGCATTGGTGAAGTTTTCAGTCTTGAGGAATATAGGTCAGGTAAAGGCAGGCTCCTGAAATTTAGGAAGGCAGACTTTCAGCTCTTCAGGGAGATTGTCAGTGGGATCGTCTGGGAGACTGCCCTTGGGGACAAGGGAGCTGAACAGAGTTGGCAAAACTTTAAACAAGTCTTCCATAGAGTGCAAGAATTAGCAATTCCCAGGAGAAAGAAACTGGACAAACAAGGCAAGAAGGCATGGTTGAGTAGGGAACTGCTGGTCAAACTAAAGGGCAAGAAGCAAATGCAGAGGCAGTGGAAACTAGAACAAGTGACCTGGGAAGAGTATAGAGAAGTACAATTGTGTAGGGAGGGGATGAGGAAGGCCAAGGCAAAACTGGAACTGAACCTGCAAGGGACGCAAAGAATAAGAGGAAGGGCTTCTGCAGAAATGTTAATCAGAAAAGAATGGTCAAAGAAGGTGTACCTCCTCTCATAAACAGTGCTGAGGTTACAATGGATGTGCAAAAGGCTGAGGTACTTAACTTTTTTACATCAGTCTTCCATGGCAACCTCTCTTCTCACACCTCTTGAGTAGATGGACAGCAGAATGGGGACTGGGAGAGCAAAGCTCCTCTTGCTGTAACTAAAGATCAGGGTCATGACCACCCAACGAACCTGAATGTACACAAGAAAGTGCACAGTGAGATGCATCCAAGGATCCTGAAGGAATTGGCTGATGTAGTTGCCAAGCCACCCTTCATAGTATTTGAAAAGTTATGGCGGTCAGGGGAAGCCTCCACATAGAAAATTTTTTGGGTTGATTCTGGCTTTAGATTGATGGTTTTTAGATTTTAGTTTGCTTTTTCTCTGTGTGCTTTAACCATCTATAAGTAGTAGACTAATCCTTGCCAACAAATATTGTCATGCTTTCACTTTTATATTAAACCTGCTTTTGGTGAGATCTTTGGTGGTGTTTCTTTATGCAACCTTAAAATATTCATTTGCAACACAGCCCATGTCTGGATATCTTTGGAGGAGATGTCTTCTTTTAGCAATGTTTTTGACTACAGAACCCTAAACATTTTAGGCAAAATGCACAGGGAGGTGTTAAGAAATTTCATATGCAAGCTAGTGTACATCTGTTTTGTATACTATACACTATAGACACCTCCTGCTTTGTCAGGTTTCATGGTTTCCATAAAAAATGACTGAATTATGGCAGGTGTATGATGACTGATGGTGATTGGTGAGAAACAGAATTTGGCAGGTTTTTTTGATTTCTCATCTGCCCAGATTTGAAGATACTGATTGGTCTTGCAGGTGATACTGATTGGTCTTGCATTGCAATTTTTTTCCTCTGGCACTGGCCTTTTGGGCCAGTGTTAATGTAGCTGATAAACTTGTAGTGGAGCACTTTTGCATGTGATAGCAATTGACAAGTTTATTAATCTGGGAAAGCTATTTCATTTTAGTTGATGTCAAAAGTGCTGTGACAATTTATACCAGCTGTTCATATTGCCTTTCTGAATGTTCTTCCTTAGCACACCTGTGGGAGTAAGAATGTACCTGCCACAGCACTGGTGCGACTAATTTCACGTACGGTAAATTCCCCCACCCGTGGGATCACACCCCCGCATCTGTTTGGTTTGTCCCACAACCCCCTGTTGGGGTATAGCCAATCCTCCCTGTGTTTCGGGTGGTTCTTTCCCCCTGCCTTCCTCCCCCCGTCGGGAGGTTTTGGCGGGCAAATTGAAGGGAGCGTGTAGAAACCTCAGGCTTTCTTTGTTCGTTGTTCTTTGGGGCTGTTCCCCTTCGTGAGAGTTTCAACTCCAAGTTCTCTACTACGTAATAAAAAACTCTCGTGGAATAAAGCAGCTCCAAGTTCCATCTCTTTCGTTCTCGCCGGCTGTGCTGCTGAGGTAGCGATCAAAGGTACGAGCCATCGGAGAGGGGAAAACGGGACCGTGGACTCAAGTAACCACGAACGGAGGACAAAAGAACCAGAAGCCTTTAATATACACCCCCAAACCAGACAGATTTGGTCATTCACTCCTATTTGCATTTCACTTATGGCTGGTATCTGTTGTCTTTGAACTGAAATCGGTGCTTTTGTGAATAACCTACAGGGTATGGTAATTAACAAGTTTGTCTTTATTTTTCCCTCTGCTCAGCCTCTGAGGTTTTCTTCACAACTTTTTAAATTCTTTTTGGACCCATGATGCATCCTGTATCTTCTGTGGTTTTTTTAATGAACTAAATAGAAGTTTTTACAAGAACTTTGGAATAAATACAAAAGGAAATGTATGTATTCATTTTGGTGCACACACTCCTTTAAGTGCACTGTTGGAAAGAAAAGGGCCTTCTCACTAGTTCCTCTGTACTCACATATATCCTCTCAACAAGTAATTCCAACAGCTATATCTTTTCCGCATATGCTGTGTTTACAGCAACAAAGAGAAACAAAGCATGACTCATCAACGAATTAGTGGCTGAAATGGCCCAAGGGTATGTCTTGGGCCAGTTAGCTGTCCAGGAAGCTTCACAGGTAGCCTTTTAAAAGAATTGCTTGGCAATGCAGACACAAGTCTCCATTTATTATGGAAAATCTTGATTTTTTTTTTTTCTTCCTGAAGTATTATCTTCCTTTACTTGTATCCAGTTAGAGCAGTGTGTTTTGAGCTACCTGTACTTTTTTTCCCAACAGGTATTAAAAATAAATCTTGTAAACCTGGTTCTGATTTCAGTGCCAGCAGCTTAAATCGGTTTGTGCCAGTTAAAAGTGATAGACTTTCTTCTTCTCTCACTTTTGTCAATTTTAGGGAAGAAATGACTGTTTGCCTCATTTTCCTCTCTTACATGGGTATAAGTTTAGAAGAATTATGCTGAGGGAGATGAGGTTGTTAAAAAAGTTTGAGAAAAACTAAAGGTTTCCTTGATTGTGTGCTCTTTCTTTATAAATAGGTTGTAGAAGCTGCTGTGATATTTGAACCAATGTATTGTGTTCTGACTGATCAAAACCACTATCTGTACCAGCAAATTATTTTAATTTTTAAGCAAGGTAGAAAAAATTCCACAATTTCTTATTAAGAAAAGCATTACTTGTAGTCAACAGAATCTGATAATTCTGTAGATGTTTTATTATGTACCTAATTCTAATAAATCAAGATGTAGCAATTTTCCTTGTGGACATATCTATTTACAAGCTTTTTTCTTGCAAAGTGTTTTATTAGAGGGACAATTTGGCACAAAAATGTAAAATAGTTTTAAGTACACCTTACTTAGTTGAACTTTTACGTATTTCCTTCCTCATAAATTTTTGTTTCAAGGACCTGACTTGAATTTTTTGTCTTTGGAGCCAGACTATTTCTGAATAGCTTGGACTCAATAATAAACTAAAAGAAGTTTATAGATCTCTATTTGTTTACATATTTACAATTTGCAAAGTTGTGTTAGGTCCTTATGTCACACAATAAAAGATCTCTTTTTTTATCTAACTGCCTAACTTGAATGTCCTCTAACCATCTTAGTGTTCACTGGCCTCTCCTATGGAAACTAGAAAACATTAACTAACAGGTGTAGAGCCTAGATGCTCTTATTTTCATTCTTGAGGCAATTCACATAATAGCAAATTCATGTACTCATCAAAGCTCAGAAGGATGTATAAAGTGATATTTGTGTTGCTCGTTGTCATTGTAGCCTGTGCAGTGGAACTACTGTTTGGGTTACATCAGGACTTACATTACACTGTGTTCCTGTGGACTTTATCTTCCTTCTTCCCAACAAAGAACAGCTTTTTTTTTTTTTTTT
>VZTJ01001526.1:31450-72048 GCA_013397795.1 Orthonyx spaldingii | reverse complement strand
AGTGGTCATCCAAGAAAATGAAACCATTACTATGGAGAGGCTTCTGGATGTGTTTGTGGGAGAAAACAAGGTGTTCAGTTTGAGAAGAGGATGACTGAGAGGTGAATGTTATTGAATCAGGAATTTCAGGGGTATCTGTTTGAAGACTGGGATTATCCCAACAAAAAGCAAAAAAGATTTGCAGAACGAGAAATAAAATACTTTTAAAAAAAGGAGTGTGTTTATTTAGCCAGAATAATAGCTTAGAGTGGTAGTGGCTGAACTGCAATGTCAAAATAATGTTTCTTTCCTCTCATGGATGTCTTGAAATGTCTTCTGCTTTTTTTCATATTAAAACTCAACTTTAATGGGCGTTCAGTCTCTAGTTTTCCTGGATGGAACTTGGTCTACAAAGTCAAAAGGTCTGCTATGAGTTGAAGTTACAGAGCAATTTATACTAATAAATTTAAGAATTTCTCAGTAAACTTGGAAATATTATTATAATCCTCAAATTTTGTTTTTGAAAATATTTACCTAAGCTTTAAAGTTTTTTCTTCCTTTTTTTTTTTTCAATTGTCAAATAAGGTTTATTATTTTCTTCTTTATCACTTGTGAGAAAATGCTTTCCATTTCCATCATCATCACAGGGAAATGATACCATTTTTGACAACTAGCAACAATGGAAGAAATAGGAAGAATAAAGCTTTTCCTTTGGTGGCATAAGGATGCAGGTGACCAAGCAGATCTCTCTTTATACAAAAGTATGTAACCTCAAATGAGGTACAGAGATGATATGAGCCTTCTACTAAGTGTGTTTGCCTCCTTCTCAAAGTGTGAGTCCTGACAAGTCTGGTGGATACGTTAAAAATGTGCACATTCAGATTTATATAAATTATTGTTTTCACGGGTCTTACCTATACAAACAGGATTCAAAATTATGCAGTGTGCAGCCTACTCAGACTAGAGACCTGGTTCTCTGTCAACATGTAGCTGTTTCCCAGGGGTCAACATGATCGTGGACTCGAGCATCTCTAGTAAGAAAAGGTGTCATCTTTTCGAATAGCTTATGCTTTATAATAACAGAACCAAGACCAATAGAGCAATCTAGTTAAACAAAGGAAAACAGAGTGGAATCAAAGCCTATTCCTCTCTTTCCAAACCATTTAGTCATATATAAATAAGCAGCTTATTCAATATTTCTAGATTTGTTATTCTTGACAACAGTCTATGCTTCGTGCCAGGTAATAGATTCATTATCTTTTTTCTTATAATAGCTCTTTCTGTCAAAATACTTCCCCTACCCCCCCCCCAGACAGTGATTTGATGCTCCTTAATATAGACAAGTTTGCGTTATGCTTTATCCAGCTTCCATTCATTATTAGAACACTATCATCATTTTTGTCTGCTTTAATAATAATGTGGTCTGCACCTTTAAAACGTGCTTGTATCTGTCTATTTATATCAGTCTAAAGCAGTGTTTCAAGGAATTGTAAAGGTGATGTGCTTCGTATTCTCTCCAGTACACTGTCTCATGGGAGAGGAGACTGCATGGAGCATCTTGGTATGCTGGACAAAAGTCAGGCTCCAGAGCTTTGCAATGTGAAAACCTTGGGGACGAACACTCTGTTGGGCTGTCCCATAGAAATATTATCATATCTGCTTAACTTTAATTCTGAATTTCTTGGCAGTCCCTATCATTGCCCAGACAACCAAGTAAGTGTCTCAAAAATTATCTGTGGATGTTGACATAGCTGAAATTGAATGTAAGTCAATTTAAAATACATAGAATGTGAAAAATATGAAAAGTAAGTACAGTAACTGATATAAGAACCTTATATTTGAATGGAAAATAATGCTTGGTATATCCTTGATGCCACTTGTCCTATTTACAACATTCAATGTCTGTACTCAGACATTCTACCTAAAGCATATTGCTATTCCCAGACAGCCTACCTGCTTAACACCTTAAAGCATTTACAGTTCAGCAAGCATCCCAGAAAGACAAACGCCAACAAGGAACCGCAAAAATGCATCTTTTCTTTTCCCCAAAACTATAACCTCACTCGTACACTAAGGGGAACAACCTCTCCAGCACCTTCTCTGGATGTGTCACAGTGCCATCTAGTGAGTCTTGCCCTGTCAGGGGACAAAAATTCAGCAGATTTCGTTCCATTGCTGTTCAATCCTTTCACTATTCCTCTATTCACTATCCCCCTATTTGGAAACTTCGCTACTGTGTGTTTCTTGTATTCTCCAGGTACTATCTTACAAACACTTGTCCATGAGCATTATATGTGCTTTTTAGGGTTCTAATATAAATTAGATTTGTCCTATTTTAAAGCTGGTTTTGGCCCTTTGTCTTTGAAGAAGAGTGAGTTAGTTTTGCCTTACTTTGGTGAGATTTGCTCTTATATTTATTTTTGAAGTGCAGGGAGATGTAGTTTTGTCAATAGGTGCTGTTTCCCTGAAAGTTAAGCAAATGCACATTTTAAACATGTATCTTTTTTTTGAAGTATGTCTCTTCCCTCATTTAAACTCAGAAAAAACAAAATTACTTGAGTGAGATGAGTGATGGGTAAAAATGTCATGAATCCATACAGCACATACTAAGAAAACTTTAAAGAAAAAGTTGAGTTCTATGCATAGAAACATACAATCGCCAGCAGGTTTATCATAGAGCAGAACAGCTGGCACAAATAAGGTATTCCATACACGTGTTGCGTTCCCTTTAAAAATGTAGATATTATTAGACAAATAGGTAGAAGAAGCATTTACAGGGTCTAGTACCTCATGTTACTCAATAGGAAAAGAAAAGAAGGCTTTGCTATGATACCATAAACAACTGAACGATGATTTTGAAGTTTTTCATTTACCTCCACATATATTGGATATTTTCTGAAATCGGAGTGTTGCAGTAAAGATCAGTACTGATCATAAAAATCGATTCTAAGTTTTCTCACTAGTTAGCTGGAAATCATACTGGGAAAGCCAAGAATCTTTGGACAGGCTGTTATTTCTTCAGTGTTCTCTCAAACTCTGTTACCTGTCAGTGCTGGGATCATATGAGCAAATGCACACAGACAGAATGCTAACTTCATTATAACAATATGGATTTTCTCAAAAGTCTTTATATTTCAGGAGTATTTTGGCTTCTTGACATGTATTTGTAACACAGAAGATGTTTCATTAGTTAACGGATCAGTTACTTTTATACTAGACTGAAGTTTTAAAAAAAAAAAAGTGGTGCCCAGTTTATGAGAATTATGGGTATAAAAAATATCAGATATTTTATGATGGTTCATGAAAAATGCTAAAGTAAACAGGAGCTTCCTTTTTTTAATGCAAGTGGCTAAAATAGAGGAACAGATCTGCTATTCTTGAGATTGCCACTTAAACCTAAGGAAGCTTGAAACAATATTTATAGATGTTATTGTTTAGTGACTGTTTGCTAATGAGGGACATAATTGGAGAGTTATAAAGCCCTACTTACATAGCTATACTGAAATTGAACTAACTAGGAGAATTTTATATTATTTGAATCTACTGATAAACATTCAAAAATTTATGTGGCAAATTTCACAGCAAATAAACCTTTTCCTAGCAATTAAACCGAGCCAAGCGGTATTTAAGAGCCAGCTATGAACTGGATGTGCCTCACTACCAGGTTGCAGAAGTAAGACTGTGGGGCCCTGAAGTTTTCAAATGTTTGTCTTAGCTTTTCATGGTGAAATTTCATTGATTCCCATCCTGCTTTAGAGGGTATGTAATTGGGGTTTAGGTAACAGTTTACTGCAGCACAGGCCCAGCTAGTTTACATGGCTGCTTGTCCAATATCACTGGCATGGATTTCTTAGAATCTCCTCATTTAATAGCTGGAACAAAGCATTGGTGAAAATCTTTAATAAAATAGCATAAAATACTGTTCATCTAATCTTCAACTGGTCTCAGAGCTAAGGGGACTTGTATCAAAATGCCTGGGATAAATGACTGCTCTTCTGCTTAGCTCCAGGTTTTCCTTTCCTGTGTTTAAGTACAGGAGACCCACATCTTAAATTGCTGTTTATTTCGCATTGTCTGCAGAGCCTGTGAAAGAGACCATAGTACAAAGGACATTCACCAAGTCCTGGACCTATCCCACAGCTTTGTGTTTATAATAAACACAGCTCTTTGTGTTTATTGATTGCTCTGATCTACTAACTCTACCCCTTTTAGGTGTGATTTTCAGATTAGCCTTAGGATTTGATGAAGTGTAATTATATTTTCTTGGCAGATGCTCTATGGTGTAGTGGGAGCTGGGTGGTTCACAGGGAGTAAGCTGAGGGCTGCATTGCTTGAGTGAATCCATCAAAGAAATGTCTCATGTATCCTGAATTCTACCCTAAGGAACAAGTGAGGTTTGTCCACTATCCACTCTAATCTTACTAGAGCATATATTTGAGGACTGAAAACCCCCTTAATTTTACAGAGATAACCTGTCTGTTCTCCAGGGCTATTTGGATATAATAACAGTGCTATGAACATTTTTTCTCATTGTGTAAACTCTGCCTCATCAGATAGACCAACCCTTAGTGTAACCTATGGTCATTAAAATAAATTTTTTTTATCAAGACATTTTTAGTAACAAAGATACTTATCCCATTGTGATGCAAACAGCAGATGTGTTACTACTTTGCGAAAGAAGAGTAAAATTCTTTTCTATAACATCATTTATTTTTTTTATAAAATGCAACCTCTGGTGATAGGACCTTAAAACAACAGTACCAGAGACAGACAACTTGTAGGGCAGTTTAGTCTTCAGAACTATTGTCATGTTTTTATTTGTCTAATTTTTTCTCTTTTATTCCTTAATTTTGTTCCACTGTTGGCAAAAATTCAATGACAATTATGTCACAATTATCCAACAATCAACAGAAGTCAGAAAGCACCTGTCAGCCCATAAGAGCTGTGCTTCAGAAAATAGTGATACCACCAGCACTTCATTTACATTCTCTGCCTACACTGGGAAGCCTAAGTTCTGTTGATGACTGGTGTGAATTTCAAAGGGACTTCAGGTTTCTCTAGCAAATTGAAGTTCAAGTGCATATGTAAACATGTTGAGAGCACAAAAATTGTGTTGGACTTAATTTCCTGTGAATGAGTTATATGGTCTGGTACTTAATCACTTCCAAAATTTCAGGAATTAAATCACTTATGGTTATAGGAATATTTCTCCCTTGATTCAAGGTGCTGGTGGATTACTTGATGAAAACACATTAAACTGTGTTACAGATACTGACATAGAAAGACACTCTAAGTAACCTGTTTAGTTGCTTTAATAAACTGGATTTATATCATATCTCAGCTTATGCAAATTTTTTATACATACATAAGCAAAGAGATAGTTATATGTATTTTCTAATATTGCATGTAGCATGTGTCCTACACTGTTGAATTAAAATTAATTAATTACTATACTTAGTCACATTTAGTCACATTTTTAATGAACTCTGCTCCTTCTATGCCTGAGTGCTGGAAGATAATGTAATAATTACTCTCATTTTCTTTCAGAAATTCTCAAGTGCTTAGATTTCAAAAGCAAAGGTTGTCACCTTTGAACTTATATGCATGCAACTAAAAATAGTGAATATCAAATAGTCTATCACTGTATTATCTTTAATTTGTCATCCTTTGAAGTCAAGGGAATAGAAAATATTATATTTTAAAGGCAAAGAAAAAAAACGTTGAGCTCTTTTGAGATTATAAATTCTTTGGGACAGTTTAATTATTAATTAAAATAATGGACAAATGGAAACAAAATTAAATGAATGTTCATGTTCAAACGCAAAGATAAGCAATGGAATTTTTGTGACAAACAAAACCTCACAACCAACTGGACTCTCTATGAGAGAAAGAGAGTGTGTGTGTCAGAGTCAGATGCTGTCTTTGGTAATTTGAATGCCTCATACACGCTATTAGATTCAAGGAAATTTATGTTTGAACTTACACTGTGGCTTTGGTTTGCTTGACAACCATGTTATTTTAGAGTGATCTTATGACCATGCATTTCTTAACATGTAGTAGGCCTGGGTTTTGTTGTCTGTGATCAGCCTTTTATGCATTTCAATGGCATTTGCTAGATTTAATTTGAAATAAGTAAGAGGGAATTTAGGCTGTGAATCACTCACTTGCTGTGTTTGAGAACATATTTATTCTATGTGCTTACAACTACTGTTCATGCTGAAGTTCGTGAAGATGTAAACTCCCTTTATAAGCATAAGATGCATTTAATGTAGCTTCAGGTTTTATTGCTATTATTGCTATGATATTTTATTTCCTTCTATTCCATAAATGGAACAGTTTACTGTTTTTCTTTTTTTTCTAGTCCTGTTTTCCAATTTGCAAAGTATTTCAGGTTTTGAGGAATAATTTGTAGAATTCTTTCTTACAGCATGACATTATGAAAAAAACTTACCTTTGTACCATCAGTGTTTGAATTAAAAAAATTTACAGGCAAAACTATGTCTAGAATTCTTTAAATATCTAAAAATAATTTTCTGATTATGAAAGGTCATACTTTTTGTCCTTGATAGCCTTTCAAAATTTTATTTTCCCTGTGTGATATTGCTTGAAGAGATGTGTTCTGTCTGTGTGTGAGAGAGAGGGAATATCAGTGTTAGTGTTTTCCTATTACAAAATAATTGAAGTTATTTTTATGAGGCTTTATTTAAATGGTTAAAGCCTCTTTTGTTTGCTCCCCATGGTTGTGGGAAAGCATATTTAAATATTAACGAGAGAAACATAAAACTCAATGGTAAGGGGAAAATTTGTGAGCATGAATGATCAGAATTGCTTTTAGTGAGAAAAACATCTGCATCATGCAGTTAAGAATGATTGAGAACCAAAGCCTTCCTCAAAATTTATGAGTTAAACAGACTTTAACAGTCAGCATGATATTTACAGGAGATTATAGGTAATGGAAATGCAGAAGGACATATAAAAGATACATATATAGATATTATACGATTATAGGCATATGCACACAAATAGCCAAGAAACAGGCTGTTAGATACAATTGGCAGGTTGACCTTTCTCCTGTCTTGACCTCCGTTTACACTGAACTTGTAATTGAAGTTAGTGTTATAATATCAATACTATATGAGTTTTACATGAGACAAATCAAGAAACTATTGTACATAAGGGCAAAAATTGTTGGTGAGCTATGTATGGGAGTTCTCAGTGAAGTGTTACGGTTTAGCACAAAAATGCAACCACACCAAAAGCAATGTAGTGATGAGTTGCATACTTTGATTTTTGTATCTTTTCCACCTGATCTTTTACTGAATTCCTAGTTTGCCTCCTTGAATTTAAAGGATGAAGCCAATGAAACCTGGCCTGACAACTGCATGTAAAGAAATCTGGGCCATGCTTGGCGTCTGAAATATGAAAGGATCCCCTTGGTTTCCCTTGTCACTCCAGAATGCCTGTGAAGAAACTGAAATCCTCCAAATCCCTGGATGACTCTGGTTATAGGGCCATTTATGGCATTGAAAATCGCTTCTCTGTCATTCAACATTTTCTGGGCTGTGAAGTTTTACAGTTCTGTGAAGGAGCTAATCCAACTCCCTGCATTGCTCAAGGACCCCCTGAGGCTAGATTAGTTGTTGGGAATGAAATGTTGGGTGTATATGTCTGGAATCAACTCAGTTATGAATGCATCAGTGTGGTTGTGATCTATGTCTTGCACCACAGCCTTTCTATGCTGGCATTTCCTTCCTAGCACAGACAAAATGCAGCAGCTTTTGGACATCTGGAAACACTCCAGTCTAAGAAATTGTAAACTGAGCAGGCTCATGTTCTCCTTGATCTCTTTAAAGATGCTTGATGTGTCTGGTGCAACTAGTCTGTGGATGGAAGGGATTTTGTTCTTGGGAGAATTTTGTTTCCTGCCCCCTTTGCCATTATTTACTATTATTATTATTATTTTGTTTTTAAACTCCTGTGTTTAGGTCACATGCCTATGCTTATTTCTCTTTATCAAAATAAAGATATAGCATTTTTTATGAATACATATATATGTTTCTCTATTTTAAATAAATACAAGCAAAATAAAATTTGAAAGTGCTAAATAAATGAATTACAATAATATGTCTTGATTTTAAAAAACCCCAATTTTCAGATCTCCCTGGAAACAGTACTAGTTGGGATTTGTTTCTTTGTGAGTTCCAATAATAGGCATTTCCTTTTCATCCTTCAGTTTCAGATTGATAATTATTAGGCTTAGCCAGTCACCACTACCAACTTCATGGTTTCTTTCCAACGGGAATCCAACCCAGTCTCTGGGGAGTATGTGAAATTTCTTGCATTGTGTTTGTGCAAGCAGAAGATGATGACAGTTTTACAACTTGAAATAATATTCTGCCTGCTACAAAATAGAAAACAGCAACATAAATTTACATACTTTGGTATCTAACTTTAGGTCTCATTCTAAATGCGCTGGAGAAAATACAACGAGATTTTTTGCATAGGATTTGCAATGGTGGGAAAATAAGTGTTAGACGGAACGGATACCTGGAGACAACTTTGTCCTCATACACACATTATGTTAAACAGATGATAAGCTGACATTTTAGAGGTACATGTTTAGTGGAATGGAACAAAAAGAAATAGGGCAAACTTGTATGACTATTTCCAATTATTTTAGGGTACTGTTTCATTTTAGTCAAAATAAGAAAGAATCTACATTATTTTCTTGGTGGCAATATGGAATCTGTTGATCTTTGGGTATATTCTGTTATGATGAATTTCCACAGTTTCAAGAATCCATAGATTCCATGGGGGAAAGTTCTCTCCCATGATCATTTTATCAAGGCAGCTGAGCTTCTGTTCATTCTACTGGTAAAGCCGTAAGACAGTATCTATTGAAACAGGATGCTAACTAAGTAAGGATCCTGAGCCATCTAAATTTTTTTTTGCACATTAAAATTACTATTGATTTTGAGTCACAGAGATGTGACTCATCCTGAAAGTTAGATATGTCCCCGAGATGTTGCTGCATCAGAGGCTCATATTGAAATTAATGTTAGGGTTGCTTGGTTTTCTGGAGGGGAGAGTGGGATGGGCTGGGTAGGTGATGGGAGCAGTGTTGGTTTTGCTTTTGCTTTTTTACTTTTTTTGTTGACACAAAGGGAAGGGACAAGTGAGAGACCAATATTTAGTAGAGAGTTTTGTTTTTCTTCAGCTATTTGAATACCTGAGCTGACACTTCAGTTAATAAACTAGATGTTCTCTGGTGTGATACTGTGGTTACTAATACTCACTTCTTGGTTCCACACTAGAGAGTCTCAGGTAATTCCTGCTGGGAATAATTACCAATAGTTTTCTGGAAAATTAGCCCAATATTCATCACTGGTAAAAGCAAATAGAATATTAGTTATTATTAGCAGAGGAATTGAAATCAAATCAGGAAATTAATTTGTGCTGCTGGATAAATCTACTTGTAAAGTTGTGTCATTTTGCAAACTTAAATTTTGAATACTTTGTGCAATTTTTCTTGATTAATTTTAAGAAATAACCTAGTAAAACTAGAAAGTCCTGGATAGATGAAAAGCATGGAATATTTTTCATATGGATTGTGACGTGAACTGTAATGAATTACTTTTTTGCATTTGGAGAACAGATAAAAGAAAATAGAAGGATATGCAAATATATGAACTGGGCTGCTGAACAAAATTTTTAGCTTGTAAATAAATTTATAGTCAATGAAAGAAATTGATTTTTGCATGATTTTTACTTGTAGAACACATTACTACAGGATGTTGTAGAGAACAAATATATAATGGGATTAGGCAAATTTATGGACTATGTTTTCTGAATTACCTACTAAACCTGATGATCCAGACACAACTTCTAGCTTCCTGTAAGTTTTTAGATTCTTAAAGCATAACACAGAGGCAAGTATTGTAAGCACACTGTGATCTTCATTTCCTTCAGGAAAGTACATTGCACTACGGCAGGCCTAGACTTAGTAAATTTGTTCATATATTCTGAACAGAAGATGAGATAATGTTCCAAATATTTTGGATTTATAGCATCTGGCAAAGTTAATGTACTTCAGAGACTTCTATGCCTGGTTCAAAAAGACTCGAAAGGGATGCTAAAAAAAGATACTTTGGGATGTATCTATTTCAGTAAATACAATTTCAGCATTGGGATGTAACTATTTTATAAAATAGTTGATGTTTCTTTGCAATATTTTTTTCTTTCCACTTTTTTTTAAAAATATGTTACTTAGTATTTTCGCATGTTTGCAAGTATTTAAGTAAAATGCTACATCAACACAAAGGGAATAAACAGTGTCTGCCTCTCTGTTTCCATTCGCACTATTCATGTTTATTTTATTAGAGACATCTATGATTTGTTGATACCACTTCAACATTTCATTTCTTAAAGGAAGCATAGTTTTAGGGCTAGAAGCCTCTAGAGCCTGCAAGCAGGTGGCGGAAGTGAGTGGGCTGATTTTGAGAAAAGCACTGTTGATTGACATGATATATTGGTTTAGAGTATATTAACTTATCTCACACTTTAAAGAGTCAAAATTAACTCAGGAACATGTTTAGAATCCTAACACCTCACCAGATGGAAAGCTCCCTTCCTTCCTGCTTCTCTAAAATCACCTGGCAAAGAGTGAGCCAAAGCTAAAAAGGTGGTTTAGAGAATTTTAGTTCATTCTGCAAAATATTTTTTTACACTTCTCAGAATAGTGTGCAGCTTTCCACAAACCAGAATGCATCTTCATAGCTTTCCTTGTTTCCTCATAAGAAAAAATAAAAATCAGGAGTAGAGTTTATTTTAATTGCAGTACGTACAGTATGTCATGGTCTAGTGCGTCAAGCACTGCTATTTTGTGTCTGTGCTGAATTCCAACTTTAGATGGACATACATCATAACTGTAAACACCTGCCTCGCGTCATTAAGGATAGTAAAAATATCCCATTGTGGGAGGATCGTAAGCTGTGTTTTAGGCAGTTTGTGTGTGATCTCTGACAAGAACATACCGTGCTACATCTTTCTCACTCTCTATATTCTCCTTTGGATGAGAAATACGCAATTCTGTCTCTGTCCTTGGCCCCAACGTTCACATGCGTACATGCACATGCACAGTATTCTAGCAGTACTTATAGTAATTTAAAATAATTTTACAATAGTCATACTTTTAATAGAAAAATGAAACTAAATTTAAAACACACCAAGATTAGCTTAAGGCCTTAATATATACAGAGAGTTTAGAGGTAATTTGTAATATTTGCATTGCTGCCATATGTTTAAGGAAGATTAATTAAAGGAAATAAAGCTAGAGTAGTTCTGCTTTCATTAAAAAACCGATGAGGTTAGTGCTTGAATAAAGGTTAAAAGTTTTCATGTAGGGATCCAAACATGAGTAACTTGCAAGCAGTCCTATCATCTGTCAAACCAACTACCACATCAAATTCATAAATAACAGTGTGTAAAAAGGAAACTAGGCAAGCCAAACTCCACTTTAAAGCCACAGAGAAATAGGAGCTTTGTAATAAAAGCTGAACAGTCCTAGTTGATATTATTAAAACTCTTCACGTGCTTTGGGTTTAATTTTTGTTTTGTATTAATTTCCAGAACAATTCCCTATCTATTGCAAAAAATTGCAAACAGATAAACTGAGGAAAATCTCCTGACTCCTTGTGGTTTTAGGAAAACGTGAGCACGTCATATACTGTGGTGCAGGAACATAAGTACTGGTATGGCTTGTCTCTGACCCATGCTTTTCTCTCCTTAAAACTTAAAAAGAAATGTACAGTACTTGATTTGATTATTGTTACAGTTAGTCTACCAGGAAAGAGTTGTCTGTGGAGGAGTAATCCAAACACTCCATTAATCACCAAACTATTGAACTACTGAAGTTTTAAGTTTAAAAATAAATAAGAAAATTGACCCAATATGAAATCCATCATTTCAATTTTTGTGTTTTTCAGTCGCATGCAGCACTGATGGGCATAAATCCAGCTTGCCCTGGAGCTCATATTTACAGTTGCTCATCAACTTTTGTGTGATCTTGGTCACATAGGTCTTTGTTTCTAGCCCACACCTTTTCCTACTCAGGACACAATTTTTGCTGCTAGAGAAGTCATAACTCTTACTGTTTTCCATAGAACAACACTGAACCTTTGAGATAAAATGATGCTGGTGCTGGAAGAAGTGTGTTGGCATAGCAGATGTGATAATTGGGATATGCAGACTCTCAGCATCTCTGTCTTCCACTTGCTCCTTTCTAGATGGGCAATAGTGCTTTTTGGAAGTCTCATCTACAAAGTGACTGCTTTCCCACCAAAGAGGGAATGCAGTGGTGGGTATTTTAATTTTCCAGATTATCTGTCTCATATAATCTAAATGTTAAATGGCTTTGCAATGTGGTCAGTGTCTTGCATTTACTGTGAATTATATGGAAAATAATTTTGAAGATAGTGATCTCTCTTTTTAATCTGCTGTATTACTATGTTAGCATGCAGCTCTTGGAAATTTGCCATTCGTTATATTAACTGTGGCATTGAATATATTTATTTTTGGCAGAGATTTCTTGGTACACACCCAAGAAAAAGATATCTTTAGGTAGGGTGTAGGGTTTTTTGGGTTTAGTTTCCTTTTAAGTTTTTCTGTGTATGTGTGCATGTATGTCTAGAAGTTCTATATAAAAGTTTATATATATAGATATTAATATATAATGAAACCAAGTTAAAAAACTTTCACCTGAAATATAACACTGGCAGATGGAACATAAGAAAGCAGGACCAATGAGTTGCTTTATTCCATCAATGTACAGGTTGGGTCACCTCTCTTGCTCCCATAAGACATACAATGTTTCCTGTCCAGAAAGCTGACACCTGTCCTGACCTATATGTTACTGATACATTCAAACACTGTAGCAGAGGTGAGTTTCTTGCAGGTATTTCAGCTGTTCTGGGACATCTGAAGCAACTAATATGTTTACATAAAAACAGCTTCTAAGGTATCCATTTTTCTTCAGAATTATCCCCTGAATATTAATGCTACCATCTCCAATTGCAATTACACCTACAACTGAACTGAAGATGCTGCTAAATCCTTCCTGTATTTATTTACAGATGAACCAGCAAAGCGTGGTACACGAGCAAAACCTGAGACATGTCACAAATGAACATGCACTTCTGCTTTCCCTGAAAGAAAAAGGAAGCGTTAATTGAAATCTGTGACTTGATAATCCTGCCAGTTACTTTTGCTTTTCATAAATAAAGTTCCATGAGAGAGTAAAAGCAGTCAGTCTCATGTATGTCTAGGAAATGAACACAGACAATTAAGAAAATTCACTGGTAACCAATCTGCTAGTAATGACTGCTCTAGCTGTCTATCATAATGTTATGCATTTGTATCTTTAGAATTATGATATTAGGATATTGGTTTCAAAGGTCAAATGTGAGACTTGATTGTTCTTAAATGATAATTCCTCCAGAGGAACGAGGAATTCTGTAAAACCTGATAGGTCCTCTAAGTCTCAAAAAAATATAAAAGAAGATCAAGTCTGATGGCCCAGTAGCCCATTTGACACAGACAGCAGTAATACTAGAGGATTTGACTTAGTTGATTTTTCAGTGAATGATATATAGGTATCAGTCAATAGGGAATTATGTCAAGTGAATTTACACCAAGAAAAATCCTTGTACTTTGAAAAAGAACCTGAGGATTTTCTGAGACCTTTTCAAGTCTATCCATAAATATCCAAAGTCTTTTTTTTTGGCCATTATGTCAAAAGATGCCCAGAAGCTGACATATAACTGTAATTTTCAATATATGCTTAATATCAAATTGTTTTGGTAGAACTGTGTTATGGTGTTTGTTTGTTTGGGTGGGTTTTTTTAAACAAGACTACTTTTGTGGAGAATGAATTATTTTCTTGCTTTTTCTTACTCTGTTTTACCTATTTTATAGTAGTGCTTTGTTCTCTAGGTCCTAAAGACAGCTGAGATACTATCCTAGGGCCTAAGCCTCCTCAGTTGTTGTTGAAGCTAACAAGAGATGGGAGCAGTTGCATTTTTATAGAACCTGGGTTTTCTTAATTCTTTGCTTATCGCCCATTCACTTTATGTTGTGAGTCATACTCATAAGAGATTTCTTATAACACCTTTGGTTCCTACACCTTTGGTTCCTACCCCAACTCCCCTTTCCAGGCTATCAGTTAAAAGCTAGAAGATAAATAAATTTTGGCTTCAGCATCCAGCCAGTAAATCCGTAAAGTCAAAACAGTAGGAGAGCGACTCTGGCAAGATGTTCTGTTTTCTAGGTATCTAATCCTATTTTTCCCTTGAGGACTAAACATGAAAGTCCTATCAAAATATGTTTCCTTTCTTGCCTTTTTACACTGTTAAAAGTCTTCTTGGGGGCATGAAGACCCAAGAAATGGAGGTGTCTCTCACATTTGATTTAGTTTGAGATTAGTGTCTTAGAGGACGTGAGGAGTTACAGTAGCAGGGAACATGAATCTGAGAAGCTAGTTTTATTTATTTATTTTAAAATATAGATATCTCTATAAGGAGAAAAAAAGATGAGATGATGATAATAATATGTTAAAAAAGCTTCTAATCAACCTTTTTGTACAAACACATAGTCCAGAGAGTGAATAGAGCCTGCAAAGAAAGCTGGTGGAAGTAGGAATGCTAATAGACTCTTATATTTGGTCTAATTGAAATGCGTGCTTTATAGCATGCTATATTAGCCTAGTTTAGGACAGAATAAATGTATCAAATGCAGAAGAATAGCAAAATTAGTCATAGAAGAGAACCTAAAAAGCCAGTTAACTTTTCAGCTTGAAAGCAGAATTTACAAAAGAGTAGAGTTCAACTAATGAGTTACTTTTAAGGTGAGAAAAATAAAGCTGTGTGCCATATTTGCATTAATTGAGATTTATATTACAGATTAGATGATGAGGCTCCTCCCAAAGACAGCATGCACATGCTGTTAATTTTGTGTTCATGTGAGGTTCATGCTCACTTGTTGCAAGATTTTTGTTTCTTTCTAATTTATATCGAGACTTTATATTTATTCCATGTAAGCTGGCTACCTGTAAATCCTGAGATGTTAAGCAGAACTAATAAAATGTTAGTATTAAGATTCCTTTCTTAAGGATATTAAAGTTATACAGCAAGTACATTGTTTTTCTATTGGATTATTTTACTTCTAGTACTACATAGCTTAGTATTTTAACACCAGTCCTATGAAACAATTGATCTAAAGCAAATTGACTTAATTTTTATTTTCCAGTTCATAAAACAAAGTCAGTGATATAGAAATACACTGTAAGAATGTCATCTTGCTTCTATTTTCTCTTTTTATGTTACTGTAAATTTTTTCATCAAAGAGTAGTCACATTTTTTATTGTTTTGTTAAAATGCTCTCTCTATGTTTAGATTCTGAAAACAAGCATTTAACCTACAGGGGCAACCTTGAGCAAAGAGGTAAGAACAAGTTTATTCATATTTCATAATACTTATTATTATTAAAACTGTTCTGCATTTAAAAATTTGAGTACTATATGTATATGAAAAAATCTCACCAAAAAGGAACATTATAATCATAAGCCGAATTTTCAATGCCTAAAGGGAACCTAAAGTGGAGTAGGAAATTTCACCAGATTGAGGCTGAAGAAAAGCAGTCTCAAGCCATTACTGCATGTAAAATGAGTGGATGATTCTACTGTTCTGCCCAGTCTCAGGTTGTTTTCTTTCTTTGTCAAAGAATTTACTCTTCACTTATATTGATGCAACTGAGAAGTGTCCCTTGTTTTGGGAAGTGTTTTATATTAGTCATAAGAGTTAGAAATGTTTTGTCAGTCATTTGGTGAAAGTGGTTTATCTTGTTTTTTGGTTGCAGTAAAACATGTTTGACCCATGAGGGTTAAACAACATCTTTTAAGAGAAAACAAGAAATGAATTGACTCTGAATTATGTCTTGTGACTTAGGAACTGAAGGCCTACCTCTTTGTAGGTGAGCTGGTTTGCTGCACTGCAATGGGAACGAGATGAGTGTAGCTTTGGCTGATCCTTGACTGGCTCAGCTGGCTTGGCTGTGGCCCCAGGAGGGTCCTGAACTGGTGGCAGCAGGGAGCCTCTGCTGCTCTGTTGTGCGTGCACCTGTGCTGCTCCCCAGCTAATGGCAGGGGATACCCAGCTCTCACCTTGACTGGACTGGGAACCTTCAGTACACATGATGTCTGCAGCCAGCAGAAGGGCATGCAGCAAGACAGAATTATGATGCAGAGGATAAAAGTCAACAAAATGTGTGGGCTTTTTTTAACAAGTAGCTCCTTCAATACAGCAAATTAAAAGGCTACATGCTACGCACAAAGAATTTTTCTTGATTCTGTCTTTCTAAGTAGGGTTAGATGAGACTTGGGGAATGTTCTGAGTTGCACAGTGAAGTAAATCTAATTCTGTACTGATTACTCTGGAGGAATCAAAATCTACTGTGGGATAGTCACTGTCTCCTAAGGTAGTCATATGGAGATTAATTTTAAGGAAACTTTAAAAATCTATTAGTAGTAGTTTTTTAAACCCTAGCTATAAGCCAACTTGTTTATAGTGGATCATATGCTCTACAGCAATTGTTTTGGTAGAAGGGAGAAGACAGAACAGTTTGCAGGGATGTAATTGCATTAATTAATTAATGAGATTGTGAGGATAGGAGAAATAAAAATTTGTAAATTCAGTTCAGCTTTTAAAGCTGTGTATTGTGGAATTGTCTTCTGCATGCAAGTCATCAAATAAAGCCTAAGAGTCTGATTAGCTTAGTGTACTTCTGTCTCCATATAACTTCTGATTTGTGTGTTGGGCCCTAAGTCTCTCACAGCCTCAGCTATCTGTTCAGTGAAAGTGTTTACAGAGGGCTGTAAAACTGGGTTAGTGTCTAAATGTCAGTTAGATTCTTGTAAACTCTGTGCTGTTGCTGCTAAACTATAACACCTAGAGAGACCTGGGTTCTCTTTCCTCACCCCCAAACCCATTTAATGCCGTGTTTGCAAAAGCATATAGCTTCCTGGGTAGCTCAGTGCCTGAGCCCGGATGTGATTCCCAGAATAATAAGTCTTCTACCTATTCCTATCTCAGGCCTCAGTCTGGAAGTGGTGACAGCCCATTTCTGCTGCCCATCTCTGGCTGTTTACTACTGTCACCTGACATATCATAATTAAGGTTGGGGGTGTTTTTTTATTATTGTTATTTCCTCTATGAATGCAAGTTTTTCCATATTATCAGGGAGGTGAATCTCGGCATAATTTCTTTTAAAGTTCATTTAAAATCTTAATTTCCTAGTGGTGGTTTGTAATACTAAGCAGAGGGCATTATAGCAGCACTTTTTTTGCTCTCTTACATATACTTTGATTACTATTTACAACAGATGAGAACTTTGTTTTTTAATGAAGTGAATGACATTTATTAACTACCCCATGACCAGTTCAAAATAAATCAGCAAATCTGAACAAAATAAAAATAATTAATCTACAGAGATGGTTGTCTTCTGTGAATCATCTAATGCCATCTATCTCAGATTGGTGTTTCAGCAACCATTAGTGAGGATTTTTCACTTTGTGACATGGCACAGTGAGGGCAGATAAGTCCAATTAGTCCTTTTCCCAGTAGACAAGGTATCTTAATTAGTTTTTAAGAAATAGAAAGAGAGTAACTGGTAAAGAATCATGGGAAAGGACTCTTGACTTTCTCTCTCTCCTATATATGTCATACTGCACATACAGATATATAGTGATCTTTCAGAAAACAATGGAGGAAAACATATATCTAGAAGATCCTAAATAAATTTTATTCTGACTTATGAATAAGGTCTCTATTTACAAATAGAAAAAAAATCTATATAAAAAGAAAAACATAAACCTCATCTTTAAAAACAGTTTCCTTTTCAGTGAAAAAAATGTATAATTTGGAGATTTTTGGATTTTTTTTTTGATGGATACTTTTTATGATGCTTGACTTCATTTTGTATGAAAATTAATGTTTATTGGATATGAATATTAATTGGGTGTAGTGGTGTTTGCTGTTTAAATATATAAAAAAACTTTATTAATGATTTTTTATTTACTGTGATTACTTTTCTCTGAAGGCAAGATAGTCTTCAAGAAGTTTGTGTTCTGAATGTAATGCCACAGTGCAAGGGGTTTGACTGAAATTTGTTTTTCAAGAGGCCATTTTCTCCACCTATTAGCTGCTTGCACTTGCTTTCACCTAATAATCTTCTACTTCCCCTTCAGTTTGAGGCAGTGGTTTAGAAAGCCGTTCAGGTAACAAGATCAATGATTAAATCATTTGGTTTAAAGAGATCGTTGAAGTGATTGCTTTGACAAGGTCATTTTTAACCCAAATATATTTAGTCCAGTGACTTGCAACCACACTCCTTTAACAGTTGTGTCAGCTGAATAGAAGGGATAAAAGAAGCAGCTCACTAAGGTGGCAAGGACTCCTTAAGTTGGCTTTGTTGCCAAAGTTAAACTAAATGTAACTTTGGACATAAAAAGGTATGCAAAATTCTGTAGGGCCTCTGGCATTTCTGCTAGACTGTACATGCAGGTGTACATAAAAGTAAATCCAGAATCAGCTTGTAAGTCATGAATTTGCACTTACCGTTCCAATACAGGCTTTTTAAGTAGTTGCTTTCTGTGCTTTGACGGAATTGTCCTATGAGGAAGGAGCCTGAATTGTTTCATTTTCCAAAGTATGTATTACACATAACGCGTGTGTGCCTGCTACCTCTCTTCCCCATCTCCTCTTTGTGTCTGAGCATTCACCCCCTCCCATCCCTCACTATTTTGGGCATGTTTAGCTGTCAGTTGTTTTGGAATTTTTTTGTTTTTTAGACTAGCTGTTGATCAGCAATTGATAAAATAAGTATTTTCCCTAACGTTTCCATGGTTTGCAGATGCTTGTATCTTTTGCTAGACTTAACTAAGCTTTATTGGTCTTCAATACAAGATAATATTGTAGGCCATTATTTTATTCATTTTTTTCTGTACCTGTTTATATATTAGTTTGACTGTTAATCCATCATGGCTAACTGAGGCTTGTCAATATTCTGTCAACCTCTGAATTAATGCTTTGAGTTGCACTTGTGTTCTTATCTCGTACAATGAGGGTCTGAGCCAAAAAAAAAGTGGCTATAATGAAGAGAGAATATCTGAGAAAGGAGGAAGAAAGGGAAAGAGCCAGAATAGAAGAAAATCAAAAATTGAGAGGGATATGACAAAACCAAGGTATAGGGACTTTTCACCATGGATTTCTAAGTATCAATTCAGGAAGAGATTTTGAAAGACTACTGCCTTACTTTTAGGAACAAAACACTAATTGTATTGTTTTTTTCATTAAAAAGGTGCCCAGCACAGCCTTGTAACTATTGCTAAGTATCCATTTCCCCTATAGCCAATACGTAAAGTACCAGCTTGCATGAAGTCTGGATGCAACTAAATTCTGAGACTCTTGTTGAAGCGAGAAGTTCTCCTGACATTTAGAAGTTTGCTTACTTAGAAAGAAAAAAGAGGAGAACAACAAAAAATGCTCAGTTTTGTCCTTGTAGATGGTTGTTTCTTAATATAAAAGAGTAAAAAGGATTTGCTACTGAATTATGCCAACAATAATATATGGAGTAAACGTCACCCAAAGAGCACAGCCATCCAGTGTTTAGTATTGTCCCAAGGAAAGTCCTTGATTCTCCCCCCGCTTCAGTTTTAGGTGATCCGTGTCCTGTTACAACCTTTCTCTCTTCCAGCTTGGCTGGTCACTGCAGTGCCCATTAATTATTCAAGTGTTGCAGATATTATATCTTGTGCTTTGATATAGTGCAGTCTCTGGTTGGCTGAGAGTTGTCTTTTTGCTTTTCTTTTTTCTTCTTTTTTTTTTCTTCTTTGTTTTCATTTTTTTTTTCCCTTTTCCTTTCCCTTTTAATTTCCTTTTCCTTTTCCTATCCTATAGTACTTTTGCACAAAACCCCAAAATTAGTGTCTAGGAAATAAAATTAGAAAAATAGTCTTAAAAACAATAGATTTAATGTCAATTTCTACTGATACAGTACCAATGTTCTGTGGTGACAGACTAGTGATTTTTTATCTACATGTTTCCTAGTTTGTTCACAAAATACAAAGCCATAAAATGTCTAGACTTTTCTTTGCAAATGCATTTTTTACAGGCAATTTATGCTGCTGTCTGAAGCTTTGCTGCTTGAACAGGCAGCCTGCTTTTGAGTGGGAAAGTGTAGCATGTAGACGACACTTACCACACTATGAATGCTAATGAATGATACAGGGAAATTAAGGTTAAAATGAGAAATGCGTAGAGACCTCATAGCAACCTTCCAGTATCTGAAGGGATTCTACAGGGAATCTGGAGAGGAATTATTTGTCAGAAACTGTAGTGATAGGATAAGGAGTGATGGGTACAAATTAAAAGGGGTATTGGGAAGAAATTCTTTACTGTGAGAGTGGTGAGCCACAACAACACCTTGCCTGGGGGGTTGTGAATGCCCCATCCCTGGAAGTGTTCAAGGCCACATTGGATAAAGCCTTGAACAACCAGGTCTATCAGGAGGTGTCTCTGCCCATGGCAACAGGGTTTGGGACTAGGTAATATTTAAAGTCCCTTTCAATCCCTCAAGATTCTGTGGTTCTCTGACTCCCTGATTCTATGACTTAGGCCAGGAAGGATTTTACTGGAATTTGTGGTAAAGTCCCGGTTGCACTGAGGCAAATAAAAGCTTTTGAATTGATTTGAATGAAATTTTACCTGCAAGTGAAATACTTCTGAATACATAATATGGTTCTCGCAGGAACCCTAGTGAAGAGCTGTACTGAGTCAGATCTGACACCTCAGAGTGAGCACTGTGAGTGGCCTTCACCAAGGCCTGGTGCAAAGCCTGGCCTTACTGTCCTGGTGCCATGAATGACTGCTGAGATTGTTACCTCTTTATTCATCAAGGAGTGGTTGCAATGCCAAGTCCTTAGATGAGCAGTAGTTATACTAGATATGCAACTTCCAAGTGTAGTGATTTTATCACGAGGTAAAAGCCAGCGATTTAGAAGGGCACAAGTCATATAAATAAGTACAGACAGTTTTGTACTTTGTTGTTGTTAGACAGTTGCACTGAAAATACAGGAAAACACTACCAGAATTTGAGAAACCACCCTTACTCTTTGTGGTGATTTAAGCATTGTACTGGGTTTAGTTTAGGTGTAGTTAATTTTCTTTCTAGGAGCCTGTATCATGCTGTGGTTTAGATTTGCAACCAAAGCAGTGTTGGTAGCACACCAGGGTTTATTTATTGCTGAGCAGTAGAGAACAGCATCAAGGCCTTCTCTGTTTCTCACTCTGGCCCTGCAGTGAACAGGCTGGGAGTGGGCAGTGGGAAGGGACACAAGGGCACAACTGCTCTCAAGTGACCAGACTAATATTTCATGCCATTTAGCAAGGTGCTTGGCAATAAAACCAGGGATTAATACTTCCAAGGCAGCCATTACTCTGGGACCAGCTGGTCATCAGCTTGGTGGTGAGTGATTGATTTCCTTTGTATCACTTGGGATGGGTTGAGGTTTTTGTTCCTTTTTGACTTATTAAAGAGTCAATTGACCCACAAGTTTTTTCATTGTTTTGCTCTTTCAATTTCCTTCCCTCTTCTAGTTGGAGGAAGTGAGCCTGTGACTGATGTGAGTCTAATTGCTGGCCAGCGCCAACCTCCTACAATCATGAGGCTTGCAATTTTAGTGTAATTTCAATCTTTCAGAGAAGGGAACTAAAAGTAGACCATTTAGAATAAGTTTTCTTGAAACTATTGAAAGCTATGATAGAAAGAATTTTTCTATACTTTTACTTCATATCAAAATCTGGTTTATTTCAAGGTAAAAAGTGAACAATTAATTCTTAAGAGACAATTACATTCTTTATAGAACTTTACAGAAGCTTTATGGTTTTGGTCTATTTAACACATATCAAATCTCTAGAAGAGTGAATGCTGGCAGCTCTAACCAGAAAAAAAAATCGTGACGCAGTCACTATGTCATTCCGCCATCATATTTTGGCTTCAAGACATTTTCTATGGTTTGTTCATTTTCAGATCTTGAAATTCCTCCCACACCTCAGAAATATTTTTAGGTGATGCTGCATGCTCAGGATTCATTTCCAGCTTAAGAGAAATGTGCAAGCAAATGCTGAAGTTTTGGCAACAGATATGGAGAGACTTACTATGGTAGAAACTTCAGTTTGAAATCAATTTCTTGGAAATGGGATAAATTCAGTATGTTTAAATCACATACTTTTTCCAGGAAGAGGGAAAGAGACGCTTTAGCTGTTACTGTAAAACCTAGTAATATGATTCAGAACTAGAAAATGCAACTCCAGCTCTATGTGATAAACTTATCACCAACTCAATCAGCTCTATTAGAAGGAACAAGAAAGAACTCTAGGGGTCTCAATTTGTACTTGTTTTTGTGAGAAGGCTAGGAAAGGGGGAAGAGGAAACTAGGTTCAAAGAAAAACAACCTAAGTTTGAGATTTCTGCAATAGTTTTATAGAACTAAGTGAGCCTGGAGAAATATACCAGCCCACAAGATACCTATTAGCTTTAAAGTACCCTTTAGGAATATTTTTTAATTAAATTTTCTGGCTTACGAGCAAGGAAATCAGCAGAGGAATATTTGAAAGAATATAAGATTTGGAGGACTGTATTATTCTCTTGGTTCATTCACTGCTATGAGTTGTATACTGATTCCCACAATCTCAGGATCTGACTCTATCATTTCATTAAGATCACTTGTTCCTCTGGTACTCTGCACAGAAACAAAAAAAAAAAAAAAGGAAAAAATAGTCTTCCCGAGTTCATAGGACATCATAAAACACAGTATGTATCACAGAGTACCTGGGATAGTGTTTTGACTCCTATACCTTCTTTGCTGCCCAGACCTGTAGATCTGTACTGAATATGGGAGGCGGGGAGTATGTGGAGGACAAACCAGGGAAGAGAGAAGAGAGAAGAGGGAGCAGTTGTTTTGAGATTCTTCTCAACTACCAGAATCTTTCTCACATGGCAATAAATTAAACCTTGAACCCGGACAGTAAGGTTGGGAGAAAAGGTCAGAGAGCTGTGAATTATTTTCCCACTTTGTCCTTTTACTGCTCAGCTGCCCAGCAGCAGAATAAGTCTTTAATGCAAAATTTGCAGCTGAAAGTTGAAAAGGTCTGAGTGCTGGAGTGCAAGTGCAAGTCTATTGGTTTTGATAAATTTCACTTACCCCTTGCTTATACATGAAGATAAGATTGTAATGAAGATTCCGTGAAGTTAGAAGTCACTGTAGGCATTTCCCAAGAGGAACAGGAAAAGGAAATAAGTTTTTATACCATACTTAAGTTGCTATTAATTTCATTTATTCAGAACATTCAACAGACAACAGATGCATATTACCTAAGCAGAGGACTTCAACAAGAAAGTTGTGTTTAGCTACTGGTTTAGGCTCAGTGCACACAAGAACAACTACCCTATATTATATTCTCTCCTTTTAAAAGTACTCCTTAAATAGTAGGAATATGAAACTTATAGAACTCTCTTTCAAGACAGTGTGAATTTGAAGCAATTAAGAATTTAAAAATGAAACCTGGAACACTGTTCTCTGGTAAATAGTGAATCATTTACAGTCAAATTGCAATGAAATTTGATAATATATTGGGGGAAGTGAGCCTAGTTTACAGTAGAAATCAATATAAGTATATCATTTTTTAATGAGAAATTTAGAAATTGAACCAAAGGAAATGGTCAAGTACAGCAGAAGCTATTCAGAAAACTTTAACAGAATATGTACATTTCTCTTTTAAGTTTTGTTTGACAGAAGGGAGAACTCTGCACTTTCCTCTTACATGCTTATTTTGGGGATATTGTGGCAGTGATGATTGAGTGGCTTGAACACCTTGGGTTTGGCAACCTTCCAGAAATCTGATATTTCTTCTTCTGCCACTATTCAATATTCCTGCTGCCACTTCTCTTGATCCCCAAGATCAATGTACATTTTCTAGATCTCAGTATAACGTTATTTTTCACAGAGGTAAAAAATGGTCTTTGTTCACTTCATAAAATTGTAGAAAAAATAGCAATGTTTGAATTGTTGTCCTAGGTGGCTAAATTGATGAACTTGGAGACCTAGTGTGTAATACACTAATCACTATTTACTGCCTGGCCAGAGAGGCTAACAGGTGCTTTAACTTTCTACCATGAGTATCAAATGCCTTGCCTAAAGTTCACATTCCAGAAAGGTATCACTATTTCAACCGAACCAACCATCATAGAATCACAGAATATTCTGAGTTGGAACGGACCCACAAGGATCATCAAAGTCCGACTTTTGGCCCAGTTCAGGACATCCCAAGAATACCATCATGTGCCTGAGAGTGTTCTCCAAATAGTTCCTGAACTCTGTCAGGCTTGGTGCTGTAACCACTTCCCTGGGGAGTCTGTTTCAGTGCTAAACCACCCTCTGGATGAAGAACCTTTTCCTGATATCCAACGTAAACCTCCCCTGACACAACTTCAGGCCATTCCCTTGAGTCCTGTTACTGGTCACCAGAGAGAAGACATTGATATCTGTCCCTCCTCGTCCCCTCATGAAGAAGCTGCAGACTGTGATGAGGTCTGACCTCAGAGTTCTCTTCTTCAGGCTAAACAGATCAAGTGAGCTCAGCTGCTCCTCATATGGCTGCCCTTCTAGGTCCTTCATTATCCTCACAGCCCTCCTTTGGACACTCTCTAACAGTTTTATAACATTCTTATATTGTGTCACCCAAAACTGCCCCAGCACTGGAGATGAGGCCACCTCAGCTCAGAGGAGAGTGGGACAATCCCCTCCCTTGCCCAACTGGCGATGCTGTGCCTGATGCCCCCCAGGACAGGGTTGGCTCTCCTGGCTGCCAGGGCTCTGCTGACTCACATTTAACTTTCCATCAACCAGGACCCCCAGGTCCCATTCCCCTACACTGCTTTCCAGCCTCTCATCCCCCAGTCTGTCCATATGTCCAGGGCTGCCCCATCCCAGGTGCAGAATCTGGCACTTTTCTCTCATTGAACTTCATATAGTTGGTGATTGTCCATCTCTTTAATATTCTGAGGCCTCTCTGCAGGGCTTCTCTGCCTTCAAGGGAATCAACAGCTCCTCCCAATTTTGTATCATCTGCAAACTTAGTATCCCCTCTAATCCTGCATCCAAGTTGCTTATGAAGATACTGAAGAGCACTGAATGAAGATATTGAAGGTTCTACGATGGACTCCGGCGGAACGCCACCAGTTACAGGTCACCAGTCTGATGTCACCCCAGCCACTATCAGCTTTTGTGCCTGACCCGTGAGCCAGTTGCTCAGCCATCGCATCATGTGTTTATTCAGCTGAATCCTGGACATTTTATCCAGAAGGATATTGTGTAAGTATCAAATGCTTTACTGAAATCCAGAAAGATTATATTAACATTGTGCAGGCCTATTTCCTTTTGAAGACTTATGATTTCATTTCCACAGAATCACATTTTTTAAGTCTGCAAAAGGTTCTGAACATATTTGACATGCACCACAAAACTGAATTCAGTGTTCAGGTTTGGTTACCTTTCCTCAGAAATTCAGACAAGAGGACTAATACTATCACTGTTATGAAGGACCACTTAGAAAGTCTAAATTCACTTTCCTTGTTTCTCTGAGATAATACACACAAGATATTTATTTTTTATTTTTTACTTTCCTGCAGAGGGTTTTTGCTAGCAGGCAGTTTATTTACCCCAGCTGTGTAATTCTTCATAATTGTGTAGAACCTGTGCTACTTGCTGAACTCAGTGTGAGAGTTATGGGACAAAGATAAACATAATTAGAAGAAAACTTAAGGTTGGAGACCAAGCATTGTTTTCACCTTTTCTGCAGTACGGTTCTCCAGTGTTAGTGGCTATGTTGTGAACTGTGCTATACAGCCCAGCCAAAGGTGACAGAAGGCTTGTGTGTTGACAGAAGGGCTGGACGGGACCTGTGCCCAGACCTCCCTAGAATGACACTGGGAGATTCCTTAACCTTTCCCTGGTGTTCAGCTTGTACCTGAGGGAAAACAGAGTAGTGTAATTAAGTAAACCAATCTGTCATTGCCTAGATCAGAATCCACAGCCAGTAAAAGAACATTAAGATAATTCAAGAGTGCTGGAAGCAGGGAGGTTTGCCACCGCTACAGAGTAATGATGAAGAAGAGAGGGAAAGGTTGTGTTTTCTGGTGAAAGAAAAATAATGTTGAATTAAAAGTGCAGTGGCAACGGAATGAGAAAATTATGTGCAAATTCACAAAATTCAGTGCTAGAGGGCATATAATTAATTAATACTTTAAAACTACCTTCACAGTTTGTATACTGCATTAGTCTTTCTTTTGATGTTTGCACATCATTATATACAAGATCATGAAAGCATTGTATCAACTTTCATAGCAAAAACAGGCTCTCTGGAAATTCTGTGTTCACAAACTAAAGGCATTAAAAGTTAAAACGATGTTGGTTTTTATTACAAATTAACCCTAAATTTGCTGCAACCTATGATTTCACAACATTTACTAGTTGATTTTAATTTTATCGTTGTAATCTTAGGGAGAAAATTACATCTATTTTGTCTAAAAACCATGATCTAGATGATAGTTTGGCTTTTTTGTTTTTCTTCGGTAGGGTTTTTGCTTTTGATCTTAGCTGGACTATGAATTAGTTGAGTCTTTGCATACAAAACCACCTCCTTGTCACTGTCTCCTAGAAATTGAACAGCATGCATAGTTTTTGAAGGGCCTCACTCTAATCTCACATAAAATAATGCTAAATCATTTGTGATTCAATGAGCTTCTCCACTGTCATGCATAGAAAAGGAGAGTCCATGGAATACCAAGATAGCCACCTGTCACACTGAATAGCTTTGTTTCACTCTTGACCCCATGCTTTTCTTCTGTTAAATCCTTTGTTTCTTTTCAAAATTTCAAATAATTTATTTTTTAAAAGAGAAGGAACTCTCTTTCATACTGTGTACAATGCCTAGCAAAATGCTATCTTCTTTTTCTGGCCAAGTACAGTGACAGGAAGAATAGGAAATCATTGATTAATAAGATTTAAAAAAAAAAAATCTATACTATTAGTCATTGAATTCTTTGTAGGTTTGGTTAATGAAATCCAGGTCAAAGCAATCCCTAGTCCTACCTTATTGTGTTGGAGAACAGCTTTTTTTTTCCCTTCATAAGACACTTGTACATGCATAAAAGCAGCTATGTGAAAACAATATTCTTTAAAATGATTGAATGTGAGCTCTGCAGAAGAAGAAAATAAAATCAAGGAACACAAAATCACTTTTGCTGCTGCTAAGGTCTTTAGCAATATTGTGCACAGAGATTATTAAAATGATGTGAATAGCAGGTAGAGCCTTGGGGTCATTCTAATTGACCAAGGACAGCTTTCACATTAGAGGTTTTAAAATATGAAGTTCATTAATGTTTGCCTTCAAACACCATGGATGCTAATGTGGAAGCTCAGGGAGGATGAATATTCCTGTCTTTGGTTTCAATCTAATAGGTTTATTTCTTTCAATGCACCAACATGACAACATGCAGTCATAGTGTGTCAACTGGTACGGAATCCACATGTGACTGTTAGTCTTATAATAAGAATTATGATCCAATAATTTTAAATCCTAGGTTTTTTAAAGATTTTAGTTAGATGTAGTCATTAGATTAGTCTTGTGGATTGTAACAATCCTCTGCCTCTATTCAGTTTGGGATTGATACTCAACATGCTGTGGAGGTTCTTTAAGACGAATTGAAGTTGCGAGAGAGTTCAGCATCAAACTGTCATTTTGCTGCAAAATCAGGGTGTTCCCTTATGAATTGTTTGGAACACAGTAGGAAACTTGTGCATATTATGCTGTCAGTCCTGCTCAAAAAATGCTCTGGAGAGGGTAGCATGTTTCTGTGCTGCTATTGGGCTGGTGGATCATTGGTTTATTTCTTTCACTGTAGTAAGAAACACTATTTATTCTCTTATTTAGAGCATATATAAGAAATCGTATGTCTTCTAGATGTGGATAGATGCTGAGGATTTCAGGCAGATCACAGTCCTAGGCCTCTGGAAAGGGAGAGAACCCTGTCTTTCCAGAATATCAGGCAGATAGCTGAGCCAAAAAGATTTCAATCTCAGCACCTACTTCATTTTGTGAAAATAAATGGGGTGCAGAGGTGTGTATGGACAGATCTTCAGATTTTCTTTGCCTTGTCTCTTAGTTTATGTGATAATGAAAAGCTCTGTGAAATTGTTTTGATTTTGGCAGACTGTGAGCCATTTAAATTATTTGTTCTCCAGTTCTTAGCACAAGAGGTTCTATTGCTCCTGTGTGAATAGGAGAGGTTATGTTTGCTCCTTGAAGTCATTGGTGAAGAATAACAGAATAGACTGGAGAAGGTAAAAAGAATGGAAGAAGAATGGAGCATACCAAAACTATATTGTTTTTTAATAAGAAGTAAATGAATCTACCAGTGTGTAGTGATGATATATGTTTCTATATCATGAAACCAGGCTTTTCTTCCCCATGGAAGAACTTAAGTCTAAGAAAAGTGAAGACCAGAAGCTATTCAAAGAAGTTCATGTAGTCAAAATATCTATGTCTTCTATTTGCCATTGGGGGCAATGCTGCATTTCTCTTGTGATTCAGTCAGTCCAACTGACTCACACAGGTGTTGGACTCTCCAAAGGAACGGCTGCTATGGACATGGCTGCCTCCCATCCACAAAGTGAGAGGAGAGATTCCCCATCATAAGATTAGGGCTGAAACCAAATGACAATAAAAGGACCAGTTTCAGCTGGGGATGAATGACAATAAAAGGACCAGTTTCAGCTGGGGATGCATTTGGAGTAATTTCAGTAGAACTGTCTCATATATTGAAACATAACATCCAAAAGTTTGGTTCCTGGTCCTGTCATGAAATCTCAGCTAAACTGGTGCCGACAGCTTTCCTGACATTTGAAATGGTTAACATATTCAGTTGAATTTACTTGGGAAATTGTGGAAGCATGTCAAATTCTGGCTTTTCTTCACAAGTTAAATTCTAAATAAATACATGCAGAATAACTTAAGATGCATCACTAAACTTATGATATTTTAATAGTAGGGATTTTTTGTCAAAACTTATGAAGTCTTAAGAAACAAAACTCATAACTGAATAACATGGCTAAAATGTCATTGTATTTACTAATGCTTTCAATTCTTAAAACTCTGATAGAATATTTTTGCTTTTTAGAAACACTCTAGAGAAAAGGGAAAGAACAAATTAGACTAAACAAAGGTTGAGAAAAGACAATATATTTAACATTGTGTATTGGTTAAAATAACAGGAAAAAAATAATAAATAATAATGTTCTGAATTGGAAAACAGCTCTGAGTCTCATTAAAACCTTAACTGCTTTAGGCTTTCCCTTCTCTCACCTGCCACCCACTGATGACCTATGAGTCACCAACTATTCCAGCTTCAACAGAAACCTTTATTAAATTATTTTAAACCTTAAAGCTCCATGTGATAAGAAAAAACAACACATCATCTTTTATACTTCTGAATTATAAGATTATCTGTAAATAACAGAAATCACATTTTCCATTTATGCATCCACATGCATATACGTATTAACTACTACATTATGCATAATTGTATAGTTTTAAAGCTCATTAATACAGTAAATTATGAAAACTGATGATATTTTAGCTCATTACAGTTCACTGTTTGTAAATCAACCCTTTCAGTTAATAACTAGAGGACTTTCAGATTTACTCAGAATATCAGCCTCTGGGCAGCAAACCATGTTCATCAGGAAATATGATTCTTCCAAACTCTTATTTTATGCTGGTTAGTACAACTCAAAAGGGCTATTGATTTAAAAGTATTTTTATTTGATAACGGTGAATAATAGTAAAGGCACTGTTTCATTTTTTCTCTGTTAACAAGAGCGTGGCTGTAGTCATTGCCCAGATGCTTGGGCAACAATCGTATGTGCAACTAACTACCTGCTCTTTGTCTCATCAAGACACAGAAAACATCTCTGAATAATTGCAAAGTCGTTGAAACCTAAAGTCTCTTATTGACTTGATGCAACTGCTCAGGAAGGCAGCTGGACCTGAATGTGTTAAATACTAGGTGAGGTTCCTAACCACTATGCTATCCAAAAACTGAGAGATTCATTGTAATGCTGCTTGATTCCTGTTGTGTGCCCTGAAGAGCAGCCATTGGGAGTAACTGCCTTCAGGAGGGGATTTGCAGATGTAGATTCTATAGTGGGAAGGAATCACTATTAGTTACAGCTCAGCTGAGGGGTAAGTCCACATCCGCTTCACATGCACTTTTCACATCTCTTCACAACAGGATTTTTGTAGTGGATGACTTAGATGCCTCCTTTTGTCATTTTAGATATTATTTATTTTGCATCCAGAGTACTGTTTCATTCAGGGGCAACCCTTCTTTGCTACCTTCCCCTAGAGTATGGGCTAGTATACATGCAAATCAAAATTATTTCCCTAAATTCACAGGGCAAATAGCATGGCCATCAAACAACCTGATGAGTTATAGTAAATATTCAAGCTATCAGTAGCAAAGTGGCTGATGCTTTGTAATGTGCACAAATAGAGTGATGTGAGGATGAGAAATACGTAGGGCTTTAGGCTTCTCTATGGTGAAACACTTGTTTAAGTTCAAGCATATGAATAAACTTTCAGAAATTATTACACGTACTTTAAGTTGCATTTAAGCATGTGACTAATAATAGGTTAGGACATTAATCCTGTCTGAATGTCTTCAGCAATAGGTAAGATGATAATTTAGATATTTTTTGAATATGTTTCTATAACTTTTAAAAAAATAGATCTATGTCACTGATATGACTCATATGATGGAAAGAGCAGTTGAGAAATCAGTGTTAGTACCAAAATATAACCTATTTGCCATGTGAACTTGATGCCAAGATGACTTTTGTTTTCTTCTCTTATGTACCTTTTACACAGTTCTATGTATCCACAAGTATTAGCATGCATACTTGTAATTCTTTAAGTCTGATAACTTAGCATAGTTCCAAGGTCCTGTAGAGCCAAGAGACCAAACACCCCAGAAACTGCATAGCCAGGAGACCAAACATTCTGCTATCGTGAGGAGCCAAGGTTTCTAGTAGAACATGTTCTGTAAACTGGAGGTTAGCTTATCCAAGCCTGCTTATTGGGCCCCCTTGTTAGATATGCTAATGTGTAAGGTCTATAAATTGTATACCCATTTATGGGGGCGGGAGTGCGTGCATTGGTGGGCATCGCGACGCATTCCACCTTCGCGAAGTGATGCATCGAATGGGATCCTATTAAAATACCGAGGTAAATGACTCCCAACCCTTCAGCTGTGTCTGGTTTTCACTACCTAAGACCAGGAAAAAGGCATCAAACTGATATACCCGTATAACTTCCTCCTCTTGCTTAGTCTGACATGAATTCTGTCATGGTATGCACTTTTAAATTTTTATCTTCTTTTTCTTTTTTTTTTTTTTTAATATGTACATAATTAAGTGGAAACAAAAGTGATTCAGTTTTGCCTTTAAGATAAGCTTTACTTATGACAAATTTGTCCTCTGGTCAGCTGCAAGGCTGATTTCAGTATGTTCATTAAGAGGGAATCAAGTCCACCCACTGTGACATTTTTTCTCTTTTGTTCTTCTTTTCCAACCTATTTTCCTCTCTACACACCATTATGTACCTCCTCCTTAGTTCTTTTTGTTATAGCTTCCATTTATACTCTATTCTGGCTTTATTTCCTATTACTGTATATAGATGTTTTGCAATTTCTCTTTTTTTTCTCCCCACTTGACTGGTCTTCTCCTTGCTTTTGGAGATGTTAAAATGTATCTCCTTCATATCTAGAAAACCTCAAAGATTTCATGTTCATTTCTGGGTTTGTTACAGAGTCTCTGCTCCAAACCTATTTTGCATCAAGTCTGCCTGTTGTGCTAAAAGCTAAAAATCTCAAAATGTGTCTATCATCATAACATTTCCCAGTCTTAGAACTAGCTGGTTTGAAAAACTTGATCAAAAAAAATCATAGAATTGCCTCATCTTTAAAGCTACAGGCATTTCTACAAAAAAGAAGACACAGATCTCTGGTGGATGAGAGGCTGGACCTGACCTGGCCATGGGCACTGGCAGTCCAGAGGGTCAAACATGTCCTGGGCTGCATCCAGAGCACTGTGGGCAGCAGGTCAAGGGAGGGTATTCTGCCCCTCTGCTCTGCTCTGCTCTGCTCTGGTGAGACCCTACCTAGAATACTGCATCCAGCTCTGGGGTCTCCAGCACAAGAAGGACATGGACCTGTTGGGGCAAGTGTAGATGAAGCCACCAAGACGATTACAGGGATGGAACACCTCTCCTGTGAGGAAAGGCTGGGAGAACTGGGATTATTCAACCTGGAAAAGAGAAGGCTTAGGGGTGACCTTACTGTGGCCTTCCAGCACCTGAAGGGAGCCTGCAAGAAAGGTGCAGAGGGACTTCTTACAAGGGCGTGTAGTGACAGGACACAGGGGAATGGCTTCAAACTGAAAAGATTTAGATTAGATATTAGGAAGAAATTCTGTACTGTGAGAGTGGTGAAGGACTGGAACAGACTGCCCAGAGAAGCTGTGGATGCCCCATCTCTGGAAGTGTTCAAGGCTGGATGGAGCTCTAAGCAGCCTGACCCAGTGAAAGGCATTGCTGCCCGTGGCAGGAGGGTTGAAACTAGATGGTCTCTAAGGTCCTTTCCAACTCAAATATTCTATGAGTCTGTAATTTTACATACCTATATCAGAAAACTATCTTTTAAGAGAATGATTAAATATCTACTTAAACAACCTATGTGAAAACAAAATAGATTTCACTGTAGATCTACAATTATAAATAATTAAAACACAGTGAATAAAGACTGCATCCTTCTGCTGAACCATGGATCTCTCTTTCCTTGAGGTAGATCACCAAAACACATTGCATTTTAAAATTAATTATTTGCAAAAGTTAACAAAATAATTTATGGGACATTTTATGCAGAATTGAAGAACTTTTGGTCCTTTTCTAAACTTGTAATAATGTAGACCATCGCAACTGCTGACCTTCAAAAGACCATATCTGATGGTACCAAGTTCTACTGAAACGACTGCTTGCTCATGATGTTTGTAACACACTGATTTTTTAATCCTCACACTTAAGCAGATTACATTGTTGTCTAGTAGATACTGTCCTTTCATTTTTATAAGCACCTTGTAAAACACTGAGTATTTTTAGGGTAGAAACATCTTTTACAAGTTTTTTGGAAGCCTAGTATAGCTTCTTCTTATGAAGTAATAGAGGAGATCAAAAAAGAAAAAATTCACAGGATTTCTTGAGTAAAAAGTATAGAGGAAGGAAGGGGTGCTGTTCTTCCCACAAAACTATGGTCATGCAGATGAATTACTGTTCTGGTTTCAGCTGGAATAGTTACTTTTCTTCTCAGTGGCTGGTACAGAGCTTTATTTTGGATTCAGTATGAGAGTAATGTTGATACCACGCTGATGTTTTGGTTGTTGCTAAGTAGGGCTCACCCTAAGTCCAAGACTTTTCTGTGTCCCATGCCCTGCCAGTGAGCATGTGCACAAGAGGCTGGGAGGGAGCATGGCTGGGACAGGTGTTCCAAGCTTGCCAAAGGGATGTTCCATCCATAGAAGGTCATGTCCAGTACAGAAACTGGGGGCAGTTGACCAGGAGTCACAGATGGCTGCTTGGGGACAGGCCTGGCATGGCCGGTGATCAACGGTATTATTGTGCATAATTTGTTTCCCTTGGGTTTTATTCTCTCTCTCATTTTGTTGTCTCCTTTTTCATTACAATTATTGTTATTATTAAATTTTATTTTGCTTCAATTATTAAACTGTCCTTATCTCAGCCCACAGGTTTTACTTTTTTCTCCCAATTCTCTTCCCCATCCCACTGTGGGGCTGTGTGGGGGGCCTAGAGGTGAGGGTGGTGATCAACAAGCTGCATGGTACTTAGTTGCCACCTGGAGTTCAAATATGACAATGATCACAAATGAAGAGCTGTATTTTCCTGCTCTTCTCTGCTCCTGAATGAAAGTGACCTGCCACTGCTTTCTTTTCACTCTGCCTTTGTTTTTATTTGTTTGCTTGTTTTTAACAGAGTCTCTTGTCTCTGTGGCTGGAAAAGTTAATGGTCTTTAATTTTCTCACTCCTATGCTTGTGGTCTAATGCTCCACAATATCAGAGAAACTCCTGAGTTTCTTAGTTCAAAATCCAGCTCAGTTGCCTAAGAGTGACCCTTTGGCTTTCACTGTCTTCTCAGGACTCTCTAACAAATTTAAATCTTATTCTGCAAAGCTCTTTCATATAGGCTGAGCTTATTCCAATTAAAATAACTCAAGTCTTAATAAACATAATTGGAGGTGGGAGGAAGTTCTGGATTAATTTTGGCCTACTGTAACATGCTTTTTAAATAGCACATTATCCATGTTGGAATTATCTGTACCACTATTTAGGTATAAAAATAACAAAAAAATGGGTCTATAGTGATAAATCTGTCTTGTGCTGTCAAACTAGCTATACTTGTCTGTCTTCCAAGCAAAAAAAATCTTGAAAAGCAATACATCTTTTAAAATAACAAGGAGAAAACAGTGCAGTAGTTAAATTCATGCCATCTATCTGAATGACAAGTGATACAATATTTCCTTAACTATAGTAAAACTAAACTAGAGACAACCCACAGACAGGGGCAGTTGATGAGTGGGTAGTACTCCAGTACAGTCATGCCTGAGGAGTAATTGCATTGTAATTGGTACTTTTTGCTTTTGCTGTCACTCTACCCAGCTTCTAGCAAGTGGGTACTCTTCTGCCCCCACACACTCCTCTCATCTTCATGGACTGGGGGAGTGCAGACAACTGAGAGAATTTCTAAAATGCACCCAAAAAAAAAAAAAATCAAACTTTTCTCTCATTATGTTTAACTATAAGACATATCTGTTTTGTTGTTGTAAAGCTGAGCTGTCTCAGTGTGAAGCCTGAAGGAACTCTCCGAAAACGTACAGGGTTATGCCAAGTTCTGTATAGTCTTCTCCTTCAGATTCCTTTTATCCCACAGTACTTGCCTCCATACTTCTCAGCAACTTTGTGTCAAAGGACAGTGAAAATAGATGGCCTTGCACTGAGAGTTAGCAACCAATCTCAGGTCCTTCTCTTATATATATGGGGGGATATTGGTTCCAAAACAGATTACATTTTTTTCTGAGAACATCCTACTCACCAGCCTCTAGGGTCATGTTCACAATCTTACTTACTGTTACACAGTTGGTGAGAAGAATCATGAGGAACACTTTTGATCTTTGCTTGGAAAAGCTTGTCACAGTGGCCAGGGAACACTGTAAAATGTATAGGTTTGAATGTCTCTTGAAGTGGTCAACTCCCCATAAAGTAATTTTTTCACCTACAGATTTCTCCGTTCTACTCTCACATCAATGAATCTGACTGGCAGATATTTTGCAGGGAAAGATGCTGGGGGAAACTATGTGTTCTTTTGGCTTTATTATTAAACTGTGTATTCTTCTGGCTGCTCTTCAAGACTCTGAGAACAGATCAAATCTTAGTTATCCTAAAGTTGTGGAAGTTGCTATTCTAAACTTAGATTAGATTTAGTTTTGCTCATCCCTCCAAATTTAAGACTGAATCTATGTACAAGACCAGTTACCTTTGATAGTAAGTCTGATTTTATTCTTTTTGTGGTTGTAGCACAGCCAGCTGTGTTTACTTTTAGGTGCAGACCAGAAGTTTACCAACATTTAATTATTCACCTGTGCTTTCTGAAATGTACTTTCCCCTACACCTTTGCAGAAAATGGGAGTGGCAGTCAGGGCTGTCTGTTAAGCACTGCTATTTCATGTGCCTCTGCCAATATTTTATGGGTTCAGAGTTTGCAATGCACACATTAATTAAAGCACTACAAAAAAGTCAATACTAAACACTGACACTAATCAGGGGAAATGTCAGCTTCTTATTGAATAAAACAATGCAGTTAGGCTTGCAATTGCAGAGATTGTATGACTAGAGAAAAATACAGAGCCTGCTGCAGAAAAGTACAGCCAGCCTTACTTTAGTGCAGTAGTAAGCATTGGAGGTGTTAAGAGTAGTGGTGTCCTCAAGGCATATACATGCAGTACTGTGTCTTTTAGTGAAAGCTGGCTATAGTGTGAAGAATGTTACAGAAAGCAGACAGAACTGTTATTCTTGGATTTGTCTATGCAAAATGGAATCCTAGTGAAATACTTAGGGACATCTAGAAATTTAGAAAAAAACACATGTATTTTATACATATATATATATATAAAAATCTCCAATTAAGCTAGCCACACAAACCTAAAACTGCAGCAAAAGTGATATAAAATTGCATCTTGAATATTTCTCTAAACCAATATGACAATGGTTGAAGAAATGGAAAAGACAAATCCATGGGAAAAAATGTAAATAGATTGAGGACCTTACCAAATGTACTATATTTTATAAATGTCAGTAAATTTTTTTAGGAAAGACCATGGTAACAAAAATATCCACAATCATTCTGATACAACACATGAACATAACTTTTCCTAGCAACTGAGATGTTACTGCTGTAGATAGTGGTTACTAATTCAGTGTCTGCATATTATTGAAGAAAATAAAATCCGAAATATATTCTTCCCTTACAACTCTACAAAAGATAAATACAGAGCTCCTGGAAACCTTAAGACACAAAGACACAAAATAAATCAGTTTTTTTGAAGTGATTTTAATTGACATCAGATAATGTTTGCTCCTGGGAATATTCTTCGACAAAAGGTTGATTATAGGAGAAATTAAAGATGTATCTTGAAAACTGACGAGATAATTAAAAGTCATCCTTTCTTTAATTAAGAAATAGAGGGTGAAGAATATTTCAGTTTCCGTGAAGTAGAGAAGTAAAAATACCCATAGTGTGAATAAGAAAACATAATATCTGTTACAGTCTGTGCGTGATCACTAGATTATTGTATTTCTATTTGATTATTTCAATTAGATTTATCTTAAATTTTCAGTGCTGCTAAATCCTGATCTTGTTGGTTTAGGCATACAATGAGGCCAGTACTATCTTCTTTAGAAATGTACGCCTACAAATTTTATCCATGCAAATTTGTCCCATTGTTAGGAAAGCTCATACTTTATCTCAAGATCTCATGATCATAGGAGAGTTCACAGCTATATGCAGTTTGTAAATATTTTTCATGGAAATCACTGCTGCTACCAACAAAAAGCCTCCATGTGATTTGTGATTTGCTATTTTTATTTCTATCCAAATCTGAAATAGTTATCAGGAATTCAGTTTGGTTACATGAACTGAATTCTAATTGTTTTGTTGAAGTTCTTTGTTTATTTTTTCTTAATTTCAAATTAATAGCAATCATTTGCAAATTTTTAAATATTTTGGTAATGTTTTCAAAGTAGCAGTCATACCATAATACACTCTGGTATACAGCCAAAATATTAAATGGCACAGCTATAAATGCTAATTTTGAAAAATAATTGCTATCTCCGGTTAACCTGTGTGGCAAAAAGTAAGTGTGTGTATGCTAAGTATGCCAGTTCATCTTTATATATGAAAATACTGAAGTTCTGTTGTGCTACAGTGTGCTTTCAAAGTTGTAGTAGACACAGCAGTAGCAAGTTCTACTCTATGGAAAACAGAGAATAAATATATTTTTACAGTTTTAGTTTGACAACCGTTTTTAGTCTTCAAGAAACAGTAACAGAAAAAGCATATAAAATTTAATATTTAAGTGTTAGTATTTGTACCAGTTGAAAGTAAAATGATTGCAGGCATGCATCTGTTGCTAGGAGCTAAATAACGAGTTGAAAACTTGTTGAAATGTTAACTTCTAAGTCACCATTCACTTTGTGCTTCATTTTAAGTAATGGGGTTAGACTTGGTAGGATTATATAAGGTACAGAAAAGCACTATGGAATCCAGTGAAGAAAGTAAGATAAATTCAAAAAATATACAAAAGGTTTTAAAGTTGGTTAATGAATGGAACTAGCTATCAAGATATCAGTTCTCTATTTTTTATCAGACTAAGTTAGGTGATTTTCTATGTGCATATTGTGTGTGTCAGTCTGGCTGACCATAAGGGAAAACATCATAATGCTTTTCAGTCAGGTAATGATGATGTATTAAGAATCTCTGATAGTGTCATCTGTATTACTTGTTGAAGTTGACCTGTGTATTATTGCATGTTTGCACGTCTCGCGTAAATTCTTACACTCCATGCAGATCTCTATTAGACAGTAGAGGCTTCAGGAGAGGGAACACTACATCCGCTATATTTTTGGAATTACAGGCTGCAAGATCTTTTTTCAGCTTTCTGTAGCTTTTAAATAGCAAGAGATTCCTATGATTGCCTATTAATTGTAGCAATTGAATGTCTTCAAGAATTGTAGGGTAGCTGCTCATCTTTTAGAAGCCATGGAAGTCCAATGAAGCTCCCGGTGACTGGAAAACTAGAAACATAAGCCTTCTTTTTAGAAAGGGAAAAAAGGAAAACCTGGGGACCTAGTCTAGTTCATTTCACCTCTGTGCCTGGCAGGATCATGGACTAGATCCTTCTGGAAATCATGCTATAGATAATGAAAAATAAGAAGGAGATTGGTAACAGCCAACATGGTTTCACTAAGGTTAAATCATGACTGAAAAATCTGGTGCCCTTCTACACTGGGATTTCCACATTGGTGGATGAGGGAAGAGCAACTGACCTCATGTATCTGGAGTTGTGCAAAGCATTTGACACTATCCTGCACGACTATCTTGTCTCTATGCTGGAGAGACACAGATTTGATGAATGGATCACATCGTGGATAAGGAACTGTCTGGATGGTCACACTCAGAGCCATAGTTACAGCTTGATGATCAAGTGGAGACAAGTGGCATTGCTCAGGGGTCAGTATTGGGATCAGCACTGTTTAACACTTTCAGTGGCAACCTGGACAGTGGGACAGAATAGACCCTCACCAGTTTTACCAATGACATCAAGCTGTGTGGTGCAGACAACACTCTGGAGGGAAGAAATGCCATCCAGAGGGACTTTGACAGGCTTGAGACACGACCCGATACAAACCTCATGAACTTCAACAAGGCTGAGAGCAAGGTCCTGAAGCTGGGTTGGGGCAATCCCAAGCGCAAATACCGGTTGGGTGGAGAAGGAATTGGAAGCAGCCCTGAGGAGATGGACTGGTAGGCGTTGATTGAGCTGGCCAACACGTACTTGCAGCCCAGAAAGCCAACCCTGGGGTGTGACAAACAGGTCAAGGGAAGTAATTTTCCCCATCACCTTGTGAGAAGCTCTAGTGAGACTTCATCTGGAGCACTGTGTCCTGCTCTGGGGCCCCCAACATATGAAGTACAAGGACCTCTAGGAGTGAGTTCAGAGGAAGCTACAAAGGTGATTGGAGGGCTGGAGGACCTCTCCTATGAAGACAGGCTGAGAGAGATGTTGTTTTTCAGCCTGGAGAAGAGAAGGCTCTGGGGGGACCTTACAGCAGCCTTCCAGTGCCTGAAAGGGCCACAAGAGAGCTGGAGAGGGACTTTTCACAAGGGCATATAGTGACAGAACAAGGGGGAGTGGTTTTAAACTGAAAGAGGGCAGGGTTAGATTAGATATTAGGAAGAAATTCTTTACTGTGAGAGAGGGGATGCACTGGCACAGGTTGCCCAGAGAAGCTGTGTCTCCTTGGAAATATTCAAGGGAAGGCAGGATGGGGCCTTGAGCAAGCTGGTCTAGTGAAAGGTTCCCTGCCCACGGAAGGGTGTTGGAACTAGATCCTCAAGGATCCTCAAGGTCCCTTCCAACCCAAACCATTCTATGATTCTGTGAATAGTTATAGTACTGACTGAGATCTTTGGTTAGGATTAATTTATCATTGAGTACAAGATCAGCATTCTGAAATGATTTGGAATATTTCCTCTCTCTAAGATAAGAGACAGATTATTATGAAAAGCTATAGATGAGGCCATATAACAAAATCTGTGAAAATGATTTAGAGTAGGCTGCTTTTCGTCTTAGCTACAGCTTATTAATATGCTTCATTCTATGAAAGATGTAAAATAAGCTCCCCATGCTGAATGTTTTAGTTCTACATTAATAGAAATATATGTCAAACACTTGCCTAAATCTGTGCTCTGCTATTCAATCTTCAGACACCTGAATAACAACTTTCTTCTTTAAAGTGCTGAGCTTTTAATTACAACCAGTTATACCTAAATGTGATCCAAAACAAAAGAAATGTTTTAATAATTACCTGTTTTAATCCCGGCCTGTATCAAAAACAGTGTGGCCAGCAGAACCAGGGTGATGATTTTTCCTGGTCTACTCAGCACTGGTGAGGCTGAAGCTATTAGAAAGAAAGACAGAAAGAAAAGAAAAGAAAGAAAAGAAAGAAGGAAAAGAAAGAAAGAAAGAAAGAAAGAAAGAAAGAAAGAAA
>VZTJ01001526.1:0-30778 GCA_013397795.1 Orthonyx spaldingii | reverse complement strand
GGAGGAAGGAAGAGAGAAAGGAGGGAAGGAAGGAAGGAAGGAAGGAAGGAAGGAAGGAAGGAAAAGACTGTGACGCTGTCTTTAAAGAACTTTGAGTGCTTGGATTGGATTTGGAAAACACAGAACAAAAAACCCAATAAAACTCTTAGTGCCTGAAGCCACATATTGGTCACAAGTGACAATGCTTACAGAACTCTTGGTCTGACAAAGATGTGCAGTAATGTGTGGGATAACATGAAAGGATATCTCCCTGAAGGCAATAGTATTTCTTGCAAAATGAGTTTTGAAAACTTTAGATTATAAACTCAACATTTCATTTCCATAGTAGACATAGCGGAGGACAGATTTGCTTCTGCCCCCCAGCAGCGTTCCCAAAAGTTGTTCCCTTGATGGCAATCTGTCCAGGACTATCTTCATATAATTAGATGCTCCTGATTTCTCTCCATAGGATCTTAGTTTTTTCCATCGTGCCTGCCAACATACAGCTTCAGTGGATGCTGTAACTTTTTGATTCATGAGTGTCAGTCAGCCTGATGATCAGGTTAGTCACTCTGGCTACTTGCACAATGTTTTAGGACTTGTAACCACACAGATCAAACCGGCAATTTCTGGCCATCTGCTTACATGAATGTAAGTGTATGTGTCCAACCACACTGTGGTCAGGAATTAGTATTATCTTGAACATGGTCTCAGCAGCTGTATTTCCCATGAGTGAAGAACTGCATTATATGAACATGTATGACTCAAGAAGGGAGAAAGTGCCTCTTCACAGAGTATGATCATCCACCACAGAGTGTTTCTCTCTTTTTTTGTCTCTCTTAGTCCAGAAGCTATATACCCTAGGGCATCTCATGAAAAGCAGAGGAAATTTTTGAATAAATGTCTAGGAAAAGGTAATTTTCTCTGCTGGTAACTTGCATTTCTATGGAGTTGCCAAACTGATAATGGAGAGAGCCCCAGAGAATTCTGAACTTAGACGGAGGTAGATATTGCTGATACCTGGATGTGGCATGAAGGTGTTTTTGTACAGACCATAGAATGGTGAAATATCTGTTTCAGATCTGCTTCTATCTAGATTGCAGCAGTCTCCAATACTTGTCATTCCCATTTCACGTACCATTTCCCAAGGGAGTGTTCTGATACTTGGCCATGGTAAAGGACTTTAAAGCAGGTCTTCCTGCTGAGGTGTTCAACCATGTCCTCAAGTGCTTCTGTTGCAAGGCAGCATACACAGATCATGAATTTGGCTTGAAGGCTGTAATTGCAGGTACTCTGGTAAGGTTCTGTAGACACAATAGTTGAGTTGAAAAGGCTTTTCAGGGGTATCAAAAAGGAGAAGTTTCAAAGAGTTACAGTGCCTTTACCTAGAGCTTGAGCCAAATATCACAGATCTTTCAGGCTGAGAATTGAACTATAGGGAAAAACTTTGACTCATTATGCCGATAAAGTACTTTGAGTTATTTTACAGTAGAGAGATCAGCCTGGTTCTTCCTGGCAGTTTAACGAATGAATGATGCCCATTGTTTTAAATAGCAGTTCAGATATCTCCAAGCTTTCTGTGGATTTACTTCAGCAAAATATTTTCTAAGCAATTACAAATTATTTTTCTACGTGCTCGTATGTTGACTAATTCTTTAGTTAATTTGCTATATAGCATTAGACAGAAATCGGAGGGAATATTCACAGAGATACAGATTTTTCTGTTTTGTGTAAAGAAATTAAAGGTATTATAACTAAGCATTTTTTAAGTACTACTGATAAGAAAAGCAGCTGGCTGGTATGAAGGAAGTATGTTGTGTATAAATATCCTGATTTTCATTTTAATGTAACAGTTTCCTATCCTACTTAGTGGATGAGAATCTAACACTTGCAAGACTACAGGTTCATACTGATAGTGTGCTCTGAAATATGGATTTCTCATTTTTGTTTTTAGATAGTTGCTCAACAAGGCAGGAGATGAGCACTTACGGTAAATAGTTTGAATAGACTGAATCCACATAGATTGTTAGAACAGTACAATGTCATGTACTAATCACTAAAATGGACTACCGAGACAGTAAAAAGAAAGAGAAGCTGGGAATGTTTTTGAAAATTATTTAGTTTAGAGGCAACAGTTACATAGAAAAGGGAGAAGAAAATACAGAATTCTTTGAATAACTTAGAAAATGGTTCAGGGTGATACGGTACAGTGGCTAAGACCCAGATTTAAGCAAAATTTTTCGAAAGAAAGTAACTTTGCATGTCAAAGCTCTTAAAAATAGTTGTTATTAAGATCACTAAATAAACCAATTATCTGCTACTTCTCAAATCAACAAAAACATTATCATTTTTTTTTTTTAAAGCAAATAATCCCTGATAAATTTGCAGGTATTTCTAGTAAAAATGACAAAAATAAGAAGCAGTAAAAATGAAAAAGGACAACTACAAGTATATGAAGACATTCAGAGACAAAAATCTAAACTAACATAAAAGTCTCAACTTTTATTGAGAGCTGAGACCATCAAGTGTTTATAGACATGGTCCTATACGATGTTCAATATTTCAAATTAAAAATGCTCACACTGTAGTGATTACCTGCTACACTGAGCATATTAGTTTTTCTGTAGAATGCGTTCCTCTCCTTCCCTATGGACAGTGTCATCAAGAGAAAATAAGTTTTATAAGAAGCTGCACTGGGGGAGGCGTTGAGGGCTTATAACCCCTGCTGCCCATCACATGCATGTCCTGGAAATGGGCAGCCTTTTATTGTGGTGTTCCACAGCCATACGCTCAGTACTGTGGGAAATCCTTTTAGAACCTGATCTTGTTCAATGAAGCATTAGTTTTTATGTTGTTCTCTTTCCTGCCTTCCCTTCTCTAGGGCTGGGCAGAAGGGAGATGGGAAATAAAGAGTATTTCACAGTTTAGGTTAGGTAATGATTTCAAGGATTGGTTGCAGAAGGGAGTGCACAGGCAGCAAGGGAATTAACATACACTGCACCAGCTACCTACATTTCATCTACAGCCACATGCTTTTGAGAAACAGAGATACCTAAGGGAGCTTTGACTGCTTTCAAAAGTGGTTTTGCTATTTAAAGGTCATTGGCATGTCCCTCCTCTAGCACAAATGGAAGCTGCTTGTCCCATCTCACCTCTATAGCCAAGCACTATGAGTGGCCTTACTGAGTGGATGCCCAAAGTTCCACAGTAGCGTAAGCAGGTTTCCCCAGTTTCCTCACTCTGGGCATCTCCAGTCCCCAGACAAGGGAAATGAAGTACCTAGTAGATATGCTGTGTGTAATACGCATTGTGGTAATAGGTATATGGGAAGATATTGCTTCAGCTGTCTGCATTAACTATTAGTTGTCTCATTAGGAGGAGCATCAGCTCTGAGGCTGCATATGTGGGATAATCTCATGGTCTGTCTTTGGGCAGGAAATGCAACTGGACAGCACTTTACAGAGAAATAACCTCCAGCTCCCCAGAACTGACACCACCCTGTCACATCTCATCATTATTCAAATGTGAAACAGCTGCTCATCTCCATCCACCTCAGGTTTTCAGCCAGAAGAATTGCTGAAATACATCTTCTTTTAAGCTTACAAGACTTTTTAAAACATGCATAAGGCTTGAACATGGAATGTTACTCAATTATTTTTATAGGCGCCTTCGCAGCCAATTTCAGGCTGCTCTGATGAGTCATATCAAACATCTGCTTTTAGAAAGCAGCTCAGGTCTTTGTACAGTCTTAAAAGTGGAGTTTATTGTATCTCTTTTTTGATAGTATGCATGTTTTACCACACAAGCCTCATAGATCTAATTTCTCTTAGCTGTATTTTGTTCTTAAAAAGGAAGCTTAACAAACAAATATTTTACATTTACCTATATGGAACAAACAGTTTAGCAAGAAGGTAAATTGCTAGTCTTAGTTGTTTGAAAGCAGTGAAAAGGAGAAAAAATTAATTTGGTACAAAATAGATGGTAAACATTGAGGTTAGTGTTTCTCAGTTTCTCAGTTAGTAGGAGTTGTTACTTAACAAAATGAGTTTCTTGAGTAAAACAGTAGGTGCTGATGATCCAGAGTTCATGGTGTACCCTTTTGAGGGTAGTGAATATAGTCCAGATGAGCTCTACGCTGATTTTGTAGACAGAACACCACTAGAAGCTGGTGTGCCTCTTCTGGTTTAATTCTGCTCTGCACACCCAAAGGTTGCTGTCATATGTGAACCACATTGGTTACATGGGCACAGCAGAAATTATTCACTTCACACAAAAAAGCTCCTAGGTTGGATCTACATTAGTGTTTTAGTTTGATATGTGATTTTGGATGTGATGGATGGATGGATGCCCATTAACTCCCCAATAATCCAATGTATTCTATCCATTGGATGAGTGGCAAGATGATGCTAAGGTACCTTTTCCACTGGCTGTACCACTGCTATGCATCTCAGGCTGCTATCAGATGCCAGACCAACAAGGAAAAGGAGGATGTGAATATGTGAGTTGATTTTCTTCAAGTATACTGGAACAATTGTTCTGGGACAAGGTTCTTAAAATCCCCTCGGTGTAGTCCTTCACGTTTAAATTCAGAAGGTAGGAGAGAAGGCCCAACTTTGAAAGTGTTGCCACCAGGAGACAGAACATCTTTTTTTTTTCTTTGTACGTACTGTTTTTGTGGAACAGAAATATTCTCCATCAACTATGTATTTGTTTGGTTTTGTTTCTTTGTTTGTTGCATCAATAAAATCTGCACCTGTTTGTTTTGGCACCAGGAACACTTAGTTATCTGGCCGGTATAAGCATTTCCCACCTGCCTTGCTTACCTCTTCTCCTATAGTGGATGATAAATACCCACTACTCTTGTTGTGGGTAATTAGCAGACCAGTTAATCCAGGAGAGGCAAATTCTTTCAGACATCTGCAAACACTTCTTTTTTAACATGTACTTTTGTATTAGAAATTATGAGAGAGGATTTTTTTTTTATTTAAGATACATGGGGAGAAAGAAAATGCATTTCTAGGTGATGTGTTGTTATGATGAACAGGCATTAATAGCTGACATTCGTAGTGAGACAGAAGGCAGTACACACTCTGAGGGATCGTGATGATATCACGGTAACCATGAGAGCAAAGCCCAAGTGGTCTGTGATGACGGCAGATATGTGCATTGCTTTACACAAGCTATTCCTCAGTTGGGTAGTTTATATTTGATGGAAATCCGTTTATTAAACTCATACGTAAAATACCTACACGGACTCCTCAATGTTTGCTGAGGACAGGATTGGGTCAGCTCAGTTGCACAAACATGGGGAGAATTAACAGCTACTCACAAGCATCACCCCAGCGAAATGAAGCAGAATTTCCATCCTTGTGTTGCAAGGGAGGAACCTGCAAACAGATGAGTCTGTTTTCCAGAAGCAGTAGGTGAGATTTTCATCCTGTGTGCCCAGGACGCAGCCTGCTTTATGAGAGATTATAGATAGCTCCTATGAATTGTTGTAGTTGCAATTTCCCCTGGTAATCTCAGTCCTGTCCTGAATATAGTGCAAAGATGGATCTCTGTGGTTACTGGCATGCATTTCCTTGACTTTGTGTAACTTAAAAAGAGTATGATCATACAACTCTCATACAGAGAGCTTGTATTCCTCACATCCTCACAAACCAGTGTACAGTAACTCCTGAGAAAAAGATTGTTTTCTCACACCTTTTTTCACTTGGTAATTAATATACTTATCAAAATATAAAGAGTTATTATTTTCACTCTAATAATTTAGCAACTCAGTTAATTAGCTTGGTGATAACCATCTCAAAGGGCAGCATTTTGACTCAGGTCCCACCTTTTCAGAATGGTGAAAATGGGCAGGTTTGGAGTTGAATCTGGTACAGGACAGTGGACCTCCAACCCACTTTTTGCGGAGGTGTTAGTATCTCAGTTTTCTGCTGCCTTTTCTTTTCCATGAGGGAAGGATGCATGCTAGCAATGATACAGCGCATCATACAGAGCTGCTGCTTGTTTCAACATGTTTAACTAAGGCCTTTTCGTACATTCTTAGTTTTCACTGATGTTCAGTTGTTCTGTTTAGCTGCATGAGCTGGTAAAGAAGCTGACTTCTGACATTGGAGAATCAGTCTGATGTGAGAATTTCTTCATTGGCAGAAAGTTCTCTGCCTTCACAACACCTGTGTGACAAGGGACCAGCCATCATTGGGTACCACTATGGAGTAGTTATAAATATGTGTGCCTGGGAAAATAAACATGTAGCATGATGTTGCAGAGCAGTTGGCATATAATGTGTTCTTGGTCTGCTCTGGTATACAACTCTGCTGTATAAACCTGTTTTGGGTAGTATCTCTTTGGCAGCAGTGTTGCTTCAGGCTAAGTGTGAGCAGGGTTGTCATATCTTGTTTGTCTTTTCCATTGTATAAAGGATGACAAAATCCTGAAACCTTTTAGACATAAGATTTATAGTCTTATCCCCAGCCTTCAAAGACAGGGACTGGGACCTCAAGAGCTGCCATTAATGGAATATTTTCGTTTGTTTATTTCTTCTTCTTCTGCCTGAATACACTGCTTAGGCAGTTTTAAAAGTATTTTTCTTAGATAATAGCTTAGTTTTATGGAAGTACATTCAGATAACTTTAGAATGCATACATCTGTAAACTCAAATAAGCATGTGCTAACATGCTTAGAGAAATAGGAATGTTGGTTGGAAAAAAGAAAATCTTTTCAGCACTGCAGTTTTAGTTATCACTGCAATGTAGGGCACCGAATAATGGTAAATCTAGGTAGTTCTTTGCATTTAGACATGATGAGCTTAGTATATAAGAAAATCTTTGATAGAATGGAAGCAGAATTAATGTGTTCTTTATAATTCCTCACTGTCCAGAGGGATGGGTAAGGATTGCTGCCTGAGTTCCTCTGTTTTTCGCCACACAATATCTGTAGTCCAGTCATCTGAATTCTCTCTTTTCCTCTTTTCATCTATATTAGTATTATTTCCACATAACTTAAAATAATTTACAAAAAATTATTTTAAAATTGATTAAAACTCATAAATATAACAGAAATGTACTTAATTTGTTTTTCGCCCCCTTCCCCGATAATCAAATGTTCTGTGTGAAGACAAAACATTTGAGTGACCTGGGGGAGAGAGGAAGAAAGGTTCAGTGACAGGAAATTCTGAACTCCATCTTTATGAATGACAGACCCATTTCAGGTAAATACAGACTTTTCTGGTGTCTGTCTGGAAAACCTGTGGAACTTTTTGATTTTTTCACTTGCACTTATTCCTCAGACATTCATTGCCACAAGGTAGGTTAAGAGACAAGTTTCTACAGAGTCTGAGAATCAGCCTTCAAGTTGAATAATTTACATTTTATTTTACCCTGTTTTTTCCCCTAGGGTTGAAGAGCTATTAGGTGTGGGATTTATCTACCAAAATTAACCCATTTTATTTCTATTAACATTCAGATTTAGCTCAGAAGAATGTATTCATCCATTTCAACTTTCTGGTTTGTGTAAGCTCAGCTTATTACAGGCTTCAAAGGCCAAAGTGAAATACAAAAATTGGCATTAGTTTTCCCATTAAAAAAAGTAGGAAACATACCATATTGGCACAAACCCTGTATTTCCTCTTTTAGAACACAAGGTGTAAGTAGACACCATGTTTTTAGTGCAATAAATGAGATCTCTTCCAAGCAAACTAAATAGAATGCCTCTTCCTGTTTGCTTTGTATAGAAACCATTTGTTGAGAACTGAGCACTTGTATTTTAATAGCATAATTAGCAATTATTTGCTCATTTACAATATTACTACATCTGTTTCTCTCAGTAGGAGTGCCAGGTCAGGCTGTTCTTGCCACAACGCCAACAGTTCTTTCCTGTCCTGTGGAGTTGTTTTCAACAGGCTTACTTTCACGCCGAGTGAGTTCCCTGATGCAGTTTATGTGATTTCATAAGCAGTTGCTTGAGAGCACTGTGGTCAGTAACAAGTACAGAAGAGAAAGGGTCTGTTTGAAAAGATGGTGGTAAAGTTAGAGGCATGTCTATGGAAGCAGGATTTCAAAACTGTCCTTGCTAGGGTGGGCTTGCTGCTTCCTACCCAAGTCTTACAATGTATCCAAGTAAAAACATTTGTCTTGGAATCCAGCTCAGGTGTTTTGCTATACAGAGGCGCTATGTTCTTAGTTTGACAGTTTGTGTTCAATATTGGTTTCTCATCTCAGCGGGTTTTCCAAGAGTTCTTAAGATTTCCTTTTCAGATTTGAATAGTTACACTGATTTGTTTTGCTTTATATGAAACATTTTAGACTATGCTTTAATCCATTTCTGTGTATCGATTTTTTTTGTCTGATGTTTCGGGTGCAACAAGAAAGTTGTTTTAGTTTCCCAATAAAATTATTTTGGTTTCTAGAATACCACCTAAATATTTTTTCTTTAGTTTCAATACTACATCGTGACCAATTATATATTTTCCCAGGTAGTTTGAAATAGTAATGATATACTTTTATATATGGATTCTGCAGGTATTCAAACATATTTCACCCTCCAAAACCAGATATGAGCACATTTTATTTCTCTGTTTTACTTTGAAGATTAAATTAAAATTATAGAACCATAGAATATCCTGAGTTGGAAGGCATCCCCAAGGATCATTGATGTCCAGCTCCTGGCCCTGCACAGGACTACTCCAAGAATCATACCATGTACATAAGAGCAGTGTGCAAAATTATTCTATTAACATTTTGGAATTATTCATGGTAGCAGATTTACATATTTAATATTAAAAATTAAATTTTAAATGGGAATAATGAATTGAGGCTATGAATCTCTTTTTTCTACCAAGCAGGCAGCATAGCAGAATTCTTAATGTGAGATATTTTCACAAATTGCACGGTACTAGCAGAAGATGGAGTAGAAATTTGACTGATGTTGATGGACATCTCTGCATTGGTACTGAGGGGGAATACACACCAGCTAATTATAGCATAGGCTAAATCTCCCCAACTTCTCAGAGTAGTCAGTGGAGACAGAGCAACTTTTCTAAGGGACAGTTTAGAGCAGGAGCCTAGCATAGCTGTTCTTATTTGTGCCCTGAAGGATCATGTGGTAGAGTCCTGTTCAGCCACTAATTATCTGTATAACCTAAGGTTTGTGTAAGGTCTGATGTTATAGCAGCTAATTCTTCCACATGTTAGTTAGATAAGTATTATGATATAAAATGACAATAGTCATTTTAACTTTACATAGAGTAGAAAGTTGCAATGTTGATAGGTTTTATAATAGTCTGTTATAAAATTATATAAAAGCACATTATTATTTTCAATAAACATACATAAAGACAATAAGATTAGCAGCTGAATGTTTAAGCTTCCTTTTACACAGCTTTCCTAAAGGCAAATAAGGGGTCAGTGAAGGAAGAAGGTGTCCCATTATTCAGTAGTTAATGATACCATTATTTGCTATCCCTGATTAATAAAACTATGCTTCTTGGTTCAGGCATGCACACCACACACACATCTCATTTTTTGGAAAAGTAGTCTGAAAGATTTATTGCATCTTGCCTTTGAGCTTTAAAAGGAAAAGGTTAAAAAACGTAATAACTCTGAGTCAAGGCATTTCATGTTGTACAATACATGAAGTCTCATGAAAGTATCACAAGTCCCAACACTAAGAGGGAAAACAGTTCTAATGGTTTCTTCTCAAATCCCTGCAAATGTCAGCTTTTAGTTTCCTTTGGTTAAATCAGAACAATATGTATTCTTGCTAGGACAATTTTTTTCCCCAAGGATTATATATTTCACTTTCTTGGCTCATCTTACTGCATCCTGAGGCATTCCGAGCTTTTTTCTCAGTCCAGTTATCAGTTCCACATGTCATCAAAGGAATAGACAGGTTTTAGGTGCCTGTTTAATATGCTCCCTTTAGTTTCTCTTTCTCAATTTACTGAACAGCTGCACAGAAAAAAACCTGAAAGCAATCCAGATGTGTTTAAAACATGCAGTCATATAAATAGTATGCCTGCTAAAACATTAACATCTAAACTTAATTTTTAATTTAATTAAGGGCAATATAATCCTATAGCACATACCTTAACATTGTAAAAGTTATGCATTTCATCACTCTCCACAACTTTAAAATTGTCTTGAAAGATATATACTGGAATGAAGCTATCTGCTAAAAAACAAGCAAAGTAAGCTGCAGCACTATGTTATCGGCTAACATTTAACTGGCACTCAGGAAGCCTGAGGCTGCTATGGAATGTACACACTTTTCAATACCAGTGCTGGTTTAATCAGGCTGCATTAGCCTGCACCTCAAGCTGCTAATTCCTCCCATTCCCTTTCAGTGTGCTGGAGCACCTAGTTGTGCAGCTGAGAAGTTCAACCAATTCAAACCTACTATTTTCTCTGCTGGACACCTGTCAGTGAGATCAGTTCCCCACTTTGGTTCACAGTGTGGATGAGTAAACACTTATGCCAGGAGAAGTGAAGAGATAATAAAATGGCAGGCATGAGAGGTCAAGATGCTTTAACTGGTCAAAGGCTGTTGAAAGTTTAGAGACAGTAGAGAAGCTTTCACACCTTCCCATGTCAGTAAAGTTCAAGTAACCCATACTTTTCCTTACATGTATATAAAGAACTCTTTAATATACACATATATATCAAAGATTGCAAAGGAGTGGACTAAACAAACCAGTCTGTCATGGTTAAGGAATGGTATTCTCCATGCCTTTCTGGAACTGCCACAGCATTTTTCTTTCAAATATTCTGCCACTTTATCAGGATCCTGTAGTTGTTCAGGGGTGAACTTCCAAACCGCTGGAGCAGAATTATCCTTCGAAAGCTGGCGCATTTTCTCCCACATTTCACACCACCCATGTCTATCTACTTGCAGGGCAGATCTCTGAATAATCTCCCTAGAAATCTCTTTCATGACTCTAAACATGGTGTGGACTCCACTGAGGAGACCTGGCAGATTTAGCAACAAGAACATGCTTTCTTTAACATCCAAAGGGAATCCAAAAGTCTCAAAAGCAGTTGTAACAGGCCTGAAGGAGGAAAATGGGGCGATAGGCTGGGGAAAATCATCCTCCCCTGTTCCCTCCACAGACTGGATATGATTATTAATGGACCCAAAGGTAGTGCCCCAGGTAAGGGCAGGAGAGCAGCACTGCATACACATCCCAAAATACCATCATTGTGCTTGATGGCATCATGTCATGAACTGATATTCCACAGGACAGCAAAGCAATCTTGATCCCTCTTCCTGGTCTGAAAAAGAGCACCATGATGCGTACATAGTGCATATATGGAAAGATATACAGGGTTAGGTGCCACACCCACATGAACAGATCAAGCAATATTGTGACCAGTGGCTCCAGACCTAATACAGCAAATACTTAGATCAAACTTGTTCTCAACCTGCTCTGGGCAGATCTGTTGTTATCTTAACCCTTCATGACCCACACTGGGCACTGAATAAGGCTGTTGTGGTTTAGGAATGGTACTCCCAAATTTGGTGTTCCCACTTAAACCATTCCAAAACACGCACTGCTCTCTCACTCTTCCCTGTCTCACTCCATTCCCTGAGAGGAGAATTGGAAGCACAAAAGGCAATGATCATGGGTTGAGATAAGAACAATTTACTGGAAACAGTAATAGGATAAGAAAATAAACAGTAGCAGCAACAATATTAACAGCAAAAGTGTACAAGGGAGGCAAGTGATTCCCATGCAAATGCTCACCATTATACCACAGGATGCTTGAAAATACCTGACTGCCACCACACTACCCTGACCTGAAAGGGACCCTTTCCCCATTCCCAGAAAATGACATGAGGTGTTATAAAATAATCTATGGGTCCTGGCCATGCCCCCTCCTGGCTCCTGCAAAAATTAACCCTGTCGTGGCCAGAATGAGGACACAGGCATAGCAAATAACACATCATCCTTTCTGAAGAGCTGAGTTAACATTTCCAGTGTAACTTCAGTTCACAAATTGTTTTATGTATGATGCACATATACCTAGAGGTTTTTTCATTACATAGTGCATCATTTTTTTCTATAAATATGTTGCAGTTGTCCTTTCTCATAAAAAAAGGGGACAAGGTGAAAAAATCTATTATCTCTGTTCTCTGAGTGATGTTCAAGGCAAATAAAGGCTTAGAATTGAAGGTCATTCTTTCTCTTGTTTATCCAGTTCTATGCATAAGAACGGGATTTTAAGAGCCATACGAGATGTTCACTGTTAACATTATAAAAGAAGATTTTTTTTCTTTTATTCATGAGTATTTCTGTGACATGCCAGAGATTCTTTTTTTTTTACATCAGTTGAGTGAGTTATGCTGGCATTTTAGGCCCACTTACAGATTGTATTAGTGTATGAGTATCACAGTGCTTTTTCAACATCTCTGTTTAATACAGCCTTCCTACCTGCATACTCTGATATGACTCTTTCTTCTTTTAAGCCAGAAAGCCAACTTTAGAGGCTTTTGCTTCTACAGAGTTGTTCCTGACTCCATGCTGCAGTTTTGGTTGTGCCAACACTCCCACACATGGAGTTGCCTGTGTTAGGAAAGATTTTTCAGGTTTTTTCAGTTTGTTATTTAACCTGAAAAATTTAACTAAATGAATCTACAGTACATTTCCATAAATGCTTTGAATTACCAAACTCAGGTGACAATAAACTTTATCACAAGGGCAGGAAACATTGGTAAGGGTGAGGAGTGATGTATGAAAAGCAGGAGGGTATTTTGTAAAATTGTTTATGATTGATAGGATATTTTTAATGAAGTTGTATTTCTTCTTGAGGTTATCAAAATTTAAAACCATGTTACAAAAGTCAGGGAGAAAATGTTTTTAAGCATGGGTCCTCTTTTTCAGCACTGCACCTTTTGGACGTATACTTAATAAATTTATTCCTGGTGTTTCTGCTGTGTGCAGAAGTGAAACGTGTTCACGTTCACTTCTTCCCTCTATCCATTTTTTAAAAATCTTTTAATAATGCTCGTTATCTGAGAAAGTTTGTTTTTCTGCTCTTAATGGCCTGGGTCATAATTTCCATTGCACTGTTTGATCTTTCTACAGATTACAAATTTGGTAGCTGTAGTAATAATAATAATAATAATAATAATAATAATAATAACAAAATCCCAGCAGATAAGAAATATAAAACAGAGGACTTAAAAGTAGTCCCATCACCAAAAAAACTTTTTTCATATAAATAACACACGTCTGAAATAGGTTTCTGAAATGAAATGAAATGAACTAATATTTAAATTCTGCAAGACTTCCACAATTGTGGAATTTGGATCTGGTCCTTTGCTCTTGGTCAATTTGGGGCTGTGCAGTTATGAGACACCAGTTTTGTTCTTGTGGATACGATGCTTATTCAATTGCTTGGGCTGTAGGGACTCCATCGCTTAGAGCTGTCAGATAACCACATTTTCCACTTCCCTGTCTGGTGTTCAGGGTGAGAGAGAGGGGGATGGACTTTCTAGTATCAGTGACTTTATCTACACCAATCCCTCCTCCAGAAAAGGGATTTTTCCTGATTCATTTTGCTTTGTGTGGGATTGCTGGTTGTATAACCTTGAAGGCAACAGGCCTTTACACTTTGAAATCAGGACAAGCTGTTTTTAATCTTTATTTTCATAGCCACAAAAGAGCTTGTTTTAATATTTTCAGTAATGCTTTCCCAAAATTTATTTTCATATCAGTACACTCTTTTTACATGCTCAATAATTCCACTGCCTATTCTCCAATACTTAAAATAACTAGTTATTTCTTTAGCTTCCATCTCCATCTTGGGGAAGTATAGTAGATTTTCCTCTCATTAATTCACTTTCTATTATTTAATCTCAGCCATTTTTATTTTCAGTTACATGTCTTATTAATAAACTCCTGTGATAGCTTTCCTAATGATCACTGATCATTTTTATTTCAGAGTTTGACATTTTCTCTTTAATGTCTTTTAATTTAACATAGTAAATTTTTTTTAAAAAAAAATCATCTGTTTCCCAGTAACCTATTTTTCTGTCTTTCATCTTTTCCTATATAATGAAATTCAACTAATTGTATGGTTTAGCTATTCATTCCTCAATTATGAACTGTAGAGACTGTGAGGAGATGGACAGGTTTTATCTGATGTATTATAGAAGTAGCTCTTTGGTTAGATGGAAAATAAACAGGAATTTAAAAATTGATCAGAATTTAAATGAAGTGGAAATATAAATCCATATGCTAGGCAAAGAATCTAATCTGTTTTGCCATACATAACACAGGTTTTTCTTTAAATAGCCCTTCACCAGAAAAAATAGATATGCTGACTTATTACCAGAGGACATGCAGAAATGTCTCACACTCAAGACTATATACACTTAAGACTATATTGTGGTTTCCTTTATACAGTCTCTCACTCTTGTGTAGAGACATAATAATAGTCTCTCACAGGACTGAGGCATAACTGGCTAATGTTTGGAGAAATCATCACCAACTTTCAGGTCATAAAAAGGAAGGCTCAGGTCTTATCAATAAATATGTTCCCTCGTTGTCACTGAAATTTGCCAAACTTAAAATGGGAACATTTATCTGACAGTTATTCTGTTTTAATCCTTTGTTCTGCAAAACCATTCTACTGCTTGGAAAGATTAGTGGATTATATGAAGAGTGATGATGGCACAGGTGCTCTATCAAATTGCACTGATGCTACACTGCATGTCTCGAGGCTTATGCACAGCACTCCCTGTCAGTACCTTGAACTCACCAAAGCATCTCAAACCAGACCCCATACACAACAACCACAACTTCCTAACATTTTTTTACTATCTTTACATTACATCTTCATTCCCTATGCCAGTCTATGTATATACAGTGCCTGTTCAGACTTTTTGATAGCATGAACATGAAATGAGTGCAATACAAGTAATTTTTTCTCAATTTCAGTAATTGTTTCTTCCTTGCTTGATTATATGACATCAGTTACTACCTTCTGTAGTTTGTCTGCACAAATGAGCAGACAAGATGTTTTACTTCAGGTATGAGAAATTTTTGAGAAACTGATCCTTTATTCCAACACTTATTAACTTAGGTAATTTTCAATATAAGGTTTTAAATCTCATTTATGGCAGCTAAATTATTGTAAATTTGACAAATCTCTTGGATATCCAATATTCTTATGGGAAGTATGACTTCACACATGTTCAATAGTACACATTTAATTTTATTGATAAAGTCTGAAATTTATGTCAACTCACAACCTTACATATCCTTTCACTTAAAACATATTCTCCTTCTGTCTCTGCCCCTTTCCACACTGCTAGAAACGGCAAAATCAGGCTTCTGAGATTACCTTTTTCTCTTCCGTTTCAAGTGAAATTCAAAGGTTTAAAAATCACTGAAGAAAACATGAAGCTCTATATTGATTACATGAGTAAGAATTCTACAGATGGAGCCTGACATAAGGGTGATTCAGTGGTGTGGGTTAAAGAAAAAATTCTCCAAACCTTTTCACAAAACTAGGAATATCTCTCATCTAGTGTTTTTCTGAGACTTGGAAAGAAAAATGTCCTTTTTGTCCCTCTATATTGTATTTTGAGCAATTATGCATTCCAGGTATTTTCTTCTGGTCACCTCACTGAGCATTGCATCAGACCTTACTGGCAAAAGTCCTTAGGCTGGAAGTATAAATGCACCTAGCTTTGCTAATTTGAGTGGAATTTTGCAGCTGAGGTGGTTTGATTGTGTCTTGATGAGATTGTAAGCCTGTGTACATGCATGAACATAAATAAATGGATTGATATTAATGCTTAAAAAGTACTCAGAGAGTAAATTCTTGTCAAGCAGTATAGCAGTCTGTGTAACAAAGGAACTAAAAATATATATATTTTCTAATTTTGCAAAACTACTCTTGTATTTCCCTTAATTTTAGTAAAACCAAAATTCTGGATTCAGTAGCCAGATGAATACTGAGATCAGTGAAGTGTTATGCAGTTTAATGAAAGAATGAATAGGCCTGGAGTTCTGTGACTGAGTGTTTGTTTTTTAGAGTTCAGTTTCAAATCATGCAATGTATCTTCAGTTCTAGTCTAATGAGATAGGAGGGTACACACGCAGCTTCTTGTTGATCTGAAAAAGATACAAAAGAAATGCAGAAAACTTGTGCTTTCATTGAAACCATGGGGAATCAAGGGCATCTTCACAAAATGTGTGTTAAGCACCTCAGGCTGATGAGGAAAATTGGAGTCCCTTGAATGGAACACCCTTTCACATAGTGCAAAATGTCAATCAAAATTACTCATTTATGGTATTAGAAATAATACAAACTCAAAATTAAACTAAACCAAAAAAGTAGTATTAAAATGGATAAGCCAAGTCTTCTGACTCATTACCGCCTTCAACCCAAACTACACATATCCTTCAGCTGATACTAAAATACTTGGTATTAATCTATTGTTACGAATGTCACTGTTCTCTACAATTTGCTGAAAATTAGATTTTTTGACTATTATAACTGGCAATTTAGCAGAGCATAAAGTATGAGATAATGAATTGAAAGAACAGTCTGTGCTTGTAAACTCAAAGTATTTACACATTAACTACCTGCAGTTTCTTCTGAAAAGTTGTATTCTGCGTACCAGGTGCTGACTTCACTTACAACTCTATTACCGGAAAGGCTGTGAGCCTCCAGCACACGCTTGCACAAGCGAAGCCTGAGGGCTATAGACAAGCAAGCTTTCCTCTAGGTTAGGGCGACCTACCCCAGCATGCTTTGTCTCCCTATGGTAATACCTGGCACCCAATTGGCTAGCCGCTTTCACCCCACCCCCTGCCTTCACCATAAAAGCCCCTGCCTCTGCCCCCGGCAGCTGGTGTAACTTTTGTTCTTGGTGTCGTCGTTGGAGAGGGTATTGCACAATAAAACTACCTCCGTGGAATTACCAAACAAGTCCCAACCTCTCTCTGTCCACGAGTCGGCCTCAGGTGACCTGCAAAGAGCTGTTACCATAAAGAGCTGAAATCACAAAAGCTGATACTGCTTGCTGCAGTCACCTCCTGCCAGGGAGGCCTGCAATTGCCCCTGGAAGAGTTGTTCCCTGCAGGACACTGTCTAGAGAGGCCGCAGCCTGCTGGTGCTGGCCAGCATCGGACTCCCTCGGCACATTACCTCATATTCAGTATAATGAATAACATTTTCTGGTAGTTTCCCCTGTGTAAAGAACTATCTCGTATTTCTAGCATGTAATTCAAACACAGCCTTAAAGTAACTGTTGCTCTGCAATTTTTTCAGCACTGGTGAAGGTGAGAATGTATAGACAAACATGCCCCTTTACTGCCTTGTCTGATTTTTGTATATTCAAGACTACTGAAGATATTTTCTAAAAAATTCAAGACTGTTGTTTTGGGCCACTGTGGAAGACTGCTGGAGCACATTGTACCTGGTGTACACTTCATTCATTCACTGGAAAGTAGCCTCATGTCCAGCTATTCAGGTTTTTTGATTATAGAGAGAAATATGAAAGCCTAAAATGAGCAAGGGAGCTGGGGAAGTGTCTGGAGCACAAGTCTGATGAGGAGCACTTGAGGGAATGTGGGGTGTTTAGCCTGGAGAAAAGGAAACTCAGGAGAGTCCTTATTTCTCTTTACAACTCCCTGAAAGGAGAGTGTAGCCAGGTGGAACTTCACCTCGTCTCCCACGGAAAGTTATGCCGGGAGAGGTTTAGATTGTATATGAGGGAAACACTGCACTGAAAGACTGGTCAAGCACTGGAATAGGCTGCCCAGGGTAGTTGTTGTCATCCACAGGGATATTTAAAAGCTGTGTAGATATGACACTTAAGGACATGATTTAGTGCTAGGTTTGCGGTTGGACGATGATCTTAGAGGTCTTTTTAAACCTAATGGTTCTGTAAGTCTATGAGTATGTTCCTTATACTAAAAAGAACTCTCCCTTCTCTTGATTGATAAAGGAAATTTTGACTGTACCTTGTAGGCTAGCTTCTAACTTTTTATATGATATTATGTATTATCTATATATACTTCATACCGTGGAAGTCAAACCTATAAGAAACATAAGTAAACTTTATATTTTAATTAATCAAATACCTCTGAATTGTTCCTCGTTCACGTTTTCAGTGAAGAAGCAGTCTGAGTTTCGAGTTTGTGTCCATAGCAGCAAATGAAGGCATTTCTATGAGATTCCTGTGCCCAGTCCCCTAGGGCAGCCAGCAGCTCTGCCATATAGTCTGTTATGTACCCTGCTCAATCTTCAGCAGCAGCATTTTGGCTTTTATTAAAATTCAGATGATTATAAACCTCTTCCTAATTCCAGACTAGGTATCAAAACTCTGCGTTAATAACTGTGGCATCTCTTCAGACCAGGTATCAAAACTCTGCTTTAATAATTGTGGCATCTCTTCACTTTACAAAATCTCTGTTAAAACATTTTTATTTTTATACTCCAAATTCATCACAGAGGTGGAAAAACCAGCTCTTACAGAGTGACTTTGCTCATACACTTAAAGGAATGATCAATGTTAATAATAAGATTTAATTGCACTTGGAAATTAATTTCATTTTTTATAGGCTAGTTTTATAACCAAGGTAAAAAGAGTTTTTAACTCACCACTTTGGGCTAATTTGGTAGGAAGCTAGGACATATCTGACCTGCTCTAAAAATCCACAGAAAAGATCCAAAACAGTATTACAGTCCATACCACTTCTTATTAGCTATCTATTTTTGTAAAAGTGATATAAAAAATTAAATTCCCTACTCTGAAGCAAAAATCTGAAGTGAAATTTCCTATACAAAATCTGAATTTCATACAACTTAAATGTCTTTGAAAATGAGGGATCAAATCTTAAAGGTCAAAGCCACAACAGTATCTAAGTATATTTTAGAATTTGGATTCAGGTGCTTCAAATACTTTGCCTGGTAATGCCCTGATGAATGACAGCACTGCAGGATTTGTGTCATGTTGTTTAATATTCCTCCTCCCACACAGACATGTAGAACCATCTAAGCATTTATATAGATCAAAACATTTATTTCTAAACATTAACCAATGCTGTCTGTAATTTATGAATTTTGTAATTTAAATTATTTGGAATCTTCTTAAGAAGTATTATACAAATGTACATAAAACTCTCCTTAGTTGTTTGCAAAATTTTGTTAGCATGAAAAAAACCCATTTTTGTTTGTTTTGGAATATGTGTAGCTGTGTTAATTACTGTTGTAATAACAGTAAATTATTTTACTTCACTGCTGAAAAATGACCATATGGATACTAGAATAAAATACCAAACTCTTTTGATAAGAAGTTTTCATACTACTGTAACTACAAATAATTAAACCAGTTTGGATTTTTGCCTTTTCTTTATAGAAAATCCTGACATGCATTAATTTAGTTTTTAAACTAAGTTTTCTAAATCTCCTCTTTGGCTTAGTGAGGTATACAGTTGAGTTGATTAACTTGCTAAATGCATATAAACTTAATTATAGAAAAAGTCATGACAGGAAAATTTATGACACAGTGTTTAGATACTTATTTGCAGAGGTGTATTTAAATCTGATTCAATAATGGCATTGAGGTGAAAGAAGTGCAGTTCATATCTTAACAGGAAAAGCAAGTGCAAACATCAAATATTCAACATGCAGAGAAACAGAAAATGTGGGGTGTTTTTGATAGGTGGTGACTACGTAATGATATACAAAACAATGAAGGACACAAAAATTCACAACTTCTGTTCATCCCATTTTTCAAGTCAAGCTGAACGACTCGTATCATATGATTAGAATTTTAAGGTAAGAAAAATATCTTATCTCTTACTTAACAAGTCTTCTAAATGCTTGTATAGAGGTTAAACAGCCTCTGTTTTGGGGGTTAAGACAGATCATGAACTTCATGGCAACCAAAAATTGCAAGCTCCTCAGTGGATAATGAGACCACCTATTTTTTGTATTTAACACGAGGATAGGTTTGGGACTGCTCTACAAAAGCAGACTGATTCACAGAAGGCTAAGAACCAAACTTGTTATGAGCTAGCAGCAATGCACTAACTTGCTGGATAAAGTAAGATACTGGTAAAACTTTTTGTATCATGGTATTGTCTAAGAGTGGTATATTGATAAAACAGTTTCCTTAACTGTTCTACTAGAGTTGCTTCACATTAATTTCCCTGTGTATACAAGTCTCAGAATTCACAGGGAGAAAAAGAAACTACAAAGACAATATAAATTTTTTATAGTATGGGATTTACGTTTATCATATATTGGTGATTATGATTATGAATATGTACTTGGCAGGTGATAAATGGTAGTATTTATGTTCCTCAAGCTGGCCTTGTCCAAGAAGCATAAACATTGATAGGCCACTGCTCTTTTGCTGATATTACTGGCAGCTATAAAACTACTCTGTTTCCTCCAGTCGTTCTCAAGGTATGGTATTACTCTGTATTTGTTCCTCATGGATTTTCTGGAATTGTGAACCTGTAGCTTAACTTCTCTTCTACAAGTGCTAAATTCCACTTTTCTAAGGAAGTATTGTGAGCTCCTGTAAAACAGTATGAACCTGTTATGCACAAATATGTTTTTATTCTAATTGCAAGATGGGCTACTTTTCTGATCAGGCAAAACTAATGGAATAGAGGCAATTTACTAATATTGCTTGCAAGTGTAAAGAACAACAATGAATTTAGCAATCTCTGTTCATTAAAGGTTTGAGGGTGGTCCCTTTAAATGTGGGTTAACTTTGCTTTCCAATTTACTAGAAAGAGAAAACCTATGCTGACAGGGAGGCAATGTTATGGGCGTGGAAAATAGGCACTATCCAATCAGTGAAGCTGGAGGTGGGAGGAACAGCTGCTTCTTAAGCAATGACACGTAAGTAATATTAGTCCCATTAGTTTACTTACATCGTAAACTTACACAACAAACATGTGTTTTCCATGTTGTCTTCCTAAAGGCCCTGACATTTCCAGCATAACCAAACCTTCCTATTTTTTTTTATGATAAAACAGTTTGAAGCAGTCAATAATAAGGATGTTATTGGTATTAAAAGAACACCCAAACCCCAAAACCACCACCACCACTACCAAAAATCAAAAATCACTCAGAAACTGCATCCAAAGCCAAAACCAAGATCCACAAGAAAAACATACTTTTCTTTCAGTTGTTATCATAGTTTTCTACATTATATGCTACAAAATACAGAGATAAAGTATGGGGGGAAAGGTAGATTAAGATTTTGGGGATTTTTCTCCTTTTCTCCTGTCTTCATAAATGTTTGCAAAGAACACATACCTGTGATCTATGAGACATACTTAACTTGTAGATAAATTCTGTTTCCCATATAAAAATAACTAGTGAATCACTGTTCAGATCTCAAGCATATTTTACAATTCTATTGTGTTTTCCTTTCTCTCTTTTGCACATTTACAAAACCAATCCATATTTAGGTCTTGTATACTTGGGGTATGAAGTTCTGCTGCGATAAGGGTGAGGGAATCTGCATAAGTCCATATGCTATATGGGAGGTGGGAGTGAATTGCAGAAAAAGGAAAAAAGTCCTAGAGGGCAAATTCTTGTTTTATAGTAAAGTTCAGTGCCCTGAAAAATGGCATTTGCTTCTACATATAAAGTGACAGGTTCCTAGAAATACGTAATGCGAGACAGGTAGGAAGGTAAGTGGGAAAGGTAAGAAGGTGGGAAAGCCTTACAAATATGGTTATGTGTTTGTCTTTCAGAAAAATGTACCTAAAATCACGGATTCATTTGTGTTCAGTGGAATTTATCCATGGTGTAGGAAATAATTTTTGAAGAATGATTGCAAATGCAGAAATATAGATGGAACTAACTGTTTCAGAATGCTGTGAATGGAGTTATATTCATGTATATCAAGATGTGGTATGTATTAAAGATGGAATTCAGATGTAAAATGCATTTTAATAATTAATGAAAAATTGTAAATTTATATTTATTCGTCATATGCATGGTACGTATGTGATTAGCTGTATCTGTGAAATTTTATAAATCCCTGGGATGTGGAGATTCACAATTAATGATATTACCTGACCCCCCCCAACTCTGATAATGGAGTTAACAACAAACTTAGAAGATATTTCATTATTTTAAGGATCAAATTAGCATTTACTAATTACAAAGATGTATAAAAATATTTGGAAAATAATTGATTTCATATTGTCAAAAATATTTGCAAATATATTGTATTCAAAAAATGCTCCAATCAGAAAAATATAAAAATACATTTGAAATATTTTTTATATATATTCAAAAAAAATAAGTTCATGTTTTGTTTAAAAATGTGCCTCAACTTAATTTAAAGGGAGTAAAAAATATTTGGCGTTTAGAAACAGAAGTTTCAGAATGAAATCTCTGCATGACATAATATCTGTTTTCCAAGAAGGCTGTGCTGTCTTGCATGCAAAAATGGGTTATTCCAGCTACTTTCTGTCTACCTAGCAGTTATTTTCACAAACCTACAACAGGTTTTGCTTAAAAAATGCTCTTTCTACAGTATCACAATAAAATACCTTTACTTACTTGCTGCTTCCATGACACATATCAAGGATCATACCAGAGTAACTGGCAAATCTTGCCTCAGACCTTCAAGCCATTCCCAGTGCCACCTATGCACCCTGATCCTTTTTTTATTTAGAAGGCGTTGCTCCCAGCTATAGAGCCAGTTAATGAAATGTGCATCCCATCTTAGCCAGTGCAGTCCAAACTGACATTTTAGCTTGACTGACTCATAAAAGTAGATATTAAGCTAAGATTTTGAATTATGAACTGAAACTGCAGAGAAGACAGCAGACATTTTGTTCTACAGGCTACAGTGCAGGGAAATAACCTGGAACAGAACAGAGAGGTGACAAAAGTAAATTCCCATAATAAAATTTGTGAGTTCTTTTCTCAGTTTCATGTCTGTCAGATTAGAAGTCTCAAGCATAGCAATATTTATGAACTAGGATGAGGTTCTCCAGTCTTTCTTTTCAGTGAGGAAATCTGTGATGAAAGGCTATATTTTCAATTGTAGCATCATTCTTGTGGTTTCATTTTAATTTGTATTTCATTTGAAAATGGCCATCAAAATTAAATGCAGTAGTCCGCTAATCCCACAAGATGCTACATCATTGATCCTAATCAGTTGTCTTCATATTATGAATGTCAAAATTAAATTAAATATCTTAGCAAAGCATCACTTTGTGAGCAATGATAACCCCAGAAATGTTATATATACAGATCCATGCCTTGAAAAGACATCTATCTATATGCATTCTGTGAATAAGGTGTATAGTTGTAGTCCGGTATACATTCTCTTGCATTTAGCTGTGGTAAAATGCAAGTTTGTTAAACAGACATAGAAGATTTTAGTTTTAAACTGGCCCAATGAGATAAATGTTGAAATGAAGTCACCTGACTCCACTGAAAAAGCTCCAATTAACACAGTGGCTTGCAATCTGTCAGCATCCTGTGTTCTATATTGATTTTTCCATACATATTCCTTAATGCTAAATGCTTAAAATTGAGAAATTTTATGTGAACAACAAATGAATCTGCTCAAAACTTATACATAGTTTGGTTGATGACATTTAATTCAATAAAACTGGAAATGATTTGCAACATGCCTATTTTTTGTATTTCAGTCTGCAATTATTTTCTGTCCTGTAGTATCTGTTCTATGCTTTCCCTGGGCCTGATTCAAAGATGTTGTTCTTAATACAGCAATATTTTCTTGGAGCTAGACATTTTGCCACAACCTGTGCTAAGGATATAAATGGCAAATAAAAGTTTCTGAATTGAAATGTCTTATTTAGGTTTTAATCCTGTTACATGCAGATTATCTAAACTGCTAATAATGGCTCAGAGACACCCTCAGGCACTGGATTCCTGATCATTCACTCAGGTCCTTGGTTTTTTGTGGATCATTCAAAAGCTGGAACTGGAATGCTCCAAAAAAAAGCAGGATTTAGCTTCCTCTACCTACACAGTCTTTTAAAAAAAACAGTCTTAAAGTGTTTAGTATCCTGAACTACCCCCTCATGCCAGTCCCTCAGTCCTTTCTGTCACCTCAGTTTTGTGCTATGTAATCAACCTGTCTGGAAGGCTGCCATGGAGCCACTGCATTATCACAGATGCTCTGAAATTGTAGAACTGTGTACTACTACTACTACTACTAAATAATAATGATAATGATAACAACAATATTAATATTAATATTATAATAATGCTGCATTAGGGAAACAGATCTCCATTTGGGGACCAGAGGATGGTGAAATCCAAAGCCAAGCTACCTGAATGCGGACAACCTACTGCAAAAGAGACTACATGGTGCGGGTACTTGCCCATCCACTCGACTTGCTGTTGGATTTGTTTAGGTATTTGAAGTTGGTACTGTTGAGAATGTGATTAAAAAAACATTCAAGGTTGGTCTTCTGCTCTATCTAAATGATTTTGCATGGAAGGAAGTAGTTTAATGCAGAAATTTTGTTTTGGTGTCATTCCTAGTTAAGAAAAATTTTTTGGTTTAAATTTTTATTTATTTATTTATTTATTTATTTTTAGGGAAAAATAAAATCCTAAGCTCTTAGGAAGTAAAAGAAGTGCTTTTTCTGTAGTGAAAGGTATGGTAGGAGCCACTTGTGTCATTGTGCCAGGCCAGTCAAATGACACATAGTGTTGCATTAAGATAGCATGAAGGTTTTCCTTTTCAGGATTTAAGAGTTGTATGTGATGTGTCATTTCTGGTGACATTAACTTAAGAAAAATGTGTAATTGCAGATTTTAGGGAGAAAGAGAGTTTAGTGGTTTGTCTAGATTTTCTTTCTTTGCTACACTCTTTTCACTAATACACGCTACACGCTACACTCTTCACTAACATGAGAATCAAATGGGTAAAGAACAGAGGATTGGCTGTAAAATCTAAACTCTTTTGGCATATAGTGGAAAAGTTTTCTTTCAAGTAACTTGAATGCATGGACAGGAGTAATTTTAGACTTGCTTGGATCACTGAGGCTGTATATCGGACGTATTGGAACCTCGCTGTCTTCACTTCTGTGCTCTTGAACTACCATTTCCATCTATCCTAACTCTTGTGAATAGTGAATCTTCCCATCCAACTGAAAATGTGTGGAAGGGTCTTCATCATTTTGCATAGCTGCTCTGCTGTGGCTCTTAAAATACAAAAGTTATTAATAGAGGACACATGTCAGTCAATCTCTAAAGACTGGGAGGAGATAATGAAAAAGATGAAAATAAACAGTAAGGTGACATCAGCAGTGATTTGGACTACTGTGTGTGAATAATCTTTGAAGAGCAAAGCTGAGAAAGAGTAAAATTTGGGGAACTCAGTGGTTGATCTGTAAAACATAGTTTCCTTGGATGTTAGTCTCTCCTTGGTCTTCAGGTTTTCAGAACTTTTCAATTTGCAAGTTCTACAGCAGAAAAAACAAACAAACAAACCATAAATAACTAAATATATGAGCTGTCCAGAAGACCACGTAGGACATTTTAGTGTGGCAACTAATGCAATCCTACCTAAGTTTTTCCTATTAAAACTCAAATAAACCCTACTTCCTTACAAAATAAACTCCCACAGAGTAAACTCTAATCCTTACTCTAAATCAAACAATTACAGAAAAACAGTAGCAGAACGGGCACTGACAGGTCATGTGCTTCACCCTTTTGTGCTGAGGCGTGATCCGTCCTGTTGCTCCTCAAGCTCTATTTTTACACTTGCTATTTAATTGTACTTAAAATCTTGCTATTTTTCTTACTGAGGATTTTCTGCAGGCCTCGTGACTGAACCACAGAATTGGTTTATTGTTTTATCCTAGGATAATGCATCCATTTCCAAGCAGACGACTTAACTACCTTCATTATATAATGCCAAACAATCAGACAATGGAAGTTAAGCCTGTTGTCAAACTGCATTTACAATTGACATTCTGTGAGACATTAGAAGTTACTACATATATCTTCAGTGCATGTGGGAGTCATGACATTAAAAATGACATAAAACTTATTATGCAGACAGAAAATAAACATTTTTCTTCCCTTANCCCCCTCATGCCAGTCCCTCAGTCCTTTCTGTCACCTCAGTTTTGTGCTATGTAATCAACCTGTCTGGAAGGCTGCCATGGAGCCACTGCATTATCACAGATGCTCTGAAATTGTAGAACTGTGTACTACTACTACTACTACTAAATAATAATGATAATGATAACAACAATATTAATATTAATATTATAATAATGCTGCATTAGGGAAACAGATCTCCATTTGGGGACCAGAGGATGGTGAAATCCAAAGCCAAGCTACCTGAATGCGGACAACCTACTGCAAAAGAGACTACATGGTGCGGGTACTTGCCCATCCACTCGACTTGCTGTTGGATTTGTTTAGGTATTTGAAGTTGGTACTGTTGAGAATGTGATTAAAAAAACATTCAAGGTTGGTCTTCTGCTCTATCTAAATGATTTTGCATGGAAGGAAGTAGTTTAATGCAGAAATTTTGTTTTGGTGTCATTCCTAGTTAAGAAAAATTTTTTGGTTTAAATTTTTATTTATTTATTTATTTATTTATTTTTAGGGAAAAATAAAATCCTAAGCTCTTAGGAAGAAAAAGAAGTGCTTTTTCTGTAGTGAAAGGTATGGTAGGAGCCACTTGTGTCATTGTGCCAGGCCAGTCAAATGACACATAGTGTTGCATTAAGATAGCATGAAGGTTTTCCTTTTCAGGATTTAAGAGTTGTATGTGATGTGTCATTTCTGGTGACATTAACTTAAGAAAAATGTGTAATTGCAGATTTTAGGGAGAAAGAGAGTTTAGTGGTTTGTCTAGATTTTCTTTCTTTGCTACACTCTTTTCACTAATACACGCTACACGCTACACTCTTCACTAACATGAGAATCAAATGGGTAAAGAACAGAGGATTGGCTGTAAAATCTAAACTCTTTTGGCATATAGTGGAAAAGTTTTCTTTCAAGTAACTTGAATGCATGGACAGGAGTAATTTTAGACTTGCTTGGATCACTGAGGCTGTATATCGGACGTATTGGAACCTCGCTGTCTTCACTTCTGTGCTCTTGAACTACCATTTCCATCTATCCTAACTCTTGTGAATAGTGAATCTTCCCATCCAACTGAAAATGTGTGGAAGGGTCTTCATCATTTTGCATAGCTGCTCTGCTGTGGCTCTTAAAATACAAAAGTTATTAATAGAGGACACATGTCAGTCAATCTCTAAAGACTGGGAGGAGATAATGAAAAAGATGAAAATAAACAGTAAGGTGACATCAGCAGTGATTTGGACTACTGTGTGTGAATAATCTTTGAAGAGCAAAGCTGAGAAAGAGTAAAATTTGGGGAACTCAGTGGTTGATCTGTAAAACATAGTTTCCTTGGATGTTAGTCTCTCCTTGGTCTTCAGGTTTTCAGAACTTTTCAATTTGCAAGTTCTACAGCAGAAAAAACAAACAAACAAACCATAAATAACTAAATATATGAGCTGTCCAGAAGACCACGTAGGACATTTTAGTGTGGCAACTAATGCAATCCTACCTAAGTTTTTCCTATTAAAACTCAAATAAACCCTACTTCCTTACAAAATAAACTCCCACAGAGTAAACTCTAATCCTTACTCTAAATCAAACAATTACAGAAAAACAGTAGCAGAACGGGCACTGACAGGTCATGTGCTTCACCCTTTTGTGCTGAGGCGTGATCCGTCCTGTTGCTCCTCAAGCTCTATTTTTACACTTGCTATTTAATTGTACTTAAAATCTTGCTATTTTTCTTACTGAGGATTTTCTGCAGGCCTCGTGACTGAACCACAGAATTGGTTTATTGTTTTATCCTAGGATAATGCATCCATTTCCAAGCAGACGACTTAACTACCTTCATTATATAATGCCAAACAATCAGACAATGGAAGTTAAGCCTGTTGTCAAACTGCATTTACAATTGACATTCTGTGAGACATTAGAAGTTACTACATATATCTTCAGTGCATGTGGGAGTCATGACATTAAAAATGACATAAAACTTATTATGCAGACAGAAAATAAACATTTTTCTTCCCTTAAAGAATTTGAGATTGATGGATAATTACTTTGCTGCCAAGAAGAGACTTCCATAATCAGTATAAATCATAAGGTCATTAAATTGGTAGGGCAATGGGAAATAAATCAATGCCCTGAAGATGACTCGTAATTGCTTGTTGCAGGATACATGGCTGAATGATATTTTGTAAAGACCATACTGTGCATCTATTTAATTGTGTTGGATGTGTTTGCAAGTCTATAACAGAGCTAGCTGAATAAGTCAAAGACCACCCACGTATGAACCGAATGACTTGTCTGTGGGACACTCAGGAAAATCTGTACTTATTGCTCCAACTCAACTTTATCAGGAAATTCCTAGGCTGCCTTATAAAAGGATAGAAAAAGAAACAAAATTTTGATGCAATTTATTTTGTGTAATACTAAATCCAATGATATGGAGACAAAAATGAAATGCAGTCACAGTGACAGCGATATTATTTTGGAATGTTCTGCATGTACATACTTCATAATTGGATTCAAATTACCAGAAAGTGACACTTCTCCCACAAGCAGCCAGCTCTTTCTTGTACCATATCTAATAAATAGTTTGGAATCAAATTTGCAAGAAATAAAGGCTTTGCAGTTCATGACCTTTTAGTACTGTGAGTTTATAAATAATATATTCATCAAAATCAGCTTAATTAATGTGCATCTGCAGAAAGGCAGCAAATAACTATTCTAAAATTGAAGTAAATTGTGGTACAGGATTATCAGAGGGCTTCACATTCTGAAGAATTGCCTTGAGTCTGTTCCGCAACTGTAGCAGTGAGCAGACCACCAAGAATCCTGGTGGGCTGACCATTCATAGTGCTGCTTTGTACTTGTCCCTCCCCTGTTTACCCAGGACTGGCCAGATGTCACTGGTCAATCATTTGCCCATTGGCTCGTCCCTCGCCTTGCCCTCCCCTGACGGAAGGCATAAGAGGCTCAGGCGAGAGACAATCGGGGCCATTTTTGCCAGGTTTACCAACTTGCAGCTTGTTCTTTGCACCTTCCTTCTCCCTCTGTGAGGGAAATAAAAGAACGCTGATAAAGGCAAGTGGTCCATCTGTTTTTACCTGCAAACAGCTGCCACCACCCGCCCAGGACTGGAGCTCCCAAGCTAAGGGAGCTACTGAGGGTGGGCATGGTGGTCCCAGAGAAGTCCAGCACCAAAACAGCTAAGATACAACTGGCGCCCAAAACGTGAGTACACGAACTCTCCCCAAAACAGCCAGAGAACAACCGCCGCAAGCTTTCTGCTGCACGCACAAACCCAGACTTGTTACATCCCTGCATGGCGTCCCTGCCGCGCTTGATCCGGTTCCAAGCCCCGGGCGCCCTTCCGGGACAACGCAGCTTACCCAGCCAGAGAGAATCTCTCCGAGTTGCTGCAGGACTCGAGGGGAAAAACCTGTCCGAGTCACGCGCCCGCCACCGCCCGGGCCGCCCAGCGCGTGCCTGCCGCTTCTCACGGTGCCGCCCGGCCACCACCGCTTCCCGGAGATCGCGCCGAGCGAGCCCGGAGTCGCCCCGACCGTGCGAGTGAGTCTGGAGCTGCCCGACCATGAAGAAACCGCGGAGCTGCTCCCCGCCGGCCACCGCCGCCTCCCGCTGTCCCGCCACTTCCTGCCGGCCACCGCCGCTCCCCGCCGGCTCCTGCCACTGCCTGCCACGTGGCTGGAGAAGGACCTGTGCCGGACCCTCGTGGGGTCACACCGTCCCGTCCTGAGCCCACCAGAGCCAAGAAAAAGCCGCCCACTCAAAGGGAAAAGCGGCGCCGAGCCAAGAGAAGCTGGAGCCGCCCTGCGCCGAGCCGAGCGTGGAGCCGAGGCTGAAACTGGCCAAGTGCCCACTGGCACACAGAAACCCAACCAACACCATGCCACGCGGCCATGAGAATAAAGGACTTTTCGGTCTGAACTTCGTTGGACTCCTCAGAGACTGTAAGCTGTTTCTTTGTTTTTGAAGTTTTTTTTTCTCCTCGATCCAATTTTTATTTATATTTTTTAAAAGAGATTCCCCCGGTTCTATTTTTTTTTAAAAAGGAATACAAACTAAACTGGGTTTGAGGAACCTTTTTATAATTTTTTTTTCTCTCTTTTTCTTCAAAAACAAAGCGGTAAAGCAATATAGATATATTCCTCCTTTATTTTATTATTTTTTTAACCATGGGAGCTGAATTATCTACTTTGCAAACAGACATATATTTACAAGTTTCTAGTTTATTAGATAACAAACCCGTTTCTAAAATAAAATTAAAGAAATTTATTGGGTATCTCTTTGCTCTGTACCCAGAAACAACCCCAAAAAATACAACAGACATTACCTATTGGAACACAGTCACTGCAAGGATATTTTCCTTAAAAAAAACTGGTCACAAGCCAGCTATCCAACATTATCCAATTCTAATTAAAATTTCTGAAGCAGTTTCTGCAGCAGCAAAGAGTGCCAAACAAACTATTGAAACTCCCCCCATCCCTGATTCCACTCCTTCTGTTCCTCCTCCCCCCTCAAACCTCAGATCCCCAAAACCCTGTTCCTACTCCTCCAAATTCCCCAACCCCTGTCTATTTAAAACATATACTCTGTAATGCTGCATCCCAAAACCCTGTCTCGCAAAATCCCACTTTTCAAATCCCTACGTCTTCTAATCCTATGATGCAATTCCCCATGCCTAAAAATCCTTTTGTTCAAAA
>VZTJ01001521.1:20493-144939 GCA_013397795.1 Orthonyx spaldingii | reverse complement strand
TCCTGCTGTCTATTTATTTCCTCATTTCCACATTTGGTGGGGTATTTGGAACTAAAAATAGAGAATGTTGATGTTTCTTTTTTCAATTGGTTATTATTTTAGAACAAAACCATCATTTTCAATGTCAGAATTATTTGTAGGAGTAAATTTGATTTTTGTGGTCCACCATTTTAAATGGGCTCAAGCAGAACTTTCAGGACTAGGTACTTTTTCTTTACAATATGTAAAAATCTCTTGATTTCACTTTCATTTGCTGAAGCATCTATTTTCAGTCTTTGATTGAACCACTCTGATCCAATTATACATAACTCCTCCTCCTTTGGATCTTTCCATTGTGCATAACTCCTAATCAGAACTATTCCTTCTTTCTTTTTAATCTAAATAGCTTCTGTTGATGGCTCTGATTTTCCTAGACAGGGGATTATATGTCTGCAATACATGATGAGCGTGTTTCAAACTCTGTATCTTGTCACTGTATTGTTTGGTAGCAGGAGACATCTCTGGAAATTCTGTTAACTGCCTTACCACTCTTTCTGTCTTTAACTAAAAAAAATAACTTTTGCAGCTCATATAGATGGTGCAGTGGTAATGAGAAACTGTATTCTGCCTAGAAGGTGGGGCAGTCCTCCAACTTGTATATGAGAGATACAAATCACTTTGTTCTGAACTCTCTTACATTTTCAAAATCAGGGACAATCATTGAATGCTAGTAGAGGCAAACTTTGTTTGGCATTCTAGCCAGAGCTCTAGGATGAAAGTGCTATGTCTGTTACCTAGCTGAAAATTACTTTTCTGGGATCAGAAGGATAATTTATCATGAACTTGTTGAGAAAATAGGGTGTTTTTTGTTAGATGTCAGAGATGTCATCTGAGTGAAACCAGGGAGTTTTAATTTTTAACACAGAACTTTTGATGAGAAGACTATTTTGAGGCAGGGATAAAATCCTGACAACTGTAAACCATGTGCCTGTCAGTAATCCTGGTATTGAGGGGGTTTGCAGAGAAATTCCTTAAGCCTGTCAAGAAACAGTCTTGGAAGGATCAATAGTTAGCTACTGGGCTTCCTGTCGGTAATATCTGAAAAAAAGTGTGACAGTTTAAAACAAAGAAAAACAACAAAAAGGGTACAAACAAATAGTTTGCAGTTGTTACTTGACTGGAGTATTCAACCATGTAATACTCACAGTGATCTTCTTGGCTTTTATATTACTTAAAAGCCACAGTGCAAGAAGGAAAAACAAACTCCCAAGAAATTTCTGTGCAGGGGTAGGGTTGGGGGATTGCCTCTCTGAGGGGTTTTTTTTTCCTGCATGTATGTGGTTTTGTGTACATAAAGCTCCAGAAATAAGTTCTATGTGTGCATAAAAATTAAATCCACTAAATTCCTAATATTTGTGACAAATAAAATCATTTAAATAGAATAGAGTTAGAGAATAATTAGACTGAAGTACCTTTGGGATGTGGTTGGTCTCACCTCTTGCTTAAAGCAGAGACAACATTGAAGTTAATTCAAACTTACAATTTTGATTAAGTTGCTTAGAGTCATGCAGAGCTCTGTTTTTATTATTTCCAGGGATGGGGATTGCATGACATCTCTGGGAGATCTGTTCCACCATTGAAAGTTTTTTCCTGATATCTTCCCAGAATATTGCTGGTTTCACTTGTGTGTGTTGTCACCTTTTGCTTCAGCATTGCACCTCTGCAATCATGCCAAGTCCACCACTAAACCATGTCCCTAAGCACCAGGTCTGTGTCTTTTAAATACATCCAGGGATGCTGCCTTAGCCATTTCCCTGGGCAGCCTGTTCAAATGTTTGATAACCCTTTCAGTGAAGAAAATTTCCCTGGCATCCAATGCAAACCTTCTCTGGCACAGCCGAGAGCAATCATTTTGTCCAGGAGAAAGCTGTGGGAAACACTGTCCCTGGCACTGAGATCAGGCTGACAGACCTGAAGTTCCCCAAATTCTCCTTCTGCTCTTTCTTGTAGATTGGTGTCACATTTTCCAACTAATAATAATGGTAATAATAATAGTAATAGAAATTATTCTGAAATATCCAGATATGGCTCGTTGCATTGTGCATTTTTCTTCTGCAAATTAAACTACTACAGCTTGTGTTTGTGTATATGTGTATGCATAAAATAAAAAAAAATTGTGATATAGGAGTTTATTTAAGGTTTGAAAAGAACATATAAGCCTTGCATCTTGTTTTATTCATGAGTTAGAAGGTGAGTGTTGTTGTATAATCACATACTGCTGTTTATTACCATAATGTGATTGTTAAAAATAAGCATATCTTTTTGTGTCAACTGCATTTTCACTGTGATTTCCTTATAGTTTCTTAATTTTCTGACCACCAGTTATTTCTAATGAGTATTATTCTTAGTGACAGCTTAGTTATCCTTGGTTTTTTGGAAAAGAAGGTGCATATCTGATAGAGTTTATGACCTATGTAAACAGAACATGAAAAATACAGGATTTATATTCCCTTTTAACATGTATTCAGGTATATTCTTTTAGAAATGTTGTGTTAATGCCTTTGCACTTAGCTTTTGACTAACAACCTGTAGATTCTGCCATTTCCTTTGGTGTTCCCTATTCCATAAGTCATTTTTATCACTGATGAAGTTAATTGTTTTCTATTTGACTTCTCTAATAAATGGGCACTCCATAGCTACACACAGACTGGATGTAAATGCAAAGGTAATGCTCTGCTGAATAATTCCTTTTACTTGGATTAAAATACAATGCCTTTATAAAGTTCAGAGTGTATATAAAACTTTATAATCTTTTTCATTGCAGCTTTATCCCATTTCACAGTTAAACTAACAGATATTTTATTTAGGTAATAAATTCTTATATACATAGACATTACTTTTTTTTAGGATTAAATGGTATTTTTATTACCTTAGATAATCTCTAAACAGGTATAAAGGGAGTATACAGTTATGTTACTGATACATAGCTCCATAACTTGAATCTAATTTCTTCTTGATTCCTCCAAGAAAAAAAGTTGCAAGCTCTTCTCAACACGAAACACTGAATCACAACAATTCCAAAGAGAAGCCCTGTAAAGTTTAATGGTAGGATGAGATGGGGAAATACAAGAAGGAAAGGAGTCATTAAGAGCATCCCGGTCGCTGGAGAAGTCAGAACAATCCTTTGTTTCTGCTGTGTTTGAGCAATCCACCCTGACTACTGCAACGGTTTCACTTTAAATTGCTAAAATATTTCAACAAGTTAATGCTCATCTGAACTGTAATTAGCAGTTAGTTAACAGTGCTAAAATGAGTTTAGCTTTTACATCAACCATGTTTGTATGAATGGGTTGTGTGCTGGAACACTGCAAGAATCCAGTTCCTTTTTAGTTTTGGAGTGTAGCTGACACTCTACTGAGGTTTGTTTTGAGACCAAGAGTGATACACTGCAATAATAGATGGCAAAACTTTCCTCATTGGTCATAATTTTTAATATATTGCTTGCCAATAAAATCTGTGGTTTGCACCTCTTCTGTGCAGTTGGCTACCATAAAGAAGTGCTTCCAGTCCCTGACAAAGCAGAGCTACAAGTTCAAGTACCTTAGAAAATCAAACCTTCGTTTCTGCTGATGGTTGTGCAGGATGTTTTGGATTCAGTCAGGCATCAGATCAGTAGTTGGAATAATGCAGGCAGAGTACCAGGAGATAGATTGACTCACAATAGTACAATGGTCCTTAATTCCTTCCAACAGGAAGAAAGCATGACTCTGTATTTGAATTATATCCTATGACATTAACTGCCGGTCTCCACACTGAAAATGTGAAAAAAACTTTTCTACCTCTCCCCGAGCATAAAGTTTAGTTTCTTTAAGTGATGACTTTCTAATAAAATATTTTAAATAAAGTATTCTTAGGGCAATCTTTGACAGTTTAGCAAGGAAACGTGGGTGTAAAGGCTTTTTTTGTAGTGCAGACAGTCATGACAGAAGTACGCGGGTATCTTGACACACTGTTTCTGTCACGGTTCCCCAGTGCGTTTAGGGATGTTTTATGGCCTCTGGATACAAGGCATGTAGCTTGCATCACTGAATGTTAGAGATGAGATACTTTTGATTACTTTCCAGTGGATCTGGTTGTTAAAACAAATCTATTTGGATCTATATCTAGGATCATAAATCTCCTTCTGTCTCTGGATTATTAAAGGAGCCACTCTCCGGCCTGAAAGATGGACTAGCTGAAGAGGCTAAGTTAATTTCTGTAATGATTTGAAATAGAACAAAATTTTGCAAGAATGTAGAGTAATTTTGCCAAAACATAATTTTAAAAATTCTTTTTCTGCAATACCCTTGACCACAAAGTTATTTTTGTGAAGCACCACAGGTGAAAACAGTGATTTTTGTGTAATGGGTAAAAATTGAGTGTGCTACTCTTTTTGCTTATTCCAGTTATGTAACTGCTAACCAGCTGCATATTTAAATTTACCTTTTAACAAAAAAATCATAGCAAATTTAAGGATTTCTAGTTTTCTCTTATTTTAGAGAGATGACACCTGTACTACTCTGTTAATTCTCAAATATTAGCACATATTTCCCTGTATTATGAAGTAGTTACAGCTGTCCCCATGACATTTTTAGTTTTGAAAGTTAGGCATAATACAATAATATTTTGAATGTCTGTGACATCTGGGGCTATGCATAGCAATCTGTGATATGTATTATTGAGCATATCCTCATATTGTTATTTAAGGATGATGTTATGTGGTTTTTTATTTTTCCTTTGTTGGACAGTTATCTTTTTTAGAGTCCCTCCGTAAAGGCTGCATTCTCAGAGGTTTCAAGATATTGTTCTGCATAGCAAAAATCTTATTCTGTTGCTGCTTCATTAAAAACTCTCTTCTGGATCCTGTGATGCTCTGCACAGAAGTAAACCATTCTAAATCACAGAATGATAGAATGGTTTGGGTTGGAAAGGACTTTAAAGATCTTCTAGTAGACAGTGTCCCTGCCCATGGCAGGGAGCTGGAACTAGAAAATCAAATGGCCTTCAGAGGATTGTGCATGGGTATGGAAAGAACACGATTTTGTATTCTGATTTGCAATGATCTACGGTTCTGATTGGCACATTAGCTGGGAATTAGCAAAAAACCATAATGTTCTGCCATGGCACAAAAAAATTCCCTACCCCAAACCAGTCATCAAATCCAGTACAGATGTTTCTCTGTGTGACCAGGCTAAGCGTGGCTTTTGCTGCGGTGTATCCATGTTTAGATCTAGCTCTTGGACAGTTATCTCCTGGAATCTATTCCCGGCCCCAAAGATCAACGAAAGGTGGCCAGAAAGAGCACTGACTGTGTGCATGATTGCTTTGACTTGTGAATAGTCAGGGACTTCTGTGGGTTTTGGGGCTTTCCAGGCTGTTGTAAGGTTTGGTTTTTTTCTTCTAAACTTTATTTGAGCATGCAAAATAGACTTTGGGGAAGAATAGATCTTTTTGAAATTTAAATGAGCATCAATGGGATGAGAAGGGGACCAAATGCTTACTCATGTGTGTTCAGGTTTGCTCAGCCATAATTAAAAGATTCTAATTGGTTTGCATTAGTTTTGGATATAAAGCAGAAACTGCACATCTTTTCCACAGTATTTGTTATGTAGTGATGCCAGTAATATATGTATTTAATTCAGCTATCAGCTGGATATAATCCAAGGCCATGCTAGAGAGCAATTAGAGGAAGGACTTGTATGAATAAACTTGATTGCTGTTAAGGTTTATATTATCACTTTCTGTAAGGTTTGGAATTACTTCATTTCTTTCATTCAAGCTACCATTGTAAAGGTCAGGAAAAAAAAGTTTTTAGGGGGAGGAAGGTTGTCTTTTGGGCTTTTTTGGAAAGGAATTTCATCTCAGTGACAAAGGGTTCTTTGCTGATAGGAAGGAAAAAAAGATTTAAGTGGTTCCATTAGGGATGAACAAGTTCTAACAGGAAGAAAGTCAGAACTTTTCCATTTTGGTGCTGTGTATTATCCAAGTAGAACTTCAGTGATTGCTTCTTGTTTGTTAATGCTGAATTCCATGATTAAGATTCTTTAACCACCAGTGGGATATTTTGGCTGTAGTGGCTTTCATTCAGCTTTGGTATTGCGTTCTCTCTGAGCGTGTAGGATTTTGGATTTGTTAGGCAACTTTCTTATGTTTTTAAGTCGCTTAACACCATTCTAGAGTCCTGTGGATTTGATCCCATTTGGCTTGCGCTATTCCTTTTGTGAGGCAAAATATCTTCACAATCCAGTGTATTTGTCAATGAAATGTGGGAAATGCTGATGAGATTTGGACATTTCCCTTTACTTTCCACGCTGAATTATGCTGCCCATGTTCTTTTGCTTAAAAAGTAGCACCAATTTTGTATCTGTAGATAGACTTGCCTTTGACAGATTAGATGATATACCAGACTGAGATTAGTCTCCAACCTTTATAATTATGTCATCTGAGGTTTTTTGGGGGGATGAATTCCTGATAATGCAGAAGAGTCTATGCTATTGTCCCCTCTTGACAATATAGAATGGAAATTCAAATGAAGGGAATTTCTCACACTCAAAGTATTAACATGTCCAGTCGCAGTGGCTAAGGCCAAAGAACTAATCACAGCAGAAGTGTTTAAATGAAAAGCAGTTTTGAATATTTACCTAAGTGTGAAGTAGGGTTTGAATTGGCCAATTGACTGAGTTACTGTGTGAAGTTGTGTAGTCCTTGGGAAGATATTTTTTAGGCCAGGATTTTCAAACAATTCATGATTTTCCCTATCGTACATAAAACTGATGATATGATTTATCTTCCATAGCTGTCCAAGTACCTAATCTCGGCAAATTGCTTAAGCTTCCTTTCAGTCAGTAAAAAGCTGTGAGGAAGTGACCAATCTCTTTTTAAGGGGAAGTGCATTGTTGTTAGAAATGGCCATTTGCCTTCGTGGACCATGGAAGAGAAACTGGGTGACCCTGTTTGACTGGACCTTAAGGTAGGTAGAGTGGGTGCTCTGCCATGGGGTGTGGGGCTGTGCTAAAATTTGTCCATAATATTGAATGTTGCTTTGAATGTTTATCTTTTGCTTCATTGTTAGCATGAGTGCAATGTTTTGACACATTCCATGATAATAAAACGCTGTATTAGTATGTGTTTTAGGAAAAAATGTGATATATTTTCTGACTATTTGCTCGTGGGACTTTATGCTCTTTCAATTCAATTCACAGTTTGGGACAAACCTGCTAAAGATTAACAAGCAGACAGACTATCTTTATATTCCAGTGATCCACAAAAGCTGAAAGAAAGGCTTCTCATAGTCAGTATACAGTTATTATGGGACTTGAGATTGTGAAATACCTTTCTGTTAAACAAACTTCTAGTGTATAATGTGTTTGCAGAATTGAATTTTGCATAAAGATAGAATGGAACGATTCTATTTGAAAGTAGTGCTAAAATACGATTTTTTTTTCTGCTTGGTGTGATTGCCTGTAAAATACCATACACTAAAAGTGTCAAGTCTGCTGAAAGATAGCTCTAAAGCACTTTTCCTTTTCATCTTCTAAATAAGCATGAACTTAGAAAAAGGTATTCATAATTTGTTGTGTAAACCAAAGTGCTCTCTTAAATATCTCCTATTTATTATTTATTTGACCATAAAAGTGTGAACTACTTACCAAAATAACTTGCAAACTTAGGATTAATGTAGACCTTTGCAGTATCCCATAAGTCTCTAGGTTAATAGTGCACGAAGATGAAATATGAAATTAAAAATATGCACTATGTATCACTTTCATGCTTTGTCTAGCTTTCAGAAATTATGCACTCTGTCCAAGAATTCGCATGAAATGCAGGCTCCTAAGGCACAGAAGTCACCACTCACAAATGGGAAAAAAACTATAGCATGGTGTAGATGTGCCCAGGCTTCTGGATTCCAAAAACTACCAGACAAGATCATCAGTGGATTTGCTGTACTTGGTGTTTGACAGTTTATGCTGAGAGCCTGACTTAGGAAGTGAAGCATTAGCTCACAATGCAGTGTTTGGAGGGATCATATGTGACAGTGGTGTAAAACTCAGTGCTGTGAGAAAGTGCCTTTAGCACCCGTGCTTTGAGATTGAGCCCTTCCACCCCCATTAGCTCAAGAATCTAAGCTGGCGCTGTGTGAGTGATCCTCCAAACTCCACTCCTGTGTGTAGTGCAGGGAGCACACACTGACCCAGAAGATACATCCTTGTCTTTTTGGGACATAAGAGGAAACCAAAGTCTTTCCCACAGCTTAAATTTCTTACTTGTCTCTCCTTTGCATCCTTCAGAAAATGGAATTTCAAGTCATATTCAGTAAGGATAAAGAGCTTCCTGACATCATTTCAGTGTGGCTAGAGGCTCCCACATCATCATTTGTATTTAACCTAATTTAGTACTTTAGACAGACTTGAAAGCTTATCTAAGAGAATTATCCAGTTGGTGAGGCTTAGAGAGGCAGCCGAGTCATTTTGCTGTGTCCTACAGCACTAAGACTGTTGCAACTTCATTTTTCTGTGCAAAGGACACAATTCTGAGGCTGTTTTACATCTGTGTTTGGCTATAGGACTATTATTATGGATTTATTAAGAACGCAGAGACCCTTGATGAGGAACTTGCTCTGAATTTTCACAATGCTTAGCCTTTCTTGTCAGTCATCTGTAGACAGATGTGGGGATTAACCACTTTATCTAGTTAGGCTCCTTGATTAGTTGTCAAGCTTTTCAGTTGTATTTCTCTCTTTGTGCTAAAGTCTGTGCTGGTGCAAGTTTGTTAATGGCATTCAAGTTACCCAGATGAAATCCAGTCTGGATGTCTGCACACACAGATCCATTTGCAGAGTGTTGCCCTAAGTTAGGTCAGTATCCTGCAGCTCTTTGTGGACTATTCTGCTGCTGCACACAACATAATTTTTCAAGCCTCTCACTCATTCAGTCTCTGTCTCTCTAGCTCATTAGTGTGAGAGCAATTCAAAGCTGGAGGCCAACTTTAGATGTTCCAAATTATCCTTGGGGAAGCCTAGAGAGTTAGGTTTCCCTTGGCTGAAGTTGACCTTTATGAACCTACTGTCGATGCATAAAATTTGGCAAAACATAGTATCAATTTAAACTGACTTCTGCAGGAGTAGCTGGCTTATTTAATGCTCATACATGAGGCTGTACTTAAAAGGAGTTTATTTCAGCTTAAGAGACTCAGTTTTTCCAAGAATTCAAATGTTCTTCGTTTCAAGTAGAAGATAGGTTATTCCCTTCTAGTAATTTTTTAACCATTTATTCATCCACATTTTTCTTGGCAGAAAAATTGTAGTATTTTTCTGTCCTTTTTTCACTAGGAACTTTTCAAATAAGGACCATTCCCTTTGATCACTGAGCAGGAAAAGGAATTTATTAAACAATTTTCATGTACCATTGTTGAGGTGAAGTTACTTTGGATATATATATTTACTGACTGTGCACTTCTACCTCTTTGTGATAATTTAGTCCCTGAATAACTAAAGTCACTTTGTGGCTCAGCTACCTGAGGAAGACACCACCTCAGCTGCACTATATTGAGCCTTTCTCTCAGATTTGTTATCTTAATTTCCTTACAATCTCTCCTGAACCAGATTCTCCTAAAGTGATTCAGGTTACTTGTATGGTTGTCACTACATCCCCCAAAATGAACCACTTTCTGAACCGTATTGGAGAGCAATTACCTGCACGTGGTGGTGGAGTTTGTGGGCAGTAACCTCTCCTGATGGCAACACTACGTCAAGAGGAGGGTAGGAACCTTCCTCCCCTTGTTCTTTCGAAGGTAGGACAGCCCCAATTTATAAACACTTAAAGCTGAATGACTGTATAATAGATATTTCTAAACATATTTATTGTCCTTATGTATTTGGGAGCAATATTGGCTCTACCATATCATCCTGCTTTATTCATGCTGGTATGTGTAAAGGTGGTGAGAAAACTGAATTAATTTGAAATTAATTTTCAAAGTTTGGGGTTTTTTTTTATAAGGAGGTGTTATAAAAGTGTGCTGGGCAGGGAAAGAATTGAATTTATGAGTACTAAAAACCATTCTGCACTCAAAGAAAAACATTATTCCTTAAATGAGACTCTTTGTGTGCTTGGCAAAAGAGCAGGTATATAGGGGAAACATGAGATGATGGATACAGATGCACAGACCTCAGCTGACTGCTGTAATCTCATACTTTGATGCCTTTTTCTCTTGTGCTGAGTGGACTCTGGCTAATTACACATGATTTCACCAATATCAAGGACAATGCAGAGACAAAACCATCCAGAACGAATAGCTGTGCTGCCCAGATTCAAAAGGTGGTCAAAGAGAACCTCCTTTGACTATAAAATGATCTCCAGTATTCATATCTTTACCCTGGGGTTTTTCAGTCTCACACCAACTTCAGGGACGCCTATGTTCAAACTCAGGATAGGGAAATAAACTTTCTGCAAAAGTTTTCCCTTGCCATGTAGGGATTGATCAAGAAAACTGCAGGGTAATGTGCTGTGTATTAACATATATTTTAACAACCCCAAATAATTGAAGGAATACCATCAGACTTAGATACAAAAAACACCCCTGCTATTGAAAAGGAGTGGAGACTAGCTGAAAAAATGTCTGTAAATGTTTGGATTCTCCTACCTGTTCTACTTTAGAATTATGACTGGTTTTCTGTTCTCCAGTTCTTTTTATTTACTCTTATATAGATTTATTTAGTCTGCTACTGCTAGAAAGGATTTATTTTAGCCTTTTGCATTTGGTGTAGTGGGAATTGAATATGAGGAATGAAACAGGTAAGAAATAAGTATTGATTTAGCATTGTGTTTCTTGGCTGCTTGGCATTCTCTGGAAACATATCATATTATTCTGAATTAATAATCAATTAGTAATAACATTTCCGTAATCCAGTAATAGCTGCAATAAGGGACAATTTACAGAGCTGGATATTGTTGGCTATAATAGAACTTGTGGCATTGGTTTTGGCCACCATTGAATATTCCCTGGAATTCATCTTGTTGAGAGAGTAATGAAAATGGGATTGACTACATTTATTAAATATTACTGCTTAAAAATCAGAAACCACCCTGCTTCACAATAAACTAGAAATAAATTTAATTCCATTATTTTTCTTCTTTCCTCTGTTATTAGAAACTTCAATAAAGTAGAACTGTAGATATGCTGAAAAACAGACTTTGGAGAGCTTTTCTGAGAATGGGACAACTTATGTTTGCGTGAGCAGAGTAGAAAATTCTGCACTCTGATGAAGTGGAGTTTTATGATGCAAAAACATGGAAGGCAAAGAAAAATACAGTTATACTCATTTTCAAGACTTTACTAGTACATTCCTCTCTCAGTCTAGATGATTTAGACATTCATCTCTCAGGCAAACATCCTAACCCACAGGTTTTCTCTTCCCCATTCCTTTTGAAATGTTCAGAATATAGAAGAGGATTCAAAATCTATTGAATACAAAAGTAGATCTTTTGAAGCAGTTGCCACATTTCACAAAATCCAGCAGCTGCAGTCTATGTGCAACTAGATTGTGATTATTTTCTTTCTTTTGGAAGAATGATTTATTTTTATTTGCAAATAACTGCTCTATGTTTCTACAAATTACATATCGTTTTATCAATTGTTAAGCATGTATACATATTTTGTAGTTATTAGAAATGAGACAGTTGGACAATATCAGATTTTAATGAAGTTGTTATGATTCTGGCCTATGAAAAGGGGAGATTTCCTTGACCTTTAGTGTTTGATTTGTTTGTCAGTGCCCCAGGAAGGTTGATACCTTTGTGCCTGACCAGCCTGCTGGTGTCCCCCTACAGGGACCCTTCACTGACCAGTTCTGCTGACTCACAGGGTGGTTCACCTGACTTTGTCAGGGACACACCAACAGCACAAGGGAGACCCCTCAGTGGATCTTCCCACTTTGAGACCCCTCAGTGAGTCTTTATTCAGTATGTTCCTGGCTGCCAGTGCCTGTGAAGGACTCACACTAACATTTATGAAAGAATTGTCTTTGTTAACATCAAACTGGCACAGGTTAAGGTTTGAGGGTTGCTGGTGATTGTATCTGACTGCTAAAATGTATTCAAAGCAATACACAGAGAGGCTCTAATCCCCAATAAAAGCATGCACAGAGGGCAGTGCTTACCCAATAGGAGTCCCTACAGGGAGAAGGCAGGATCAGCCTGTTGACTGATCCCAGTATTTACAGTGGTGTTTTCCTTAACAATTCTCCCATCCTTGACTTGCTTTTATACTATTTCTTTATGTTTAGGTGCGGCTCGAGTGACTCAGTTATCTATGCCTTTGTCACTGATTAGTGTAAAAACCTCTCACTTTGGTTTTAAAGATACAGTCAATAAAATCTACAGCATATGCCCAGTGAGGGGTGGTCTTACCTTGGGGTGTGTACTTTGGGAGTGGGTGTGTGTGTTAATATTATTATTATGCTTTAATGAACCAATTTCCTGTGGGAGAATGATTTCACCACAGCTGTTGGTCAGCAGCAAGACAAGTTCTCTCTCCCCTGGCTGACAAGTGGTTATGGGGCTTGCCACCTGCAAAGTTCCCCTTCTGCAAGGATTTCAGCAGAGCCTGGGGACTCCTCTGTTCCCTCCCTCTTATCAGGTGCTTGCAGTTTTATGGGGAATCATCGTGGAGCTTTCCAACCACATTCCACTCAGGGAGTAGCAGCTGTATTTCACCCTGTACTTTCTGTACCCATACAACTTCTGTTAGGATGAGAATAGAACTTCTCCATCTCCTCCAGTTTCACCCCCAGCCATGTTTCCACAGGTTCCTGACTGAAATGCAGCTTTTCACTAACTAAAAATTGTAATAATTTTTACGTCTCTTTACATGCCAGTTAGAGAAGCTCTGGGCTTTCTGATACTGATACTTATGGCAGGCATTCATAAAACTGTATGCTGACAATCTGAATTTTAGTAAGAGATACTTTACACTTCTCTGTACTGTTCTGTTAATTTATAACTTCAGATATTGTATCTAGGAATATTTTCCCCTGTTTTTCTATGTAAGGGATTTACTAGATCTGTATCTTGAATCTTTGTTGTTCAGCCCCAGTGAATTCTGTTATTATTCCTGCACTGAATGAGGTCTCGAAACTAAAGCATTCTGACTCTCAGTCCTACTTTCTTGTACAGCTATTTCATGTCTTCACAGAACATGTTTCAAACTATTGCACTGCAGTATGCTCAATGCTTTTTTCTCCCCACAAGAAGTTACATTTTATTGCTGAGGCGACAGTATTGTGTATGGTCAATTAAATGTGTGAAAGCTGTTTATAAATTTACAAGGATTTATTAGGGGATGGAATACCAGCAAGATATGCTTGATTTTGCTCATATAGCACAAGATCTTTGACTAGCATATTTTATAAATATTTGGTGTTTCAACTTCGCTGGAAACACATTCTGTGTAAAGGACAGTTTCCTTTCATCCATTAATTATTCCTGGGGAAATCTGAATAGATTGATAGCTACGTAGAAATCTTGTGCTCGAGGTGATAATCGCTGAGGTCACCAACAGAAACTTCTTCCATTCCTCCAGGAATATATAGATTACAAAGTTACCATCCCTCTGATGTTGCTTCCTGAACTGAGGCGTCACAATTAAACTGTGCTTGACCTTAGCTGAAATGACAAAAAAGTGATCTGACCAAGTCAGTGTTCCTGAACTGTGTTAGTGCAACATAAAATGTGCTTATCTGTGGGCATCTTCACTTGGACATTCAGCCTGCTGTGGGTACTGCTCCTGTTATTCTAGATAGCTTGGGAAAGAATACACCTTCTGTGTTCTGTGAAGAGTGTTTTTCCTTCTCATCTTCTAAAAATGTTTTTTTTCACAGAATTTAATGATGTCTACCCTCCAAGTGTAAGTGCAGGCATTACTTAAAATGGCTTGTTTTGGTGACTAGCTTACTGCATGAATTCCATGTATCATCAGAAGAGGAGAGAAGGTGGACTTTAGCATGTGGTGGGAAATGGTGACTATCGACTGGGGGTTAAGTTGGATTTGTCAAAGTAAACCTATAGCACAGTGCTAAAAGGTTGAGATCTTTAATAATAAGATTATTTACAATGTATTGTTTTCAAATGGCTGCAAAGCTAACCACTTCGTTGTATCATTGCAGTGTTGGTAAATCTAAGTTGGGAGCATGAGGAATTTGCTCAAATCTCAGCAAATCTCTTCTCTTTAGGAAGGAAAATTCTTCCAGGTAAATTGATCAAAAGCACTTTCCAAATAATTGGTACCATTTTGATTTTTAGCAATTATCTAATTTAAAAAAACATGTCTTAGAAATCCTGGTTGCTTATGTGGTGATGGGACTGAATACAGTTGTGGTTGCTGGACATGCAGGGTTACCTGTCCGGTCTGTACCGTCCCAATGGGTGTCAGACTTTGCTGCTGGTTCTGGGTGTGGGTGAATGCATTCTCCCAACAGGGTGCTCCCAGCAATGGCTGAAGGACATAGCAGAGCTTTATGCATCCTCTCCTTGCTCAAAGGGAGCGTTCTGCAGCTGCCAAATGCCCATTCCTGCCTTTCCAAACTCAGCTGTGTGTTGTTGCCTTTTTCATAACCTGGAAATGAAACTCGAGATAGTTTTTAGTGTAGGAGGTAATATAAAAGTGGATCTGTATTTGGAGGCCTCCAGGGGCCGTCATGGAAGAGTGTCCACAAAAGCCCACCCCCCACAGGGCTGCACACAGTTTTATAGCTTTTAGGAAATTAGTATAATTGACAAAAAGCACCAGTTAGGAGGACAAGTGGTGATGCAATACCCCCCCTCTGGATTCCCCCCCTTGGTACCAGTTGTACTTTGTTTATGAAAATGTGTCTCGAAGAGCTGTTTTCAACCTTGGTAGCCAGGGAGAACCCAGATAGGAGAAGGGCCTTGTCCCCCCCAGGGCTTGGAGCTCTGGAATTTGTTTTGTCTTCTTGCTTAGGAAAGGGCATGGAAAACTGCTGGGAGAACTAGTCACTAGTATAATAAGCTACACATACATGTGCAAAGAATAGAGAGAATATATGAGGAAAAAAGAGCACAAACCAAAACGGCATCAGTGTGTACATGTGTGTGCCTTTGGGGGGAGCAGAGACTGCTCAGGGAAGCAAGAGCTGCACAGAACCAAGAACAATCCATTCCTGCAGTAGCACCTGAATTAAGCAGCAAAGGACAAAGGGTAAGTTTGAGGATGTGACTGAAGCTCAAAGGACACATTTTCTTTATTAAAAAAAGCCACACTTAATTTCCTTTGTTTTATTGACCTTCCTCTCAAAGAAAAATGTTTGGGATTTAGGAATTTGCCAGTAGAATTCCATAATACAGAGCACCTGCCCCTCTCAGTGATGAGCTCTGTGAGTTGTTTCACCACCAGAGAAGTCAGAAGCAAGGAATACATAACAGCTGATACAGCACTTGCAAAAACCTGATTTGGGTTTAGGTACCAGCTTTCTGTTCCCAGTATAAGTAACTGATTGGGCCTTCCTTTTTCTTTTGTCGCCTTTTCCCTCTTTTCTGATTTGTCACAATGGCTGGCTGAGGCCTTTAGTTATGTTGGCCTGTTTCAGAAAATTAATTTACATACTTAACATCCTTTGAATCTGCTTGAGATAAAGATCTAATTAATCTGAACATGGCAGGCAGGTATAATGCTAAGGGAAACATTAATCTGTGTTTAGGAGTATTGGCTCCATTGTCTATTGTTGCAATGCATTTCTAATTCACGTTTTAAAGATTGTGAATTAATGTTTTAGGCTATTTGTATGCAAATAATTTCAATTGTTTTCTGAGGATTTACACTTGGAATTTGTATGGGATGTGCTGTAGGTGAAATTCAGTAGAAATGTATTTTTTCTTCATAAAATTAACTCCCCTGTTTTCAGGAGTGTTAAATACTCTGACTGCTGTTCTTTTCATACCCAGCTGTGGACTTGATAGTAAATGGAAGTCACACAATGTATTTAAAAATACCAAGGATATGGTTTCTAAGCAATGTTGACTATATTAAAATGGTAGTTGTTTTGTCTATCCAGGCAACTACCCTCTAAGTTTCTGAAGAATTGTAAAGAATACTCAAAAGGCTATTATCAAATTACAGAACTGAAGTGTCAGAAATTAACTTTTATCACTGTCTTTACTCTAGCTATGTTCTCTTAAATAAAACCTATTGGATAAAACACTGGAAGCTTTCAAAGTATTTTCTGTTCATCCCACCATTGCAGCCCAGACTACACAAATCATATTAAGCTGTAAAGAAAAATAAGCCTGTGTATAAGTCCTTTTCTAGATGCAAAACCACTTCAACATATGGACAAATTCTTTAGTAATATTACAGCTTTTATCAGTGGTTTAAACTGCTGGCAAACTGAAACATATTATAAAGTATCTGGCTTGCAAGGGTAAAGGTGTAAACACTATCTGTGCAAAGCCAAGGACTTAGAGGATTTAGGAATCTGTACCCTTCTGAATTTCTTATCTGATTTTTAGTTTTTTAAATGGAACACGCAAACATTTTCTACCCACTGGGATGTTTGTAATCTCATTTCTAATAGTCGGGGAAAAAATGTAAGCTCCCTATTTGGAATGCCCTGTTGATAAGCATTTCAACAGGATGATTCAAAACTTACACGGTGGTGGATTCTCTGCAGTAGATTTCCCTGTCAAAGAAGCATTTTGCATTTCAGATTTTTTTTCTGTGCTACTATGCCATTGAATTTTTTAAAATAAATGTTTTTGTGTCTGACAGTGTACTCCTACATATGCCATTGCATGCACAATATAAGAAATTACTTTTTTCCATTTTCTCTGCCTAAATTACATGTTCAAACCTGCATACAGTTATAATACAATAGGAGAAGAATTATTTTAGTACAAATGGTTTTTCAGCAGTCCACCATTTCCTTACATTTTTTAGTTTATTGAATGGCTGATAAAAATGATATGCTGCATGTTTGAGAGAAGCAGAACAAAAAGGACATACTTGGTCCTTGTCAATACTTCTCCCTTTTACAAAATCTCTTCAGAGGCTCAAGAAGTATGATTATCTAAAATTGCCTTTTCTTTATGGCCCATTCAAAAACATATTTCCATATTTATGAAAAACACATGGAATTCAAAACTGTGTTGGATGTGGCCTCATAGCTGAGTTCAATCCCCAGCATTTAGAACTGTATCTTGTGTGTTAGTCGAAGTGTTTCAAGTTGTGATATAAAATTCAAAATAAGGAAAATCAAATCCTCGAGGCGAAAAAAATAAAAAAAATAGTATTCTTCAGTTTGTGAGGGACACAAGCATTAGAACTGTTCATTTCTTGAAATGGTAAAGCCTGATTTGAGAGGAGGTTTTCTAAATAGCTGCAAAAGCAAGCTTAGTCCATAACACCTAAGTTTTATCACGAATGAGATTAAAGGTCTGTCTTCTAAATTGGCAGACTGAAACTCTGGATTTACTTCCTTGGTCTCTGGAAAGAGGAGGAGGTTATTGGCTGTGATGGATGTGGCTGAGCAGGTGCCTCCTGGTCCAGGATTGCTGTTCCAGCTGAGGAGCTCTGCTGTGGCCTTGGCTGGAAGGTCGTGTGGAAGGAGCCAGCAGCTGGAATCACAGCAGACAGGGATCACCTCTTTGGAGCCTTACCAAGCAGACTTTGACGTAGGAGACAGGGGAAGTAGAGAATAGATTTGAAGGGAGATGGCTTTAGAAGAATGTCATTAATCTAAGGTGACAGAGAAGGAGAGAACTGTGTGGGGCAAGCTGAGAAAATATCCTGAATGGATGACAATTTTTCTGGTTGTCTGAAGAGGAGGCAGGTTTTACAGAAAATGCATAAATTTATGGAATGGACCTGGAAGGTCTGGAATGACTTATCTGTCTACATTTCTCAATCAATACTGAGTAAATTATGTCTTGTTTTTCATCTCCTATACAGCTGTTCCTGAGCACTCTGTGAACAACTTCGAAACCTCTTTGTAAACAGAGGAAGCCCCACTGAATCTTGTGTTGTGTGAGCATTCTGTTTATGTAGTCTTACCTTTAAGAAGCACAGTTTTTTAAAATGTCATGTTATATGCATGATAATATAGTAATGCTATATATTACTTAAAATATGTGATTTCAAAAGATCCCCTGACACATTTGTATATAAGTTATTTAAATATATTCCACTACAGTGACTTATTATAGAAAACCTAATACAAATTAAAAGTTAAAACCCCATCTTTGTTGCTTTGAAAATTTAATGTATATCCTTACTTGAAACATCCAAGAGCACAACACAGGATTCTTAAGCCTGTAAGTACCAATATAGACATTTCTATTAAGATTTAATTTAGTTTAAAATATTTTTGAGTAATTTATTACTTCAGAATTGAAAGAGTCATGCTTACCTGGTTTAAAAACAACAGTACACTCAAGCAGCAAATCTGAAGTATAAAGAAATTACTCTATGCCTAATAAAAAGAATTTACAGAAAGGAGATCCTATGTTTCCTTTAGCAGTTATTTATTCATTGACAAGTGAAAGTTTTTAATCTTCATTGAATAAAGGTAAGAAAGTTGCCAAGGAAAACATGGTGCATTGTCTGGAGCTGTAGCAGCCAGTAAAGCGATAGTAAAAAGTACACCAAGGTCAATGAAATCATTCTGATGAGGTAGATCTCACTTCTTTTGTCTTTTTAAGGTTTTCTACAGTCAAGTTTTTTCTTCCTTTCAGCTTTTTTTTTCATGGCAATCTTACACAGATGAAATGAAACCTTCTTTTTTCCTCCTGATTGAGGACAAAGGCTCTCTCTAAACACTACACAGTATGATTTGGTAGAAGAAAAAGAGTGCTGTGCTCTATAGGAGTACCCAAAGGAGACTACAATCAAAAGACAGTATGAACTTGATCAGAAACAAAGAAAAAGGGAATGTGATTCAGTGGTGGGTTTTGGTGGGGGTTTTTTTTGTTTGTTTGTTTTTTAATAATTCAGGAACAAATCACACTGTTAGCATCACGAGCCAGCCGTTCCCTTCCTGGATAATTATCTTGGGTAAAAAATTTTTCAATACTCCATTTCCAACAAAGAATGGAGACAGCAGAAGAGACAGAGACCATTTACCCTACCTGGCATGTAACAGTTCTGATAAACGCAGCTCACAAAGTTCAGTGCTTCTATTTCCTTTGAAGCACAAAGAACTAAGAATTTGGCCTTTGATTCAATTGCTGCCATCAGCAGCTTATGTGTTTTTGGTACCCCTGAGAAGTTCCATCCAGGACATGAAAGTGTGAGAGACTCTGAGCAATCAACCCTAAGGCCAGCAGCCTGCAGAATGATGCAGCTTTTTTCACTTAGACTGAAAGACTGATATTAATTTAATCTAGACTAGGGTCTGCTTATGCTTTCTGCTCCTGTTTTGCTGTCATATGTGTTTCAATTCAGAAGTTGGAAAAATTATGTTGAATAATTTTTCATATCAGCGAAATACAGAGAGCACAGGGCAATGCAAGATTAGGGAGATAACAGAACTAAGTGAATATAGCTTTCATGTTGGAAAACTTAAATTGCTTCTTCTTAAGTGGGACTGGGCAGGAAAATACCTTTCCCAAGGATATTACCTGATTAGCATCTTAGTAATAAACTTCTGGCCTCAAATAGATTTCATAATTTATTATTCTTTAATATGTTTTTAGAGGTACTGATTGGTTTCTAAATTCACTCTGCTTTGTCTTGAATAAGATATGTAAAACTTGAGCTTGCAGCATGCCGCAAAATACAGCTTGGTCTGATGAAGGAGAAAGATCCTGTGGCTAAAGAGTATAGCACACTCTGCTTCTAGGGAAGAATCTTCGTTTTTATTTACCGAGATCCTCGGTATGCATCGAGTGGCCTCATCCTGTTCTTGAGAATCTTGTTCCCTTTTTCTTTCTCTTGGGACTTCTGACTTGCTGGCATCAGAAATGTCCTTTCAGTAGGGGAACATGCCTCACTGCTAAGGGCATAATGCTGGAAAGGGGAGAGAGGGAGGTTGTCAAAGCAGCACTGGTCCCATGTTTTTAAGTGGAGGTGATTATGAATCACAGCAAAGTTCTATCATTCTGCTGCTTTACGTGTCTGCTGAAACAGGGATGAATTTCATGACATATCAAATGCTTTGTCTCTGTCAATGTTAAGGTCTATTTGCTCAACCACTCAAAAAAATAACGCAACTCATTACAAGTTATGAAAATTTTTATTTGATGTCAATATACATCTATATCTTAAATGTTTGCCATGATATCCATTCTCTCTGCTTGTCTAACCTGATGTTTTTCAGGACTGAAAGAAAGAGAATTAAAATAATAAAACAAATTTTATGGTGTTCTATGCAGTGTTCTGTACTGGCTGTGCTTCAGGGACTGACAGATGACTGTCCTGAAATCTGTGTATGCTTCTCTAATCTCTTTCAGAAAGTTCAAGATAACCTTACTTTTGACAAAAATGTAACTGGCAGTGTCTGTGCAATACAGCTTTTTGAATTCTTAAATTTTTTTATTGAACTAATTCTCACTGTGTTTATATATATATATAATTTTTATATATTTATATATAAATAAGGGAATGATTTCAGTTGGAAAAGACCTCTAAGGTCATTGAGTTCAACCATTAATGTAAAACTACCAATTCCACCACTAAACCAAGTCCTCAAGAGCTACATCTGCATGTCTTTTAAATCCCTCCGGGGATGGTGACTGAGCCATTTCCCTGGGCATCCTGTTCCAGTGTTTAACAACATTTTCTGTGAAGAAATTTTTCCTATTATTCAACCTGAAGATTGCCAGGCGCAATTTGAGCCCATGTTCCCTTGCTTATTGCTTGGGAAAAGAGACTGACCCCAACCTGGCTACAGCATCCTTCTAGGGAGCTGTAAATAGTGATCATCCTTTTCTTCAGGATAAACAACCCCAGCTGCCTCAGGTTTGTATGTGAAAATTTTTAAAGTTTTCTCAATGTTATGACACAGTACAAGGAATCTGACTTAACATACATGAAAATGTAGGAAGAAAATGACAAAACAATTATTTTTTTCTTGGGGCAGAGCAGTATTAACAATAAAATATTTAGTCTGCACAGAGGAGAAAATCAGCACCAGGATTATTGCTGAGCATCATCCATGTTTATGAACCATGTTGTTCAAAAAGGTTCTTACACAGAATTTTACACAGCCTACATTTTAAGCAGGTTATGAAGCACAGAAACATGCCTAGTCTAAATATATTCTTCTTGCAGGAAGATCCCTCATTTTTTCCCTTTCTGATGTAACAGCTCAGCAGACTAGAACATCATGTAATTAAAATCCATTATATATGACTCCCCGAGCATTTCATTTTGCTGTGGTGAAGTGCAGAGGAAAAGTGGAACATGCTTATATGTAAGAATGTGAAAAGTAGTGGTGAAGTAGAAGAATAATAGAGGGTGAAGGAAGGGGAGACTCAGGAAGTTGTGAGAAAAATTTGCGTTGCACAACAATTTTTTCCATGACAGGTGTTCTAAACCTGCAAAGTTAAAAGCCTGTAGCTGTACCAGAAATTGTTCTTAGTACAAAGTGAAGAGGTGAGTTGGATGCTGTCGTGACTAAGTTGCACCACTTCAATTTGGATTCTGTACTTTGTGGGTAGTTACAGAAACAAAAGGATCACCCCCTAACCAGTTTGGAGAATAAACTAAAAGTTCAGAGTACAAAGGCTCAGAGCAGAGAGCTGGAAATCCTCTGCTGCAGTGTCTGGCAAGGCACCAGGTGAGGGAGAATAGCCACAGCTCCCTGATGGTTTACTCTAGACTAAACTCTGGTCATGTCCACCAAACGGCTTGACACTTCCAAGGCGATAAATTCATCCGCTTTCAGAGGTGAAATCCAAAAACGAAAGTAAACTTTTGAGTTTCAGCCTTACTCTGCAGTCTTAAGGGTTGTTTTCAGCTATATGCTGCCAGACTATAGGGCTGACGAAACAAATACGACAAGTCCTCCATTTATCATCTGTATCAGTGTTGTGTAAAATTTATTAATCCCTGCAGGAAATAAAAATGCAGGTTTTTGGTTTGTATGCTTACTGTGTCTTCTCTCCGGAGTGAGAAGAGTCAGGGAGCTGAGTTGTGGACTTGCTCTCAGAGGCTTTCAAGCACAGCAGGTCAAAAAGCCACTGTGTCAATGTCACAGATGCTTTCTGTAAATGTAAAAGATTCATTTTGATAGACATGCTAAGTGAAAGCAATAAAAATTTTCTTGTTTGTTACAAATTTTTATATGAAAATGTGCCTTTGACACAGCAAGATTGTGACAGGTGTTTTAAATGGTTGAGTAATTTAGTACAAATATTTCTGACTATTGCCATTTAATTTCATTGCAGAAATCTTGCAGATATGCCAGTAAGTATAATCCTTCAAAAGAAGCTTGTTGTAGTCACAAGAAAAGATAATCTTGTAATTGAGGTGCCACCTGGGGTCACAGAAGGTCTGCTTTGTCTTTTTTTTCTTAGCTCTGTGTCTGTTTTGAGGGTGGCCTTTTGAGAATGTTCTATAGTCCTTGTACCACTGTTTTCCACTTAAGGCTGGATGTGGTGAGTATCCTGTGAACAGCTGTGGAATTTATATAGCATCAAAAATGCAGCTCACATGGTCACAGGGTGCAGGTCCAAGGCTCCACAATTGAAAATTAGGCTCAGAAGGCAGAGCAGCTGGGTGGATCACAGAGAACTGAGAGCAGCGATGCATTATTCCTGTCTCTTCTGCCTTTCCTGCACTGCCATGACTCAGTTTATTTTGCTCTGTCAGGCCACGGATGTCACTATTTTACCATGCTCCATTTTCTGGGGCACGTTGACATTCCATCCCCAATAGAGTTGAACATGAATGGAGAGTGGAGAAATTCGTCCTGGTTCTGTTAGTAGTTCTGCAAATCAGCCTGTGTGTGATGGTGTTGTATAACCAGTGCTACTGCTGCTTCTGCTGCTTGCCTACAAACTGCTTGCTCAGCCTTAGCAACTTTGCAATATGTTTTGAGAAGTTAATTACTGTTTTAAGGCAGGAATAGTGGGATGTTTGGGCATTGCTAAAGTAAGTAACAATTTGTATATGAAGATTATCAGATTATTTAGTGATTTTTGATTTGTAAGTGTTAAGGGCTGATACAGAAAGAGTAACAAGTGGTTGCGTACAGAGGAATAATTTGCAATAATGTCTTTACTTCGTGCCCTAAGTTGGGATGATTTGTAATGCTTATACAATATTTGGGATTCAGTATAGCACTGCTGATTCAATAATATCCCATAACATTTCTGCCCCCACCTGAGCTCATCTGCATATCTTTTAAGACCTGAGAACTGGTGTGTTACTTCCCAAAAGGATATGAGACTTCTAGTCCGTCAAAGGCTGGGGTTTTTACACAGATGCATGGAGTAAAAAGAAACTAGTTTTGTCATTCCCACAATATTTAAAACTCAGAGGCCCCTGCCATTGAAAACACAAGTAGGCAGGTGTCAGAGACGGAAAATAGTTCATGCCTCAAACATTGATATAAGTTTTATTCATTACAAAGAAACTACAGCCAAAGAAGCCTCCCTGAAGATGCCTGACTTGAACTTTGGACTGTAAGTCAAACTACTGAGATTAGATAAAGGGAAAAGCCATTGTTCAATCATCTGAAACACACATGGCTGGGGCAAAGGAATGCACCCAGAAAGGAATCAAACCCAGCACCCATGCTGACAGTCACCTCTGCCTTCTGGATTTGGGGTGGGGGAGACCACAGCTCACAGAATCCAGGTTTACACAAACTCCCTCCACCCCAAAACGAGAGGGAGCCGGGGGAGGAGGTTTTGCTGTAGCCTCTACTCAGAGGCACTGAACACCCATCCTGCCCTACACAAACTGGCCCAGCTGTGGAACCCCAGCCCCACAGGCCACATCCATGGGACATTCATGTGAGAGGCAGCTGAGGGGGAGTCCAAACCCATCAAAGACCCCCCAAAGCGCTCCCCAGAAGCCTTGCACCACAGACTGCATGGAATGCAACAGGTCCAGAGTCTGTTACAAGAGACAATGGCAAACTCCCCCCTTCAGGGAGGTGCCGGGGTTTTCCTACCTGAGCGTGTATTAACCCAAGGCATTCTGTGCTTTTCTGGAGGGGACCTTCGCCACCAAGCAGAGCAGCTGGAGAGGATCAACAGAGCACCGTTGAGATTCACAGAGTGGTGATATTTTCCTTATTCTGTCTCTGTCACCCTCTTTCTGTCCCCCCCACCCATATTCTACTGCTTTCTCTTCTTTGTTTCTCTTTCTCTCTCTCTCTCATATTTACTGTCAAATAAAACCCATACTATTGACTGGCACATGGTCTCATTTGCACCTTAATTTGGGCAGAGGTATTTCTAAGAACCTTACTAATTGGATCATGACAGCAGGGTTGAGACACAGATGCTCATGGGTGAAGCTCTGTGTGGAGGAGCGTGTTCAGGTAAAGCAGAGGAGGCTGAGCTCTGTGTGGCAGTGTAAAAGGTGGCATCACTTCTGTCTGGGAAAGGCTGAGCTGCTCCCTCCCTGCACCGTGCAACCTCTCAGGGTGGAGTTCAGGACAAGGAGAGTGGCAGTTCCTGTGTGCAGAACCAGGCATGGATGCTGTTTACAAATACACAGGCCAAATGCTACTCCTGGCGGGAATTATTGTCTTTTTTGTGAGGGTCCTTGCAATTTTTGCTTTTTTAGGGAGGGAAGGGGGGAGGGCGGGAGAGAGGGAGGGAGTGAGGGACTGAGGGAGGAAGGAAGGAAGGAAAGAAGGAAAGAAAGAAAGAAGGAAAGAAAGAAAGAAGGAAAGAAAGAAAGAAGGAAAGAAAGAAAGAAGGAAAGAAAGAAAGAAGGAAAGAAAGAAAGAAGGAAAGAAAGAAAGAAGGAAAGAAAGAAAGAAGGAAAGAAAGAAAGAAGGAAAGAAAGAAAGAAGGAAAGAAAGAAAGAAGGAAAGAAAGAAAGAAGGAAAGAAAGAAAGAAGGAAAGAAAGAAAGAAGGAAAGAAAGAAAGAAGGAAAGAAAGAAAGAAGGAAAGAATGAAGTAAAGAATGAAGGAAAGAATGAAGGAAGGAAATGCTTTCTTCTGCAAAAAAAAACCCTGTATTTTTACCACAGGGCTTCTCAGCCAACTTTGAAGAAGTCTGCTTGAGGCTGGGGGAGATAAGTTTGTTGAACATCAGGCCTAAAAACCGGCCCTTTATTTAAAAACTAGCCCGTTATAAAAAGATCCAAGTTAATGTTGTACTATTTTTCCTTTGAGGGCAGTTAAGAAAATAGGATGGGCTCTTTTTTACAGAGCTTAAATTCTATGGTAACAAAAGCCCCAAAAACAAACCAAAAACAACAACAAAACCTTTCTTTTCCTGACAAGCCTTGCTGCATTAAGAAAAGACTAAGATTTAGCTTTCTGTTGTACTTTGCAGAACAACCTGAGCTGTGCTTTAGTACCAAAAGCCAGCATAGTAGGCAGATTGCCATATTATCTGGCAAAGTGTCAATAATGAAATTTTCTGGTTTTCAGGTAGGAATCCTTAGGGTACAGACCTGAAAATGAGATTCATGCATTCTGTATTATTTAGACGTTCGAAGCATCTATATACTGAGGATAAAGGCTTTTAGTTCGTATTGGAAGATATAGACATACCACAACAAAACCCCCAACAAATACTTAAGGGCTGTATTTAGAGACATTACCTGTTAAGATGAGGGGAAAAAATCAATATTTTTTTTTTCTCATTGAATTTTTTTGCTCAGGACCTTAACAGAGGGATTGAAAGCAAACTAAGTGTCTACTGTTATTAAAGTAATTTAATATCCTAAGAACTGCAAGGTCTTTCACTGAGTGTGACTCTCTCATAGCTTGGTCACCGACAAAGAAAACTACCCTGCTTTGCTCTGTTGCTACAGTAAGTTGTCTTGTTGGCTTTGTTCTGTTCTGGTTTTTTTTCCCCTCTCCTTTTCCCAGGTGAGGCTCCATGCTTAGCTGAACATCTTAAGTTCCAGCTTCTGCTCTTTTTACCACTGTGCTGGGAAACTTGCCAGTGCACACAAATCATACTTATGGCTGTGCTCGTTTCCTCATGCTGAACACTAGCAAAAGCCCTGCAATGCAAAAGCTATAAAATGCTCTAATTTCATGACTTGTTTTCAGTAAAATGAAAAACAGGAGCTTTAATAATGGGTCTTTTCAGTTTATTATTGGAAGTGCAATTGCTGGCATTGAGAAAAATCACGAAGAATCCAGTCAGCTGTGTGTGAGAAAGAAAGAGGGAGCGATCTCTTATACTGCCCTTGTTTTCCTTCAGCTCATCTCTTTGGAAAGGAATCCTTGCAGAACGGTAGTGGCAGCTTCAGAGTTTTCCATGTCTTCCCTCATTTGCCCTGTTCATAAAGAAAAGGATTGGAGCAGCCACTGGAATGGAAATGGGTGATTGTGCTACTCGCTTGCTACTGTGAGTCATTTGCTCCAGTACACGTGTGATTTCTATTCTACCCTGGGGGAAGAGGGAAGATAAATTCTCTACTTGCCTGAGAAAAAGCTAAAATTTAAAAAGTCACACTTAGATTTCCTCATTTGTTCTGGTTGTGGAAGGGCGGATGAGGAGAAACCTTTAGTTTCCTCACCAGTTTTAAGGAAAATGGCAAGAAAAGTCATTGAATAATTATCTATGACCAAAAGAAAATTCAGTGACCTTGTTGGGTGAGGCTGAAAGATACTGAATTGTTATGAACACAGTGCTTGGTGGATCCTCCTCTTTCTGGAGCTTGCTTTCCTACGGCATTTTGAAAGAATTTATAGCAATATTCTGTTCTTTTCTACCTTTAAATGCTTGCATTGCCTACATTAAAAAAGAAACAAAAAAAAATCCACAACAAAAACCCAAACCTGACTCACATATTATCCCAAGTTGTAAGAAGTCAATAATTACTGAAATGGGTTCTGTCTCATTGAAATGCTCTCTCATCAATATTAAGACATCCTATCAATTCAAAAAGATTTTTTTCTTTAGAAAAGAATTCTCTAACCAACATTTGGCTGTTGGCAAAGATATTGCATTGTTATTACAACCTTTACCCATTGAGATTTGCTGTATCCATTTTAGCTGAAATCATATTTCTGTAAATGGTGTTTCAGTTGTGCATCCCCCCTGCGCTCTCAGAAGTGGAAATATTCTTGCAAATAGTTTTGAAATAGTCTACATCAACTGCATCCATTTCATCTGATTACATAAAATCCAGGGATTACTACACTGTCAAGATGTAGAACAAATAAAGTAGGCCTGAAGATTTTTAGGTGTTTCAACAGTTTGCAATGAATGGGCCGAGTGCTGGTTTTTGAAATGTAACAGATGTGTTAAAAACTCAGTGTTGGAATTAGGGATGTTTTCAAATAACTTCAGTTTTGTCCTTTAGAATGAGCTTTCAAGCTTTCATTTTCACTAGAGTGCAATGAAAGTATGACGTAGAAATAGTTTTTTGTGGTCACTTCCCTGAGATGGCAAAGGAGGTGGGAACAGGCTCTTTGGTCTCCCTCTCCACAGAGATTGCAATCCTCATCCTAACCAGAAAAGAGAAGGGGGAAATCATGAACACTGTTGTGTATTTGGACCTGGCAGATTAAATATCACCAGTGGTCCCTGCAGGATATGTGCACACCACGTGCAGGGACTTATGTGAAGGAATTTGGAGATGTTGCAAGAAGTTTGATGGGCAGAACTTAACGGGCAGGCAGACTCTGCATGGAAGTTTTGTGGCTGCAGAGTGATTTGTGCTCTGCAGTGTGGTTTGAATGTTTGCACTGAAATTTGTCAAATGGTGGCAAAAGTAGGTGGATGCAGCCTAGCAAAGCCCAGTGCTGGACAACGTGACTTGACCAAGCAAAAAAAAAGAAAAGAAAAAAAGAGGCCTTTCATAGGTGTCTTATCACATAAAGGTAGAAAGCTGCAGTGACACTGGGTCTGTGGGAGACACAGTTAATAAGCAGTGCCATGAAGTGGTTGATGGCATTTTTCCTTGTTTCTGAGGCAGCAACAAAGGAGAATTACTGTCGCTTACTTAAATAGGAAGGCAAAAGGACCTTATAATTTGAAGAACAGGAAACGTTCCTCTTCCAGAACAGCTTTCTCCAGGTGAACTTTGTGTATGTGACAAGACAAACCCAGAACTAACAAGGGTCCCTGGAGTCTGTTCTGTAATAAAGAACCTGCACACAGACTCTGCAAGGGCTGTGCTCATGGCTCTCTGCACGTTCAGCCCCGGTTCTGTAGATGAAAGGTGATAAAGAAACTTCATTTTCATCTTTAGAAAAACGTGTGATTATAGAATAACCCTAGGACTAAAACTTTAGGGGTACTGTCGCTGAAGACAAAGCTGGTTCAGTGACAATTTGCAAAGGTGCTACATTGGTAGAGACTGGTGGATTTTGACAGGGATATTGAGGTAGAAAAGGACTCAGATCTATTCACTTTTTGGGTGTGTTCTTGCTGTACTTGGATCCCAGAGAGCACAAATAAGCCTGTAACCTTCTGGTGTTTATCCCTTTGAAGGGGTGAAAAGGAGAAATAATGGCCTGTATTCAGTTAAGCAGGAGTCAATATTGCTTGTGTCTGGATTATTCATGAGACTACTTTATGAAAGCTGCTGATGTTATAAGCAGTTTGTTATCCATGTTTTTGCTTCAGATATTTATAGCCTGCTAATAATGACAATAATTTCATGTGTTTTGTTAAGTGTAGCTCATACCCACCTACCAATGCTTCAGCTACTTCATGAATGTAATTAAAGAACCTGGTCTGGAATGGTGAGCACAGAGCTGGATTGGACATGCTCATGGATACTTCATTGTAGCTAATCTTCAGACATGGAAACTCTTAGCACTGCTGAATAATAGCTCAGAAATGTCTCTCATTTTATCAATATCCCTAATAGAGTTTGCTGCCACAGAAAAAAAAGAATTCTAATTTTACTGGGAGAGTCTTCTGCAAGTTAATTTTATGAAAATACTAATAACTGTGGGAGTGCTTGAAAGAATATAGAGAAATTCTTATTTTTTTGCATTATATCTCTTTAGTACTGTTTTAAAAGAAATTTGTGCTGGTTGGTGGCTGTGTTTTGGTCTACTTTTGTATAACTTTCATGGCCCCAGATATTTTCACCATTTAAAGTACTTTCAAAGCTGCTAATGAAGAGAATTTTCGTACCTCTAGGTAGAAATAATGCTGAAGATGAAATCTAAGCAAAATGAGGAAGTTTACATTGCAGAATGTACCCCAAAGCATGAAATAGTTATCCTTTGGTGTAAATTATAAATTTTCAAAAGTAAAATTAGAAGTCCACAATTGTCATAATTAATATTCTCTGAAACAACCCTTGCAGTGGCATGCACTTTGTGCGAAATATTGTAAAAAATCACATATAGTTTTTTGTAGACTAACTACAATACTTCAAACAATTTATCCTCCAGGTTTCCTTATGACGAAAAGGAAAGAAATAACAAGAAAAAGCCTGAACGGCCACATTCTTAACATGTTTAGAAAGTCTGCCTTGGTAGAAAGCAAATATAACTATTCTTGCAGAAACCTTTCTTGATTCTTAGTAACTAGAACATAATAAATTTTACATGCTCCTACTTTATAGGAAAAATCCAGATTATATTCTTAATATTTTCACTTCCTTTTGCCTCCCAGTGACATGCAGGCATAATGATTTTTGCGTCTTTGAGGGATCTGCTGCTCTCTTGGAATAGTAAATCCAATACAGCTGTACAAAAACCCATGGAAATTTTAATGAGAAGCAGAGTGCAAAATATTTTGATCAATACACCAGTTCTCTGTCAGAGTGCTACTGTGCCATAAGACTTGATTTAGCACTAGCAGAGAAATCCATTGTCAACCATTGACTTGAAATATATGGATTTAACCCTAATGTTGGCGATGATTCACTTTCTCAATTTGAAATGCGCTTGGATTCCAGAGCTGGGTGTAACATAAATACTCAGCTTTGACTTCAAAACATCTAATCTATTTCCTGCAAATATTTTTGTTCTCTTTTCTCTTCCCCAGGCACTACAAATGATCTGAGGTCTGGATATGTATTTCTCCTGCAGAAGAAATTGTTGTGCTGGAGGGAGCTGCAGAGGCCCTCCCAGAAACATGACAAATCTGAGTTCTCATAGCAGAGGCTTCTTGCTCTCGCCTCCTGTCCTGTGCCTCTAAAGGCAGCTGCTGTCTGTAGCAAACTCAGATAACCCTCTGTGGAAATCAGTTGCAAGGTTCAGTGGGATGCTGCTGCAGGTTCCCATGGCTGAAGCCATCAAATATGTCCTCTCTCTCATATTTTATTTTGGTAAACATTTGAAAAAAATCTTTTTTCATTAATAAGGATGTGTAATATTGAAATTCCATGTTTCCTAAGGAAGAACTAATAGAGACATGACTAAATATTATATTCTTTATGTAATGGAATAAATAAAAAGCATAATCTTTTAGTTTTTCAATTCTAGGGGAACAAAGGATTGTCACTTTGATTCTATATGTTTTTAAAAGCAAGACAGAAAGTTTATTGTTAAAAAATTATGTGAATATATTTTCACGAGATTTTTGTAAAGCAGCCATTATTTAAACAGTGAGAGATCTCACTGACCCTCACAAGTGCCAGGGATATCTGAAACTGAATTATTTCACAGGACATATCTTCCAAGTCCATAACTGACTGACAGCTACCAGGTTACATTTCAGTACCAGTTTTATGTATGGTTACATGGAACAAATGCTACGTTGGGTAATGTATTTCCAGTTCTATAAATCGTTTTTCAAATATTGAAGGTAAATCTCGAGGTCATACACGGTATCTTCCTCATAGTGACACTTGCCGTGCAGGTTTCTCTAAGAGTTGTCCTGAACACAACATGAGCTCCATGGAGAATTTTTTGTAGTTGTGCAGGAACACAAATTGGGCTTTTTAGAGGGGATGCTTTGGTGCTTTTTAGAAGAGAAGTTCCAAACGTATAGTGATGATCCCAGTCAATTTCTGTTCTGGAAGGAAAGTTTTTGCTGACTTCACTGGCGTTTGAAGTGAATATTGGAACTCTTTAATCATTGACTAATTTAAAGTATATTTTGGAATATATAAATAAAACAAAAAACCTGTTTTTTATGAAGTATGTACATGCCAACAACTTAACCTGTTAAATGTATAACAGAGTATGCCAGTGTGACTCTTAGGTATGAGGGGAACATTCTTTAATTAAAGTTTGAAGATGATGATTAATTATTTGTTCAGGAAAATGGAGTCCTAGACTGCTCTGGCATACAGTAACTCTGCCAAATGCCACTCTGTAGCAAAGCTCTTTTTCATAACTAGTCAAGTTTCTGACACTCTTAAAACATGTACTGACAGGACACAGCTTCTGTGTGTTAAGTTTGGAATCATTCAGCTGAAATAAAAGCAACCAAGGGTAAAAAAAAAAATGAGCAGGAAAAAAGATTATAATTAGTAGGGGTTTTTTCCCTATGCCCCTTACTATATTATTTACTGTTTATTTGTGGATTGTTGTAGCCTATTCAAGGCTTAGACAACTAATACATGTTCAAAGTAGGAGAGAAATTCTGTTACTTTTAGCAGTAGATCAAATTGAGCGTGGGAAAATATAAATAGTTTGCTTTTGTAAAAATAAACTTGTGGGTGTAGGGCTGGTTTTTGCAGCAGTTACAGTATGGCATTTGGGCTTAAAATACTAACAGAAAATAATTGAAACAATAATTCTTAGTATCCATCACAGATCTTTGTGGTTTTGCGGAGCTATAGCCTTCCTGCCCTGGGCTTCAAACTGACACACGCTAGGGAAGAACCCTTTGGGGGGAGCCCGGCCCTGCTGTTGCAGTCAATAGTAAATCACAGTTGCCTCTGATCAAGGTGGGATTTTGGCAGTTGTGTCTGACAGCTGAAGAGTTGCAAGGTGCCTCAGCCCAGTGTTAGCCATCGGCTCAGGTGCTCAGCAAACACAGATCTTTATGATCACAGCCCTTGGTACTATCCCCTCCACGCTGCAGATCTTGGTTGCAGCCAGAATCAATTCAATCTCTGGCCATATGCTCAGAGCTCCCCACGGGACTGGCATTAGCAAGCAGATTATATTGCTGTGTGCCAGGCATGTCCAATGACAGCAGATCTTGACTTGGATTTTTCAGAAGGGTGGGACGCAAAGCTTTAATGGGAATTTGGTTTAGTGAGTAAGTAATATCTTGCAAGATAACTATCTGTGAGCCTGTCTGTAGTTATTCTTTTTTCAAACCCTTGAAAAATACATTTTAATTTAGCATTTACCCAAATTTTTTTTTAATCTCTTGGTGGGGGCATATACACTCTTGAAATTTCATCTTCCTTAATTTCCTTGAAGTGCTAAAATAGATTATAAAAACTCTTTCTCAAGTAATTAAATTATATTATGCTAAGAAAAAACCACCAACCCTGAAACAAGAAAAATAAAGGAAATTGTTCCATAAAGATTCTAAAATACTAAGGAGACATTTTTTGGGGAAAAGATATGATTCCACCTACATTTAGAATAAAAGGTTCAGGTTTTTTTTTAGACTGTCTTTGTCTCAAACAGTATAAAGGATATGGTGAATGAAGCTTTCCTTTGAACTTCAGTTAGTAATATATATGTTGCAAATGAAAAGATCCTTTATTCTGCTTCCTTTTCAAACGTCTGTGCTTGTTTTTCTTTTTTATAGACAAAGTTGTGGTAAAATTTAATAGGAAAGGAATAGTGAAAGGGGGAGTGTCCAGTCTCACTCCTTCTACCGCTACCTCCTGATGGAACAGTGACAGTCCAGAACTGATGAAAAATCACCTCAAATAGCATTAAGGGCTGAATGCCAGACTAGCAGAACTTTACACAGGTGTAGTGAGCTCAGAAATCAATAGAATTCATCAAGAGTTTTCTTCTCCTTGCAAATCTGAAGCAAATATGGAATTGGACTGTTTTGGGCACCTCAGCATGAGATTGCACTTTAGAAGCAATCATTCCGGTAAGTGTGCTAGGGAAGCCACTGTATAAGGCATGACCAGTATCTTCTCCATTCTTTGTATAGACAAGACTGAAAATAATGAGATTTACTGGCTTTGAATTAAAAGAGAAATTTTTAAATACAAAGTCATGTCAATAATTGAAGAATGCAGGTTTATTTTCACGTAGGATCCTGCTCAGAATATTGGCTCCTTCACCTGAGTATATTTTTGTGCAGGGAGTGTTCATTTTTGCAAAGAAATATATGTCTGTGCATCTCTGGATAATTTTGTTTGTGAAAATCAACTTGAAGCACCAAGAAAAGGCTGTGAAAAAATTTCTCTGATATTGCAGACAGTGTCAGAGTTTTGGCTGAAGAGTAGCAAGACTAAGACTAATTGATATAAGTGTATGTTTTCCCCTTTAAAATTTAATGGTAAATGGGTTTGTGATGGGATGACTGGCACTTCTCTTAATCTGTTGTACAGAAAAATACAAGAATGTCATTTTAACAAGCAGAATTAAATGAAGAAGGCTTTTCTTACACTATGCAAAAATGACTACATAAAAACAAAACAGGCCTCTATAAGGTATTTAATCTGAGCTGGTCTTTAGGTTAAAAAGGAAAAGGACAAGAACCACATCTTCTTTGTTAAAATATTTATAGAAATCTGCAGCAAACTTCCAGAGATTTTTGAAGTTCAAGAATATGTCTTATCTGCCTCTTTAGGACAAGGGATCAAAACTTAACTTTTATGTTTGTACCTAACAAAAGAAAGCTTTTCAGTGTGGCTCTAAAAGAAAAGAAGTCATTTCATCTGGACCATCTAACTGACACACACACAACTGAAAGTTACCTGCCTAGATTCCATGTAACAAAATTTTCCGAGGTTCAAGAGAGGGGAAGTCCTGCTTCAGCAGAGGCCAGACCTTGTGACACTGATGCAGCTGGTCCAGTAGCTGAGAGGTGTCACTCTCACTACAGTGTTGTTAACACCTCTGGAGTGCTGCAGTGACAGATTCACTACTGTGATAATTGGCTCTTTTTTCAATGTATCTGATGTCATTTCATAGACAGTACACCTCTTCTGCTGGGGCCTGGCAATCAGAGATCCTAATTGTCAATGAACATCTGGATTTCTTGGAGAATTTGGGTTCCAAAGACTGATTTGACAAAATTTCCATCAGGAAGCAGGAAATCCTGTTGGTAGTTTTCTGCTGCCACCTCACATTTACCTTTTTTATATGTCAAAATATTTACAGCCAAACTTGACAAGAGTTTCAAATCTATCCTAAAAATTCGGTGGATCTAAGAGGTCTGGTAGGGTAGAAGAGTTTTTGGCTCATGGATTTACGTTATATTATATGCTAGAATATCAAGAGAAAGAACAACAAATTCAAGAAAGCATCAGTTCAGACTTAGTCTGTGTTAGACCCAGAAGAATCTGAGAAATAGGAGCCCATGAGAAACCAGCTTCCACTAACTCTGCTGCTTCTGAAATTTTTTGCTTTAATTGTGCCACTGTAACTACAGTCTGAAGTAATTTCCTGCTTGTGCTGGGTCTAGTTAATATGAAATTTATCTTTCAAAATAAATTAGCAGTTTAAGAGTGTGGTTAGTGATAGCTCTGAATTAAGATAATAAAATTTGGTAGTAATAGTCCTCTGCAGAAGAGTTCAGGGATTTCTTTTTCCTCACATTATCACTTAACACTTCTATGTAATGTTTGCACACACAGTCACAAATTGCAATGTGTCACTGGATAAATTCTTTAAGGAGCTGTTAAATTATCTAGATGAGGAAAAAAATCATATTTATTTACATAAGGGAAAAGTACTACTAGTTTAACTCCAGTAGCTTTAGTAAACTATAGGAATTAATTATTGACAATTGTACTGACAATTGACTAAGCATTTACTACCTTGTGGAGAATAAATGTACTTTCTAATCGTGAAACCTTGATTTCTTCTACTGTAAATGCCCAGTTGCTTAAATTTTTTATGAATTTGTTTTGCTATAAATTTTTATGTCTGTCACTGAGAGAGAATAAGCAGATTCTCTAATTTGCTCTGCCTTGAGGGAAATCTGCTGATGATTTCAAGAGTCACAATGCATTAAAAAGCCTCAGGATTGACTGCCCAGAAGTAAATAAACTTGCTAGCACTGGTCTGTTGAGGGGTAAGTGTGACATTATTTATTGCTTCTCGTGTGGTGACATGACTGTACAGGAAGTTTAAGTAGCTGTGTATTTGCAAATATCCCAACTTTGTGCAAAGTGAATCAACCAAAAGACAGCATTTGTTAAAAGAAGAAAAACTTTTATCCTTCACTCTTGGAGAAAATACCCATGTTTGTTGTTACAGCCAGCCAGAAGATGCAGTTTACATAATGCTGGCTGCAATAGGCTTAATGCCCTCCTGATCTAAAAATAAATAAATAAAGATAGAAGGTGGAACATCTGGTCTATTCAGGCATTAGTGGAAAACTTACTTGAGGAACTCAAAAGTTCCCCTTAAACAATATTGTTGGGTAAATTTCCTTGAAATAAGTTCAACTTAAAATCAAGTTAAAATTATGGTCCTGTGTGTAAGTAATGAGGCGTAGATAGGAAGCTTTATAGATTTGGAAAACTAAACTGTAATCTCTTTTGACGTCCTGCTTTTTTCATTTCTGTGGAATCTAGAAGAACTAGTTTTAAGTACAATCCATCCGAATCATTTTGAGCTTTTAAGGCACAATTTTGTGGTACCTTCTCTATCTATTTTTTAAGCTCTGGCTCGTAACATTGCCACTGAGTTTATTCATATCTTTGGGCTAATCCAGGGCTGTTAATTCTGGTATTCATTATTGTTTCGGAACCATTTGACTTGGAGGAGAAAAAGGAGATGAAAAATCACATTTGTCCCCCAAGGTTTCGAAACCATACAATAGATATGAATATATGTAAGACAGCTATTTTTATTTTCATGTGTCTGTAAGAGTCATGCATATGAGACATCGACCAACTTCATAGCTAAACACATAGCCAAAAGCTGACCTGTCACCTTGCTTAAACAGACCTGTGTGAAATTGAAGGGATTTATTCTGCAATATACCAATGAAGTACACAGTTCTTCTGGTGGTGTCCACTGCCAAACAAACTGATGTGTCTCAGAGTGCTTTCTGTTTATGTTATCACCAAGGATTATATTCTATCCTTGTCTTTTCTTGTGATCTTTTCTTCTCCCCACACAATGGTAAATGTATACCTGCCTGGATCGGAGCCTATGACTCATCTGATTTGCCTTCAAAAAAGCTTAGACGGGAGTCAAAAATAGGAGCATATTGCTGAGCAAAACCAGATTTCACATAGTGAATTTATCACCCGGCTCAAACTGCAAAATATGGCCAGTAAATGCTGGAGCTAGATGAAATGTGTTCTTCCTTACACACCACAGCTGAAATTCTTCACTGTTTCTGCCACTTGCTGCCCTGTAGCAGGGTCATGACCTCCAGTTTCCCAAGGAGAAAAAGGAATAGTTATATAACTTCTGGTAGGGCAAGGAAAAGGGCTCCCACTTCCACGCCTTGCTTTGTACATCTCTGGCCTTCTGCATATACTGAGTGCTGGGTAAATGTCAGCAAACTCTGTAGTAACAGAACTTGGCATTATATGGTAACTTTTAAAAGCAGAGTTGTGGCATTTTTACACAACTGAATGTTCTTGTTCATCTTGGCTGAAAAAGCCAAATGCCTCCTTTTACATAAGTGAAGCAAAATCTCTGTCCTGAAACTCAGGCTTTCCTGATGGCTTGTGCAGAACAGGTTTACCTGAAGTAGTTTAACATCAGGACACTAATCTACAACACAGGAGCCCAACAGCAGCATTAGGTATCACTTTCCAATATATATGCAGAGAAACTTTGTCCTTTTTTTCTCTGCCCATGCAGGGGGTTGGAATCATGTGATCTGCAATGTCACTTCCGAGCCAAACCATTCTAAGAAAATGCTTTTGTTCACAAAACACAACATAGGGCTTTGCCATATTAGTTGTAATTTCCTTTTTGCAAATTGTTGTCCAATGTCACCCAAATAAATCTGCAAATAAAAATCACATATTTAAATAATGATTTTTGGAGGAAAAGCACACGTAGTCTTGCAAATTTTGTCCACCTTTCCTCCTAGATGCCATGTGGCTACAATAATATTGTTTTTCAAGTTGAGTTACTGAGCAGCAAAACTTGAGGGGAAATGCATGCAATTTACTTGTAAAAATAGGAGCTGTTCTCCGGGAAGCCTGATGTTTCGGTTTCAGTCTTGCAAGATCTGCATTTTGAGAACTTGAGGCTGAAATGTCTTCAGAAGGGGTGAAATTATGCTTCTGGGTAGGTGACTTGGAGCCCGTCTCTCCCAGGCTTTGGACTGACAGACCTGATCATATTTTTCATAAGCATTATTTGCTGGGTCCTGGCTCTACAGTGCTACTGTGACTGACGAAAAAGTTGTGTTTTCTCTAGTAAATGTTGCCTTCCTACCAAAGGGTAAGAATCCAGCAATATGAAGCATTGAAAAATGACATTTGCTAGAAGGTATCCTCTAGTCAACAAGCAAATCTATCAATACCAAACTTTAGAACCCATAAGACACAAGGGTTTTTTTAACTGTATACCAAATTCCTGATGTTGAAGGAAATGACAAGTGCAGGAGATGTTTCTGACAATCTTTTTTTCGTATTTTAGGCTTTGTGGGAGGCATTTTTCAATGTAAAATGCCAATTTGTACACACCCCCTCACTCCCCAGAAAAGTCTGTAAAACATTTGGCATGCAAAATAAGTGAAAAATCTGGCCCAAATTTCTCCCAAAATTGTCATCAAAATTACTGTGTGGATTATTAAAAAGCATTCAATTCATATATGGTAGGACTAGGAGGAATCATGCAATCTCCAAATCCATCTGCGTTTCTCAGGGGTCTGTAATATAGCAGAAGGCACATAAAAAACTAATGAAGAAACAAAACAGAGGGAGAGAATATATTATATTCCCATAGAATCACAGAAAATGAAACTAAAAATATCAAAATTTAAGGAATTTCTACAAAGAGCTTTGTGATTATGATGTGCAGGGAATCTGTGGATGACTTCTTACTCTTCCACAAATTTTTTTGTTAGCATCTAATTGATACTATCCACTAATGTTCACTCTGGTAACCAGTCAAGTGCCACCCCTGCAGGTGACTTCTTTCCATCTACACTTTTGATTTCAGGCCCACAGACACTCGAGGGGAGTGGAGAGCAGCTGACCATTTCCCCAAAATAAACCTGTGCTCCCAATGCTACTCCCAGTGTCGCTGGTGTCACCACCGTTGCTTTCTGCAGCTGTGACTGATGGCTTGTTGGCCCAAGACCTGGTACCACACTATTTGAAAATTAGAAAGCAGAATCTATTATTGGAAATGATTTAACCGTGAGGGAGAGCTGGTGATTCATGTGCTGAGCTGTGGTAGCCAGGCAGGCCAATGGAACCCACAGCCTGCACAGATGCTGCTGCCAGCATCAGATCGTGCCTCAATCATCCCACTGCTTTCCTGTGCTTTGAAGAGGAAAAAAAACTTCACTGTGGCTTGGGGCCAGTTTCTGCTCTGACTTCTCCAATTCCTCATGCGTTTGCCTCTGCTTCTCCTTTTACCAGAGTTTTTGGTTTTGGCCTGTAATTGTACGAAAGCACGGCCCTCTCCACACCGTTTGTTTTATGTGATGCTGCCGGACTAAGAGGCAGAGCTATTAGGATTTGTCCGACTGCTTCATCTGCTGTAATAAAAACGGGATATAAAAGCACAAGATGTATGTCCTTAATTTTCCTCACAATTTCTAAGATATCCCTGTCTCTTAAGGATTATCCCTGCGGATCTCGCTCATCACACCTGTACTACAGGTTCCATTTTGGTTGATGATCCAGTTCTTTAAAAATATAGTAGGACTTTGCCCATCCTTTCAAGATGGATTCATGAAAGTAAGATAGGTCCTGTCAGTGATAGGCCCTGTGTCTCTTATCTGACCACCACGAGTCACGTGTGTCCATCTGGCCCACAAAACCAGCAGCTTCACTGAGGATTTGGGATAGTCTCTCCCATGTGGTGTAGTCCTGGCTAACCTTGAGAAGCTGTGGGGAAACAGTTAATAATGTATTTTCCAGCCCCTGTGAGTGGTAAAAGTTTACATAGATTGAAGGTAGCCTGCAAAATTTCATAGATGAGAAGTCCCCAAAATTAAAAAACTAAAACTGAGTTTTCATCTCTGCAGATCTAGGACAAGTCACACTCCATCCTTCCATATTTTAAATGAACAGAACCTATGCTATAATATGCATGTTGGAATTTTTTTAGGCTTGAATACATTTATTTAGGAATGTGAGTTTTTAAGTAAATTGTAACTTTTTTTAAATGCAGGGACTCTGAGGCTTTATCTTGCCTTTTGTTCATACTCAATTTCTACATAAGCTACTAACATTAGGAACATAAGTGGAAGCTTGCAGAGAATCCTCTTGAATTTTTTTGAGTAGTCTGTCTGAGCCTGTTTTAGGTGAGTATGCCCGTGTAATTTTCCACATCCACTGCTAACCATATTTGTTTTCTTTCCTTTAACAAAATTAGCAGGCAGTGGTGTGTGTGTTCTTATTTTTGTGTAAAAGAGAAGTTTAGTGTGAATGTATGAAATGGAGCGGATCCTCTCAGCTTTCAGTGATACACTCTCCCACCTACCTTCTTAAGAGAGACACTTTTTAAGGTCTGACTATTTTCTGGGTAAGATAATTGTAGGCTTAATGCAGGTCTCCCCCGTACATCAACTGAAGGGAGGTGGCATGCGAATTAATTAAAAATAAATCTTGTTCTATATTTTATTTTTAATCCTGTATTTTATCTTCGGTTCGTATCCACTGTACTCATCTTTATGAGTCCCAGTGAGGAGATTATTAGATGTTATTTTATTAAGTATCGTATGTATTTTATTTTTAATCTTATGGAGCTATAAAGCAATATAAATGTCACTGTTTTATGGCTACTTAAACAAAGTAACATGCTTGATTCAGTATAAAATAGTCATGTAGTAAAAAAAGAAATAATCCAGATCCCTCAGCATTATGAATGTTAGTTCCATGATATTCATTTAAAAATTTAATGTTTTTTAAAGCATTCAACCCATGTTGATTTATGCTCTGCACTTTTCCTCTGCCTCCCATCCCTGCCCTCCAGCCTGCAAACAAAAGGCAGCTGGAGTTTAATCCAGTAATCTCAAGTATTATTCCCAGTGTTCCTCTGATGAGGAATCAGGGGTGTCCTTCATGGCCTTTCTTTGACACTCTTCTATATTCCGCTCCTTATTGCCGTTGCCAAGGCATTACAAGATTTGTGCTATATTTTGCATTATTCTCCGTTTCAAAATTGATGAATTTTATCTTTGTGTCATGAGTCATGAATGTGTTATTTCAGCTTTTCTGTCTTGCTCCTTCTTTCCCTGAGGTACACATTTTTCTTAATTTACTACCTTTCTTAATTTACTATCTAATGAAAGGTGTTTTGGGGTATAATTTGAAGCCTCTCTTCCTCATTCTACTCAATATTTTGGACATGCAGAGGGGAATTAAAAACCCCTGTGTTGTCAGTGTTCCTTTGTCTGTAACATTGTCTGCTCCTGTTATTTTTGTATTGAACTTTATGTCTATTTGTGATAGCTGAGTTTATATTTGGTGAGACTTCAGCTGCGTCGTGTTGTTGTAACTGTGTATTTTGCTGTGATGAAGTGAAGCTCCCACAATGAAATCTGCAGTATTTGGCTTGTTATGATTTTATTAGCAGGTTTTTCCAGCAAGGAAAATATAGTCTTTTTATGACTGGAATGACTATTTTTAGATTCAGTTGTTTGCGGTGCCGTTTTAGAGGATGTTCTTGTGCACTTGGGAGAAAAATGGGTATAAATCACATTCAGGAAGAACAGTTGAGGTCGAGACACTCCCCCAGTGATCCTGGTCAGAAAAGCAAGTGCTTTCTGCATTTGTTCACTTATCAAGTTGGGAAGCTTTGTGAGAAAAAAATCCCAAATTTTCTTCAAAGCTAATTAGGTGGCAGAGACTTATAACCATGCAAAAATTTACTGAATTATATATTTTGAGTCTATCTTATCATTCTGGTTTTGAATCATGAGACTTGTATTAAATAGGAATTGATGCTCAGATGATTCTTTTTACAGAAGTTATGCTTAAAATAGAATTGAGTGGGTTTCCATTTTTTTACAGAGTATGATTTCTTTATCTCCTCCCTCCTCCTTTCCGCCCTGTTCCACAAAAGTAAGCCCATGGGAAAACCTACATCCAAACTTGTTCTTGTTGTTTTATTATTGAGAAAGCTAAAGGTGATGAAATACCTAAGAGAATGACAAATAATATTATTTTGACATTATTTTACAAGACTGTCAAACTTACAACCCAGGTAAGCTGCCATAGCTAAACTCTCATGTCTTCATCCACGGAATTGTGTTCCCTGTCACCTCCACTGGGTGAAGACTCTACACCTCAGTGGTGTTATAAGGCACCATTCTCTTCAATACAGTATGATCTTTAGCTTCCATAAATAATTCAATTTTTATATTTGTTAAAGCTGCAATATTTGCCTCTGTCCCTTTACAAGAATAGAGTGTGTAATAAGTCCCGGCAGACAGAAGCATGTGAGTCCTTCATTACCGCCACCCATATTTTGAAAATTTCTTCAGAAAATTTTTTCAAAAGGGTTATATCCTTTCCAAAGCTTTCACTTTTGTGGGGTTATTCTTTTTGATCTCGGCATAAGTGATTGATTCCTTTCCTCTGCGTTCTAGATTATGGTTTTTGCAACTATTCAGTTGACTGTCTTAAAAATAAGCTTTCATTGCTTTAAACTGAGAGTCCAATACACCTCAGAACTCTTGAAAACGTTCTTACCTTCCTGTCACTCCTCATCAAAGCAACAAGGAAGAACAGTCATTATTTTCATACTAGGGTGCTCCAAGTGTGATCCTGTACTGCTTATAAACGTCTTTGAGGGTGAAAATCCTTCACTTTCTGTTGATCCTTCCATTTTGAATGGTCTACTGTATAGAAGAAGATTGTGCTCTGTAAAAAAATATATGATGTTATCACTGTGACTTTTTCAGAAAGAAGTAAATATCCCCTTGAGGAAAATCATTCCTTTCAGTGTTAGTGGACATCTGAGTGATTAAAACAGCTTTTTGGGTTTAGATAACTGTCACAAGTGTTGCCATTTATGAGGGGGAACAAAGAGCGAAGTGTGTTGAGTGTAAACTCTGGCAGATACGTTTTGCACCAGGTGTGCTATGGTGAGAACTTGTGCAAAGAGAACTGTGTGGATCCTCACTGTGCTCGTCATTGTGTGCTCTGTGCTGTACGCACATAATTCATTTATTCACTGCCTCCCCTTGAGGTCGGGAAGCACACAGGTGTAGGAACCCAATGCTTCTCCTAAAAATCTTGGTGGAAAAACTTTTTCTTTGCTTCAAAAATGCAGAAATTTTGTGGTTTTTACAGTTTCAAGGTGCATCAGAGCTAAAAAGATTTAGATTGTTGCCAGTGAACGAGGGAAGTGCACTCCAAATGGTGAATGGTAGACACAGGCTGGTTGAGACACAAGTGTCTTGACTCTTTTTATGATATTTTCTTTCCTTTTTGGTAAAGCAAGCAATTTTTTTTGTTTGTTTTGTGCAGTTGTAATTCAGCTTGTCCAAATATGAAAATACTTTACTACTTTTGTGCTATGACTGCATCTACACTGACTCCTGCTGCTAATCCTTCAATACCAGAGTAAGGCATAATTCAGCTTTTGTTGACTCAAAATTTTTTCAAACTAAATAATGAATTTAAATGTATATCTCTAAAAATAAAATGTGGTGTAAAAAAATCCTTGGTATAGCTAACACTAGAAGTTTGACGAAATCATTTAAGCCAATTCCTTCAAGGCTTTAGTAAATATTAGCTGCATGTTACAAATCATCCAGACATTCTTTTAAAACGGAATTTAAAATCTTCTTACAGAAACATAAAAGCAGCATTTTGGCAGCCCGTTCTCATATTCCTCCTATTTCCTCCATTGAGAGTAACACCACCCAAGTCCCAGGATTTCCCCACCTAAAGTCCCAAGTTTTTCAGCAATTTTCTCCAGTGTCTCTATTGTTGCAAAAGAAGAGTGTGCAAATTTTCTAATCCCTAGATATCACAGGACTGTGAATGGCAACAGAAACGGGGCAGCTGCTTCAGCCTTGGAAATTTAATCTTTTCATTGGTACTTTTGTCTTTCATATTGAGTCTAAATAAGAACCTGTCTGTCTAGCTCTCTGTACTTGCAGCCTTCCTGAACTGCCGGGGTTTACTGCACCTCTAGTCCACTGTGGCTAAATCATTTAAGGATCAACGTTCTGAAACACTCAAAGGTTGACAAGTATTTTCTGTAGGCTATCCTATTAAATACCAAGCCCCCAGAAGCCATCCCTTAACGATGCAGAGTTGGTTTTCGTTGTATAAATAGCTCTTAAGGACTGTCAAGAACTTGTCTGTAAGAAGCTGCTGACTTCACTCTATCACAGGATGTTTTTTTCTACAATAATCTCCTGCCTTTTGAACATCCAAGCCTTACATGAGAGAGAAAAGCCAGAAGTGGTCATTCTTCGCTTTATTCAGTGTACAAATATGGTAAAGTTTAAACTTTCTAAGTTTGACTTGAATTTTGTTTATTATACAAAATGAGAAAACAAATTTAGGAGAAGAATAAGGGTTTGGGTTTACCTAATACCAGGTATGTTTCTTCTTTGATATTAAGCTGGATACAATTACGTGGTTGTACCCAACCAGAAATTAAATAGCACTTCTTTATCTTCACTTTGTTAAGAAGATAAAAAATGCATGACAATAACTGCTGTTGGCAATATCTGGCTAATGGAAAACCCTTGATGGAAGTGGGTTTATTTTAACTACATCAAGAAATAGTGGTATCTAGAAGAGTTTAAAAATCTCTTCAATATTACTTCAACATTAAAAAAACCCAAAACAAACTTTAAAAACTCCTTCTGGGGAAATTAAAAATTCTGTGTGCATCCCAATTTCAGTTTTAGGTTCCAGCTTTTCTTGGATCTCATTATCTTTCTGTTCGCTCTATGAATAAGTGCTCTACCGATATAGACCAACCTTTGTTAGCACTTTAGACTGTGAATAATTCCCCTACTGACTTAAGGAATTAACTAAATGAAACTCTTGCCCGTGTAATATTTCCTTATTTTTGAACATACTCTTAGCTGTTCCAGAGCCTTCCACTCTTCTAATATTGGTCTTAACATCACGATTTTCTGTTTCAGTTATTGATAATAAAAGACTTGCGAAGAATGCCTTTAAAAACTACAGCAGAGTATATCTTAAGGAAAAATGTTGATCCACTACAATGTCAAAGATTTGGAATTACTCAGGCAGAAGTGTACTCCATTGGTGGTATTGCCACCAATGTTAGCAATATTGTCTTACACAGGTTCTTTGTACTGGTTTCATTTTCAGGCATTTGTTTTCAAAAAAATGGTACTTCTTTGTGCCTCTCTGAACAGTTAAGTGGGTTATTTGTAATTTTGTTAACACTTGCATGATGTTGCAAGTATGAGTCATTCTATTAATTTTAGGAATGATGATTTTTATGATTATTTTCCTGCCTTTTTTTAGGGGATTTGGTGCACAAGCAAATAATTCCAGCATTTTCAAAGGCTTCTGTGGTGGCTAGAGGTTAAGCACCTTTCATTTAGCATGCAAAAGACAGGCTTCCAGAGGAATGTTTCCACTGCCCACTTTTGAGCTAACTAAAGTACAGTTACTGCTTCAGAGCACAGAGAAAAAACTTAATTTAGAAACTGAGTTCGTGTGACTCCAGGTGAGACAGTTTGTCACTCACTGGTCCTCGAAGAAAGAAAATGATCCCACTGTGGTACAGAATTTAGCTGGTTATATGTAGCAAAACGTTTGCAATTTTTTGTCTTACAACCATCAAGGTTGGAATATGACTGAGTTAGTCTTGCTGCTATATTTAATGATTTTGTACAGCATTTGGGACAGGAAGACAACGTCTCTGGCGCTCTGCAGTGCACAGAACAGCTCAGGTAACAACAGCAGTGCAGCTCCCTGACAACACGCTCTGACGCTGTGGCAAGGCAGGCATTTTAACACAGAAAGGGGTTTAAAGCCATCATTTCAGGAGACTTAGCAGATGAATAAGGTTACATTACTTTATTTAGCTAGAGGTACAAGTAAATAAGGATCTATGCACCCCTCACGGCACTTGAACTGAAATTATGAATCAGTTCACCCAACAGCTCTTTGAGTAACAGTGGATTGACAAGGAGAAAATGAGCATTAACTTATTGACACCTTCTTCTTCTTACCTTAAATATTATTCCGCACCTTAAAATTCAGGAGATGAATATAAGGTTTCTCCTGGAGCAAAGGAAACACCTCAGGAAAGTTACAGACCAATTAAGATGTGTGCTTGTGCCTAAATATGCCACTCGAGACATGGAGTAGCTGATGATGCTTCAGTTTCCAGACAAGTTGGATTTACTTTAATCCTTCTATGAAGTTATGTATTGGCTTTTTCTCAAGACCAAAATTACTGTGACGCTTACAGAAGGTACAGCATACAATCTCCTGGCATCTTGCAGGCACAAAGCAATCTGCTTTCTCTACTGCTTCTTGATCATTCAGCAGCACCTGGGAACTTGATGCTCAGAGCCAAGGGCCACTGCTCAAGGGAAAGTGAATCATCTCCTCTCTGTTTCCATTGTTGCTGCATTTGCCTTTTTGTGAAGCCTTCTAATGCCTCCTTCTGCATACCTCCCACAAAGGGATGTCATAAACTGGAATTCTGCATAATATTGAAGAGATTCCTGTCATCTCACTTGAGGGTGTTAGTGTTAGAATTTGAACCGTCAGATACATAGGAATGAGAAGAAATGTAGTAGTCATGGAGCTGTTACCACTTTTCCATAGCGTTGTCTTTAAGATTGGAAAGGAAGGGGCTGATCTCTGTCACACAGAAGTGAACATAAATCATCAGAAGTTAGGTCCTACTCTCTGAATAAGAGAAATATATTTTGCCACTCAAGTGGCTCTAATAATCAGCTCCATGGTACATGTTGCATCTGGCTGCCACAGGTTAGATGACATGCTACATTCCAATACACAGGGTGTTGAAATTTCCATTCAAAAGTGAGAAGGAACTAAGATCTACATTTTTCATGAGAGAGAGTGAAAAAACTATGCTTTAAGAAAGAAGCTGGGAAATTTATAGTCTCTAAACCAGCAGAGATTTGAATCTAGTTTCCTTTTCCCCCTAGTCATTATTTTAATTGTAGGGTTATATTTTTGTTTCTTTGCTCTGGTTTAGGGGTTTTTCCCCTTTCCATATGTTGATTTATATTCTGCCAAACTCTTCCTTACAAAAACACGCCAATTTCATTAGAACTGGCATGTGTCTATGTAAAGCAAGTTTATTACAAACTCGTTGTTCAACATCCCTCTTTCTTTATTAAGCACCCAAACTTTTCTTTTTGCTTTACAAATACAAGCATTATAAAAGTAGCTTCTGACCAATTGTTGACAAGATAAATTGTGTCTTTTACTTAAAATACTCAATCCTGAAATTCGTCTCCTCTTTTTTAAGATGGTGGTGTTCTATTCATTTAATGGTGTTGCTATTGTCATCCTTTTAATCAGTTAATTTTGTATTAGGGAAAAAGGGTTAGAGAGGGAATGAGCTAAAAGTAGATCTGCAGTGCCAAAATGTGCTAGTTCTCCTCTATTCTTTCTCCTGTTCCTCCCCAAGCACCCCTCATTTAGGACAGGAAAATGTCTGGACCCGCTGTCATGGAAATGTTTTTTACAAGTACAGTTTTGAAAATGCATACGTTATGTTTTTTATAGCTACTGTCAACAACTACCAGGACAGAACAACTTGTGCAGCTGGCATGGGAAGTCAATGTTAAATTTAAGAAAAGATTCTGTTTTCTTGGTCTGTTGTCAGAGGTAACAACTGAATTTGACCTTGATTTTATCTTTCCACATTGATGGAGAAAAAACTGTCTGGTTGGAACTCAGGTGGAGAAAACAGATGGGGATAAGTTAAGAGCGGAGCAGCAGAACGGTGAGTACTGTTCATTATATCGTCAATGAGGGGCACCATGTTCTGCTGTGGATTTTTCAGCTCAGAGTCCCTCATTTCATTTCAAGCCAGTTGAGAGGGTAGTTTGGTAGAAAAAGGTTTTTCTTGACTCTAGAGATTCTTGATACTTCAAAAACTTTTATTTGGTCTGAACGGGGTGTATGAGACATTTCACTCTAAAAGAACAAAACCAAAAAAGAGCAGAGATGTAAATACACCCGAGTGACTGGGGCACTCAGAAGATACAGAAATGCATTTTACCATCTGCAAGCATCTCTCAATATTTTAGCTAAATATATTAGATGTTCCATGTGGGAGAAGATAAAGATGGTGTAGTAACTTCTTAAGTTTAGGTAACTGTTTCTTTAGAACAAATGTATTGTGTATACATACAAAGTACTTGGTGAATCTGGCAGAACAAATAACCTGTATCTGATGTCAATGGAGCTATGTACTTTTTTATAGCAAGCATGAATGGGAAGAAATATGTGATCTTATTTTAAAAGAGGATATTCCAGTTGAAAAAGGTGAGGAATGCTGCTGACCTTTGTGGTGTATGGATACCCTGAGGCTGGGAGCTGTGCCGTGAAATCTCCTTGGTGCAATCAGAGAGCTTTGGGTGCTAGTAGCTTCACCTGCATATTTACCAGAACCAAGCAGTGCTTGTGTATTGTCAACACTGCATTCAAATGAGTGTGAGAGTGACAACAGCCCTCAGCTTGAGGCACCACCTTTTTACCATAATAAATACATTTCAATTGTTAATAATGGGCCCAGGAAAGACAGATAGGAAATTTTATTAAATATATCTCATAACAGAAAGCTTTTCATCTGTTAGCAGGCAAGCAAATTACTGTCATCAGTGATGTGTGACGGGATTGAAAATGTACCACTTTGCAAAGGGAAAGGCAGGAACACAGCCAAAATTAAAGTTACAGAGCAAAGTTCCTGTGTAGTCACGTCATGCCTCTGCTTTGACCCAGGGATTTCCAAAAAGTGAATCATCACTTTTATCATGGATTTTTCTGACCTGAAGTTCATGCTAGAAAGGCACCTCATTAGATTCTTAGCAGTATGTGCTTAAAGTACGGAGAAAATATTGACAAAAGAACATCGCCTCACTGCCCTCCCTTTTGAAATATATCAGGAACTTAGTTTCCATCCTAAAAGTAAGTATGCATTTAGTTTAGCATTCGTAAATAATAACTGTGTCCAAATAAAAGATTTTCTATTAATTTCTTTTCTCCTGTTTTAGGCAACCTTTTTTTAAAATATATCTTGATCAGTAGATGCGTGCTATACCCTAAATTAGGGTTTTATCTGAATTTATTCCTGAATCCAGAAATAAACGAGCAGCTAATACTTCATTCTGATTTGTCCATGCTTGTTCAAAAGAGAATCTGCAGAGAAACTTTTGCTTTGCTGAAAGCTGGAAATATCCACAGTATAGTGGATATTTCCCTTAATTTCAGGCACTTCAGGTTATTCAACCACCTCAACATCCTCAGTCTTGAAAGACCACAACCCTGAAGGGCCCGTACATGATTTCTATGCTCAAGTGAATAAACAAGTGCATTGAAACTTGTGTCTTGATAGCTTTCAAAGAAAATACTAAATAGGTGCGTGTTCTGAAATATGGAAAGCAGATTTTGCTTTTCATTAGGTTGCAAAACTGATTTTTTTCACAAAAGGTAAATACCGGAAAAAGCCATCATTTTTCATAAAACAAAGTGATTTTTTTGACATAATGACCAATTGAGATAAAATATAAACTTCATCATTTCAGGAGAAAATATCTTAAAGTACTCAACATGAAACTCTCAACCTGTGTTATGACACTCTGCCAATAAAACAGATAGGATCCTAAGAAATGTTTCTGCTGCATGCTTTCAACCTACTCGAGAAAGCACAAAAGTACATCTGGTTTCACTTCATAAATTTAGAAATATCCCTTTTTTTCTCTTACTTGCATAAGGAGTAATCAGAAGCTCCTTGTCAAACCAATCACTGTATGGTTAGATTAGCTCTTACCACATATTTTTGATTTTTTTCCAATGATTCTGATTCATTGTGGACACCTGGTAATTACTGTAACCTTGTTCAGTCAGCATTAGTTTTTGCTTACAGTTTAATCCCTGGATCTTGCTGTTATATTTTCATATCAGCAAAATTTTTGGTATATTTATTAGGTTGTGGCCCCATGCAAAGATAATTATTTTTTTCCTCTAATAACATAGTTAGCCTTGTGAATTTAAAATGCTGTAACTTAATGAGCAAGACAGCCTTGAACCCTGGGTTTAGCCTTGGGCAAGGCTATTAACTATTCATCTGCCTGTCTGTGGTGTTCATACTGCATTTGGCTTTGCTGCTGTTCCCATGGCTTTTTGGTGGCCTAGTCATGGGCAGAAACTCCTGCTGTCTAAAGAACTCGGAGCTAATCCATGCACCAAGGAGATGGGGGCATGGAAATGAGAGTTATCAGATGTTTATTGCACGTGGCAAGCGCATATTGGAATAAGGTGGTACTGGAAGAATTGGACACAGAGGGTTCTGTAGCTGAGGTCCCAGCCGTTCTCAGTTCTCTTTTAGTTTCATGTCAAACATTTTACAAAGGCCTGTAAAAGAATGATCTACTAAAGACACATTCCCAAGCAATGTCTGTGCTAGCAGAAAACTGTATGAATTTGGTCTTAGGTTATTATTGCAATGTAAATAATAAATAGGGTAACAGTCCCTCCCTATTCGACTATGGGAAGAGAGACATGAAGAAGTTCATCACTCACAATCATCAGCACTGCATTTCACATTCAGGCAGTGTGCGGATCCCCATTTTCATCCCTGTGTATGCATCGAAGCATCTGCACTAAAGCTGACAAGCAAAGTAATCCTTGCAGCTGTATGTTGTCATATTGGCTTGTCACAGAGCCTGCTCTAGCACCTGCCCATGCAGTGTCCATCTGTACCTGTTCAGCCTTTTCCACAGCTCTGCAGTTGCTATATTCGGCAGGCAGAGGTGCCTTGCCAGAAGGACGCGTGGTTGCAAACAACTGCCCTCCTTTCCTCTCCTCTTTCCTGCCCTCCGAACTCCTGCCTGACCCGAGGGACTGACTGTCAGACCTGCAACTTTTGTGCAAGTATCGCAGGCTTTTTATTTTGGCCTGCATTCCTTTTCCTCAGTCCAGCTCTGTGATAACTCGTGTGCACCAGATGTTGCTTGGTTAACTGTGCTTGACTTTCCCGTTAAATGCTCTTTACCTGTCATTTTATATTGATTACATAAAGAACGTCTCAACTTTCTGCACAACAAGCTGCGTCAAAATTGTTGCAAGTGGCAGTGATTGTATATTCTGTTGCCTGAGGAGGTGCTTGGAGTTCTTCCAGGTTTGTTTCCTGTATGTCCTGTTTACATTTATCATCCGCTATATGTTGTCTGGTGTATTAATTCCTCAGCCAGTGGCCAAACTTTCAGCTGGATGAATCAGCATAAACTTCAAACACATGTGCTTTGGCACAATTCCTTTCGTAAATTCCAATTCCAGAAGTGAATAGCTATTTTAAGATAACCATTACAAGACTCTTAAATTTTACTTTTGGACTGACCTTTATCAAACCAAAGCCTTGGCAGGGAGAACTGCCATTTATGATTTCAAAACCGTTATGATGTAGAGCAGCTAATGTTTTTGAGGGAAAATTCTTTCTGGGCAGAATAATGCTGCCTGCAGTTTTCTCTCAGATTAGTTGTTGGTAGAGCACACTCTGCCTGCCTTAGTTGCTCTCCTAATCTGCATTCCAAGACACAGCACACTACTTGCATCCCTCACGCATTATATGCCTCACAGGGAAAATGGAATCTGCTCCTGAAATTTAACTAAATGGAACAGTGCAGGTAATATCCATTCTAAGATTGGACAGCTGCTCTATCTCCTAGGATGAAACCCACACCACCCCAACTTGGTGCAGCTCCAGAGCAATGCAAAGTCTTCTGCAGTGCCAAAAACGGCAGAGTCACACTCAGTTCTGTGCTGCTTCAGGGCTAATGCCTTCAGGCACCTCTGCAATGCACTAGTGAGTTCTTCTGCTGCCCAACGCAATTCATATTTCTCTGGGTCTGCCTGTGTCCAGCATGCACACAGGTAACGTTTACTCTCTAGAAGAGTTACTTGAAATTCCTGGAAGGCAGCTAAATTCTGCTTAAATATTTAATACTTTATAAATAATAATAAGTAAAATAAATACCTAATTACTGCTATTAATTAGAGTAGTGATAAAAGATTTTACTGCAGCCATAGGAATTTTTATATTACTTTACTTTTTAAGAGCGGTTACATTACTTTTCAATTGCTCTCACCCCCTCTACACAAAACCTGTTGGAAATTAATCCTCCAGTGCACTTGTTCAGTCACTTCCTTGAATATATATAATTTCTTTCAAGTGAAGCAGACACTGAGATTTCAGATATACCAGCTACAATTCCATTCTCTTTTGGAATTCTTAATATTAGTTACCAGGTATGCTAACAGAATAACTAAGTCAAATGATCAAATAAGTTAATAGCTTTAGTTTGTACACCACAGAGTGTAATGCTTTCCTAACAAGATGTAGAAGTAATTGTTAAATTCCACTGCATATAATAAAAGCTTTATTATTTCCGATTATTTCAAAAGGAAAGAAATCCAAACATCTGACTGCTTTTCTGAGATATTACCTTCCTGATGGGATCAGCTTTGTCCTTTGTCTGTCATTTTAAATGGAAATGTAAAATCAAGACAGATTCTTTATCACACTTAGCACAGAGGGATGAGTTGGACATAGTTCCAGCACGTGTGAAATTCCAAGGATGAAATAAATTTAGCAGGGTTGTTTGTGCCTTAATTGGAACCACCCACAATTGCTCCTTCAGTTTTGTTGGTGCAGGCTCTTAGAGCTGAATCTGGGGCCTGACGGCATCGCTGTGTAATGAGGATGAACCAGGACAGGGCTGTCCCTGTGATCCTCTTTGCCAAGGTGCACGCCTGCAGTGGAAGGATTTATCTGAAACCCATTTTGGCTACTGCTCTGTGCTGTCTCATTTAACAAACCGAGAGAAACCTCTTTCCCTTGCATGAGGAGAAAGGCATAGTTCTGCAAAGTTCCTCAGTTAAGAGTGAGACAGGCCTGTCCACAGAATTTCTTTACTGAAGCAAAGTAAAACCTGCTTATTCATCTTCCAGTATTTTTTCAGTACAACAATTAATTCACTTGAGCCTCTGACATCAGGGCCTCAGTAGATGTTTCAGCTGCAGGTTCAAAACTGCAGTAGCAGTTTCAGAATCTGCCAGGAGATTTTCAGGAAAACAGGCTTTTACCAGTTCTTTAGTTTCCTTTATCTATCTCATGATGGGTTTTTTGAGAGTTTTAATGGAATTGATAGTGCTGTGTCACGTCCAGCAAGAAAATAATAGCACTTTATTTTTTTATCCTACCGTCCTGGGTATTTAATTCAGTTTTTATAGAGTTTCACCAGGTAGCTCCTGAAGACAGGATTGGTAGCAGTGATAATTTGTTTGTTTGCTGTTTGGGTTTTTTTGGGTTTTTTACCAGAAAAACACTACTCCCATGCTTGTAAAAATATGTACATCCCACATACACATTTACAAATCTTATAGTAAATATGAACTTGTGAATTGTGAAATAATTGTGCACTGTGCTATAGGATGAATAACGGATGTTGGCCATTCTTCTGGTACTGATATACAGCTCTTTGACCGAGTGTACAAGTTGAGCCCTTCAGACCTTCCCTTATGGAGTGAATTTGAGTCTACTTTTTCTTCCTAGCACCCTTTTTTTTCTTTTGGATATTTTTTGGAATTTAGTGTTTTCCAGGACTATCTTTCTGTGAAATTCTCAACCAGGATTTTTTGAAAAACATTAACATGTAGTCAGACACCCACACAATCACACCACCTTAATTGCTAATGGAAAGACATAAAAAATCTGCAGTGACACTACCTTGTTTTATACGCAAGCTAAATAAAATTTATTCCATCCTCAAAATAAAATTGTTCTCTTGTTCTTCAAGTCAATTTTAGGTATTTACCTTGAATAGCTGCACTGTGCGTCTGTTAAACATATTTTTGCCATAGGGTTATTGAGATTTTATTTGACAAATGCTGTGATGATCTTGGATCAGTTTCACCAATTATTGTCTGCAGCATTCTCATACCTGTAGACAGATTTTGGGCTTTCAGTGATGCTAATCAGTAAACTTGAAATAGGAAGAAAAATGAAAAGAATGAAGGGGTTGACGAAAGGTTGTTTCAAATTTAAGAGATATAAAACATATAGCTGATTGGATTTAAAGGGAAAGTGTTTCCAGGAAGTGCGGGAAAAACCCCATAGAACACAAACTGAAAAATAATAACGAAACCATCAACACACATGCTCAAGCAAACTCCCGAAAAACTCTCAAGAAAAGAAGTCACATGGAAAAGACACACCTCAATCTGTGCACTGACTGTGTGGCAAATATTTTTTAATCCTTGGATTTTTTTTCTGCGGAAGGAAAGGGCCTCCTATCAATATGAATTTCTCAAAAGAGAGTGAATTATTTGGGGTAAAACTGAATTTTTGCTATTAATTTCTACTTTGTGAAAAAGGCATTTCTACAGGGAAAGCATTTTAGTGAGATTTTCTTGAGTCACTTTATTCAGCATCTGGGGAAGACAGGCCCATAATGATCCGTAATTTGAAGAGTGTCCTTTAACTTGAACTGTGTAACCTGTATGCAGACTGTTCAGAGGTGAAAGAATCACCTCTGCAACAATTCTCACTCCTAACACCTGTGGGATTTAGTTCCCTATGTGTATTTTTCCAGTCAGAGGCTGCACACGCAGTCCACAGGGAGAGACATATGTTGCCATAGAAATATAAAATTTTGCTCTTTAGCAAGTGACACAGAAACTCCAGAAACCGTCGTTCTGTCCCTGCTTCCTGCTCTTTATCTATTAAGGCAAATGCAATAGTTTTGGGTTCATTTCCCTCTTGCAAAATGGTACTTAAATGTTTGCCTCAAAGAAAGAATGAAAAGGTAAATAATAAAAAAAATAATAATTTAAAAAAAATAAAAAAAAACTCAAAAGTCTCTTCTGGTAATGGGAGAAGATGGAATTTTTTTAAGAAAGCAAACCATATCAGGAGGATTTTCTTATCAGTAGAGTCTTTCCAAAACCTCTGTTTTACCTATTTCCAGGCTGCATCGAATTCTTTTTCTCAACCATGTTCTTTCCTAATAAACGCCTTCTGCTCTGGATATTTTTGCGGAGGTATATTCCAGTTTTCTACAGGCGAAACAAATACAAACTGCCAAATGCTTTTTGGGCCAACTACTTTCTGAATAAATGAAGTGGCTTAATAGATTTCTCTATTATCCCACATAGTTTTGTTTCTCCTTTACTGCCCTTTTCCAGTTTGTATACTGCTGTTACTGCTCCTTGTTTGCTTCCCTTATCTGCTGCATTCAAGACAAGTCATCCTGAATTTATATTTTCAAGTAACATTTGTACAATATGTGGGAAGTGTTCTCTAGGAACACAGACACAATTGGATTCATTGGTTTGTCTACTACACCGAATTCTCCTACTCTCTTTGCTTCAGGGGGAAAACGTCATCCTTCTGGGTATGAATTTCTGTCCATCAGGTGAACCTGTGAATTGCATTTGCATGCTACTTCTCTCCTTTTTGCTGGTGCCTAGTGTTTTCGTTTTGAAAAAGCTGCACAAAGGGAGCAGGGCGCCCTCTGCATCGCCATGGCTCTAAATGTCATTTAGTATTAATGGCTGTCAAGTGCAGTCCACTCGTAACTATACATTACTGCTTCAACACCCTCTGGCACACGGAAACCATCACAAAAGCAGATGTTCTAGGAAGAGAAAACTTAACTAATTTAAAAGTTAAGTCACAATCTGATATGTTTTTTTCTGGGTGACACATAGTGAACACAGTCTGAGAGCACTCCAGGCCTGGGGGAAGTAGAAAAATGAGGTTGTGTATATAACTGAGAAAGCCTGTCTGAGCTCAGCCCTTTAAGTTCCTGTGTCTCAGAGCATCAGCGGGAACTTGCCCCAGCGTTTTGGCTCTCTCGCCCTAGGGATTTATCCTGGACTTGCAGGGATTTAACCTTGTCAGTGCATGGGCTGCTTGGCTGTCAAGGACACTTCTGCGCCTTTCACTGTTCAGAGAGGGTAAAGATATATGTGAAATCATTCTTAATTTCCAGGAGGATGTTTCCAAGGCTACATGCTTTATTAACAGAAAAGTTCTTCATCATCTCTCTTGTAGATCGTGAAGTAGAGGAGAGATTTCTATGCTCTGAAAGATAATATCTTTACCAGTTTGAGGTGAAAGCAGATGAGCCCCTGGAAATGAATTCCTTTGGTTTTATTTATTTTGGCTGCAGTTCATATTATGTTATTGATTTTGATGAAGGTCTAGACCTTGTTACTCAAAAATGTTTTTAATTACAGGAATGTAAAAATACTGTTTCTTTGTAAGTGAAACAGAACACAAGTGTTGACAGACCCCAAATCAGAAGAATTTTGGGCCATTAATTGGTGTTGGAAAAGTTTTCCTCTTTTAAAATAGAAAATGGTTGTGTTCCTCTAAAATATTGTAAGGAAGCATAATGGTTCTGTTAACCAGGATGAAGTGGTTTGGTTTAGTAAGGAGCTGACGGAGCAGGGTTGATCTATATTTCTGATGTAGCCTGAGTGTGAAGCTCTGTCTAGTCCTAGCTTCAAACAGCAAGGGTGAGGCAGATGTAGCAGAGTATATGCTCAGATCTTAATTCCTTTGCCTAACATGAGAAACCTTCGGGGTTTTCCTTCTGTTCATAATGAAATTAAATGCATGTGATTCTCCTCAGTGTGAACATGGCTGTCTGTATTCTAATAACCCTTTGACCTCTTGGCAGACTACTTGGAAGCTGTTGAATGATCTTAAAACCTGTCACACAAATTAGTTGACTACAAGAGGATGACTTCTGTGTTCTAACTGAGTAAGGTGATAGTCCATTTTCCAGAGGGGCTACAAATTTTCCTTGAGAGCGAGACTGCAATTGAGGTCACAGTATTTATTAGACATCAGAAAATCTAAATGGGAGAGAGACTGAACATTCTCCTCAACTTTTGGAAAATTCTTAGCATAAGTCTCATGTATTATTAGAGATCAGAAACATAGTTCTCAAGACCTTCACAAGGCAGACTACACAAGTTCTACGAGACACCTATTTGAGTGCTCCATCTCTTTACCAGTTTTGAAGATAGATGCCACCTTTACACTTTTATGGTCCTGCTACTTTATAAATCCCTTCACAAATTTTTAAAGACAGCGTTGTCTCCTCTTTAAATACTTGGGGATGCAGTTTGCCAGACACAGGTGTTCTGAAAACTTTACAAAATAAAAGAGTATAACTATACCTGGTTCTCTTTATGCACAACACATAATTTATTCCTGAAGACGGTAGCCTGGTATTAGTAGACATCTAAGATTATGATATCCACCTCTTAAAATATGGGATCTTAATGAAAAAGTATTCCTGTGGGAATTGTAATTAAGCTGAATAATCTTTGAGGATTTAATTTTTTTTTTTTATTTGCGCCTCTTGTTATACCTGGAGATCTGTTGCGCAGCTTTTCTGTGATTAGACATTGGAATGGGCTGCCCAGGGAGGTGGTGGAATCACTCTCCCTGGAGGTGTTTAAGGAAAGACTGGACAAGGCACTCGGTGCCATGCCCTGGTTGAAAGGGTGGTTTTGGGTCATAGCTTGGACTCAGTGATCTCAGAGTTCTTTTCCAACCTAACTGGTTCTGTGGTTCTAAAGAATGGAAGCCCAAGATTTTTCGTTTCTGAGTCCCTGCAGCCAATGAAGGTAAATCCAGTGTTACTGAGGTAGCGAGGCATTCAAGGCTTCATAAAGCCTGGCAGAAAAAAGAAGTAAAATCCTGGGACTATTAAATCTCATCCAAAATTCTGGAGTTGCACAGATATGAAGCGTAGCACATGGAGCTCTCAAACCTCAGCCAAGTTAATTTTGCTCTTGGTGGAACTCTTTAGTTTCTGCTGAAGCCTTAAGGGGGATAAATGACTCTCACTTTGCTTGCCTTATACAGAGCTACTCTCACTGCTATGTTATAGTCTGCGTCACCCTCCAAACTTCAGTGAGATGTACATGAATGTTGAAAACACTTGAGTGATGACATTTTTAAGATTTTTAAATCTTCTTATTGCTAGTCATTTGTGCTGACACTGAAAAGCCAAATCGTATGCCACAGGACACAGCACATATTCTGATCTGGCAGAATTAAATATGCCTGCTGTTGCATGTGATTATAAAGTGAGAATTTCAAATTTCAACTCAGACCAGGATGGAAAGGAAATTGTGCTTAATATAAAGGTAAGACTTAAGAAGCAAAATAATTCTGAGAGAAACATTTCTTTGCAGACACAGTCAAAATTTTTTTGCTTAAAGAATAAAAATGTTTCTGTCAGTGCTGTGTCATGAGTGTCATTTTGATCTACATCCAGGGTGCAGAGAATGCAGTTTTAGGCAAAATGGATTATAATACATGCAAAGAATCCGTGTAAGAATCATTTTCCTTTGCAAAACAAGTTACATTTTGGGGATAATAAGCTGATTGTTTTTGAAAGCATTCTCACGAGGGTTAAAATTTTATTCGCAAATGCTCTTCACTTTTGTTTCTATTGCCTTGAAATTCTGTCCAGAAGCTGTTGGAGGAAGCATAACTAACCATGGAGGCAGTCATCACCTTGAAAACTGGAAATGGGCTTTGTGTCCCTTGCAGAAGTGCCTGAGTGATGGGTACATAAATCTGAACAGGTTTTGCTTCTTGGGAAGAACTTGCCGTTGCAATACCTGCTGTTACCACTAAGACACAAAAATGTAAGTATTATGGAAATGCAGTAGGTTACTGAAAAGCAAACATTCAGTAATTTTTCAGAATTAATTCTAGCTTTAGTTTTTAAGTGAAGTAGAAGGACCATTTGCAGAGGGGAGCTGGACTTCTCAAAACCAAGATGGGAGTAGGGTCATAGTCAGGGAAATCTTTTTATTAATAAGCAGTATTTAAAATAAGAGTCTGAAAGTGTCAGGAATGTTTGGGCCAGATAATGGCCAGTTGGAGGTGTCAATAACAGAAACCTAGCGCTGTACCTCAAAACTGGACTTAGATCTCCTTGGAAGAGCCAGAAGGGTTTTAATTGTCCCCTGTGTCTCCTTTCTCCTCTTGCCCACCGAGCTGGCAGCTCACAGGATGCTGGCTGCTGCCCAGCATTTCTGCTCCTCTGAAGCTGCAGAAATATTTGACTTCGAGTAGCCTCAGGCCAGCCCCCAGGTTTTTCCTCGGCTGCAGCCCCATTTTTTGGCCCACCTGCACTCCCTGCTGCGGCTTGCGGACAGGAGAGGAGGGTGGGGGTGTCTGTGCTAACCCCTCTCCCTTTTTCTCTCAACTCTGGGGCCGTACCTGCTGGAAGTAAGCCAAGGAGCAGATGGAGTTTTGAAGCAATCTCTGGAAAGGGTGCTGTTGCAAATAGCTGTTAGTCTACTAGCTGAACTTAAAACTGCAATATTTTGTGCAAAAATTTCAGCTTTGGCAGAAAGCAAAGCAAAGCCAAAGAACACACAAAATTTGATTTTCCACTTGGAAGTTGCTTGGTTTGAGGTCTGTCAATAACTGCTGCAAAATCTTTGTTTTTCCAGTCTGGATAAGACCTTTTATGCACAGGCTCCTAAAACATCCTTCACTCCCTTGATGTCTTTTCCTGGGCTTACCTAGAGGCCAGACAAAATTAAGAGACTAAAAAGCAGATATCTATTCCAAGGCCTTTTCGGTACTTTCGGGCAGTCAGAGCCCACCCAAGGCTGCACCCAAAATGGACCAGCAGTCACAGGTGTAGCTTTACAATTCATGTTTTACAATTGTTTATCCATTTCGATATTGGTGTTAGACCTCCAAGTATAACCTCAGGTAATGAAGTCGTCTATCCCAAGCTTGCCCCCCCGTCCCCCAGTTTCTATTTTTTAGTGCCTAAGACAGTGAGGTGTCCTTGAGTTTTAGGACTACAGAGAAATTCTTTTGTTTAAGTTGCAAGAACAGTGGCTCCAGAGTTACATGAAAAATAGAAGATAAAAATCTTAAGGTACCATGATCACTTGGGGATCTCCTGCCTGTAGCCTGAGTGTGTTAGTTACAGTCGGGAATGACCCACTGGAAGAAATGGCCCAGAGCTGTGGGATCTGGTTTATCTTTCTGACAAGTCACCAAATGAAGAGTTATTCCTGCAGTTTGGCTAATCAGCCACACGGGGCAGAGAATGCCCTGCCTTTCCTTAGAGATACTGTAGTGTTTTCCAAGGAGAGCACAGAGCACTTTTTCCCAAGAGGAGAGTTACCTGATTTCAGTAAATTGCCTCCTTTCCAGGTTATACAAGAGACTCTCTTTTATAGCTCTACAAGGACATACTGCCAGGTGTTCATATAGTGCAGAGAATACATTATACCAGTTGCTAGCAGACTAAAAAAAAAACTTCTGTGTTTTTCTCTTTTAAAAAGAAGCGATTTCATTAATATTTTTCCAAGCCAATGAGCAAGTCAGAAATATTTATCTGCGTACAATTTTCAGGCACAGCTCATCCTTGGTAGTAACCTCACATTGAGACTTTAAAACCAGATTTAATTATTGATGGTTTTGATCTATTTTTTGGAGACAGAACAACACTAATCAGCTGATTTGACTAGTGAAGTAGCTATTGCAAAGCTTATTTGGGAAAAAGATAAGAAACATGAGTTATCTTTACTCTGGAAAGGGAAACAAAAGAAAGGGTTGTATTTAAATAATACTGTAGCACTTTTCTGTAATCTCTTTTCTTTGGATGAGTTGTTCTTTCGCTTGCTTTGTTGTTTTTTTGGGTGTGGTAGTATCAGTTAATAGCAAGATAAAGGTGTAAGATAAATTTAATTCATGTGCAGAAAACAGATGGTAAGTGATATTCTAAGTATGTGCTCAACATAATGGTCCCATTGCTGTCAAATATAGCTGGTTGTTGCAAGTATTGTATATATAGAAAACGCTTTCAGCTAGAAGAGAGACTCAGGAAAAAATAGGATTGAATAACTTGTATGGTAAGGGTCTGTAAGACAGCACTCTCTGGTCTAAGTCCTCTAAATACAATCTGCATATTTCCATCTGATCCTCCAAATCTGTTCAATGCACAGATATAAAGGTGATGGTTTAATGTGAAATGGTCATGGACTTCTTTAGGAATCTGATCTGCACCCAAAGCTGTCATAGCTTCATAAGACATTAATCACAACGGCTGTATTCAAATAACTGCATATTTTTTACTTTTGTATGATATTCCTCTCTTACTGCACTTCTGTAATTTACCACATTTGTTTAATGGGACAGTTAAATGCTATTGCTTTTGAGATAAATAATTCATGGTTTCTGAAGCATAACTATGTCTGTAGCCATAATATTTGAAGGCAATATTTTATGCAGCTTTATTTTAAGTCCTGCTTTTTTACCTATATTATCAGTAACTGCTGTTTTATAACAAAGGTGTAGTTTGGAATCAGAAAGATATGCTTTTATTTAAACTGAACTGGAGCCTGATATTAGTAGTGTGTTTATCCTTTCCAGAAATGCAGCCCTGCAAAAGGCTGTTGTACTATTTATCCACTGATGTATTTGAAAGGGACATATGTCATGTATTGTCTTGAAATTGTTACGTAAAATTGTTGCCTGAAGGAACTAAATATTAATGTGTACAGAAACATTCCCTATGAAAAAATAATATCTGCAGTTTTGTGGAGATGATGTGTTTTAATGTAGCTTGAATGCAATATTTCCATTTCTAACCAAATTTGATCAAATACAATAAACAGTGTTGGAATCTTAATGTAATTATGTTACCTATAAGTCAGTAAAAGAAACAGCAATGCAGACGACTAACAAGAGGCAGAGTAGCTTCTTCAGCTTTGCTGATAAATATCAGTGTAAGTCATTTAAGCCTAATAATCAAGCAGAAAACTAGGAGAAAGTAATAACCTCAGTCTTGTCAAAACATAAAAGGAATAGAGATGATACCTGATGCTTTGTGTAAAAATACGTCAGGTTTTATGTAAGGAATAATGATGTAAAGCTGAAATTCAAAAACTAATAAAAATATCCATTGATATTCTGAAACACAGGGAAATTAAACTGCTCTGAAATAAAGACCAGACAGGATTGACCTGCCATTTTTGGGGGGCTTCTTTTGCTGTCCATACTTTTATTTAAGCCAGCTAGGAGATGGAGGGTACCTGGAGCCTTTAAGTACAAACAAATAATATATGACAACTTTTGAAACATTGAATCTGACAGGCTGAGGAGAATTTAATTTTGTTTTTCCTACTGATCTTTCACCTTGGGTTTAATCATGGAACTGTAAAAACTGTAAACTCTAAAATGGCAATACTATTAGATAGCTTGTAAAAGTGCTGGGAGAGAGAAGAATTTTATCACAGCACTAAAATTATCAAATGCCTTTATTTCTGCAGGGAGCAGTTGGTGGCATATCTCGTTAGCCAGGGTATTGCTGGTCACAAAATGACCGTGAAGAGAAGCCAAGACAGCAAAGGTGAGACAGTGGTACCAGTCCTAGGCTGTGTCTGCCTGTGAGGGGGGCCCAAGGAGGGTTGTAAGAATGCAGTGCAAGAATATTGCAATAAATAAATGTGCGTGTAGGTAAAAAACCACACCCAATCTGCAAAACGATATCGAGTTTTTTGTGTCTGCTGTGTCAACGATGAGATTAGAATATCTTTCCTTTTACTTTGAAGAAAATTAAATATTCTTCCAGTCTGTCAACTACGTGCTATTTTTGCATGCATATCAATACTTAGTAGTTGGAATCAAAGAGATCAAAGCTATGTTTTGGAAAAACCTATAAGAAGCCCAAACAAACCCCCTATTAATATTGTTCAACAGAAAATGAGACTCCTCCCAGCATAAAGGACCAATCTCAAATGCACAGGATGACAGGCATTACCATCACAGTGGAAATTCCTGTTGTCTTTACTGACAGGATGTTCCCACCCATTGTGAAATCAGAGTAATCAAATCAAGTGTTTGTTTCCACAAGATCATGTTGACAGAAGAACTCCATTCTGCTTGAAGGAAACATAAATGAATAGAAACTTTTTCTCTCCTCCACCCCTCTTATCATCCACAGCTACTGAGTTTGGAGATGACTTGCTGGCTGTCTCTGGTCAGGAAACAAGAGTGCAAAATAATTTTATGACTGTAGTCTTTCTGTAGGGAGTTTTAGAAAGGTACTGGAATAAAAGGAAGTAGAAATTGTCTGACAAGGCATCTGCTTGAATTTTTTGCAACTTAGTTGCTCTTGCCTATGATCTGTCTGCTTTCAAAACTGGTCCAGCCAAGGTGAAACCTGCCAGTGTAAAGTGCTCCAGCATGGTCTTTGCCTTCTCTCAAGGTGTGTAAACAAACAATTGTGCTTTGTTTGGTACACAGCAATGTACAAGACTAGGAAAAGGATCATCAGTTGCAGTAGTCCCATATATGAAAATATTATTCATTTTTGTAGAAATTTTTCTTTCTGTGTGTCCTTGTTGTTTTATCTGAAAATTTTACCTATTTTGGCTCAAAAAATACCCTTCTGTGTTAGATCGTCCTGGCTCCAGCTACGCAGGAGCTGCGCAAGGTGAGTAAGAAATCTAGTACTATATCTTTCAAATATTTTCAGCTCAGTGCTGCATGGTAAAGTTGTTTTTCAACTGAGATCTTGAGGAATGACCTGCTTTATGAAACACAATTTCTTCCCTTGTTATTTCCAAAAGTAAAATGTAACTTTACATAGCAGGTCGAGAAAATGGAGGAGCACACAAATCACCTTTCACCCAAGCACATGATTTTGGAATTTAATCTGAGAAGACCAAACTTCTTAGGAAGACCCTATCTGATTTGGCAATACTTGGCAAACTTCCAAGTCAGAAAAATATTTCTGCTCTTTCTCTTAAAAGCCGAAATACTCTTCCACTTTTCCTGTTGGCTTAAAAAAATCATCAAATTTCCAGTCAGAAAAAAAGTCAGAATAACCTAGCTTAAAATATTTGAGTTAGAGTGTTATATTTTATATCGGTTTTATAGATAAAAAAGAAGGACTTGAGAAGGTTTGTCTCTAACTCACCTCCTCCATTTTAGCTTTCATACTGGCAAGCTTACTTGAAAATCCATATTTTACATTGAAAAACCCTGTTCTGTGTCAGTAATACTCTCAAGCAATGTAGATATTAAAGAAACATGCCAAGAGTTGCCAGGTAAATATTTGTGATGAATAATCTATCTGAACCCCAGGGGAAATTCAGGTTTGAAATAATGCCCAGTTTGCACAGTGGTGCTCTGGAGCAGGTATTCTTCCCTTTCTCCTGGGGTGCTTTTGCCCACTCTTTTCACCCCAGGGCTGAATCATTGCTTTTCCTTTGTCAGTTTTGACTATTCTTCCTGCAAATGTCAGCCCTCAGCAAAAAAAGCATCCCTTAAGCAGCAATTGCACAGGCTGCCCTGAGGAAGAAGGCACTCAGTACAGTGACAAACATGCCAGCTGCTGTAGGAGTTTTGCATTGTGCCAGTTTTTCCTGGGTGACTAAAAGGAGGTGGTGGAGTTTTGGTTGAGTAGAGTGGGCATCCACAGCGCCATTGGTGAAAGAGGCAGACAATTCTGCCTTGTCTCTGCTCTGGGTGTTGTCACCTGACCTTTCTGTGTTTCCTTCTGTCAAATGGAGGTGTTCATCCTTGCCTGTGTCTTGTAAAAGATTTCAGGATATGTTAGGTGATCTTGATCCTATATCCTGAGGAAGGCCACGAGCTGATGGTTGGATTCTTTGCGCTCTTGAATAGGAGGTCTGAAGGATTTGGTCTTAAAAAAAATTTGGTCATTTCTTTTCACTACAAACCTGGATTGTCTCTTCCAGGGAACTTTTAGTGGAAGGAAATCCATAATTATTTTATTCTATATCCATACATGTAGTCTATGTCTGAAAATATCCTGTTACAGGACCAAGCTCTCGAGAGTTAAACTGCCCAGCAGTTCCCAAAATGTCAGCTGTGCATAAATCCTAGATTGGTGTGAAAGTCACTAAAGTTATCATGAAGAAAAAGAAGAATTATTCTCTTCTGTCATAGTGACAAACTGGAAAGCAGAATAAATTTTCATTTCCTAAATTTCCATATTCCCACTCTGTACTTAAGAACAAGTGCATATTACTAGAAATACAGAAAGTTTAATCTGCTGGAAAAGCCAGAACAACTGTCCTTTGAGGACATAAGTCAAAATCTATGTCAGTAGGCAGCTTTGCTGCAGGTTCGTGGAGGTTACAGGCATATTTTAGAAAGAAAAATGTTGTCTCATTCTGAAGAAAATGAAGAAAAGACAGAACTCCAGCTTGTCTCATCACAGTATGGAAAGAATTCCTGTTACATATTGAATATAAATGAAGTCGTTTGATTATTCTTGCAATTTTAGGGAGATTAGAGCTTTTCAGTGACGTGTACTTGACACTGATTTTTTGCATCACAGTCTGAAAGCAAATGTTCAAACAGTAGGAACTACAAAACAGATCCCCCCTAGTTCATTTATATATATGTATGTGTGTTTATATATGCATGTATAATTTTAAGGGAATCTGTTTTTATTTAAAAGGAGTAGTCTTCCCCCTGCCTAGTTGAGTTGCCATTGCAGTCTTGAAAAATTTTTCGGCTATAGATCCACTTTTGTAATGCAAATACACAGTTCCTGTGCAATAACACACACCATAGGGCCACCTCAGCATAGAAAATGATAATCAGGGGCCTATTGGAATATTTAAATAGCAGAAAGATTAGATTTTTCTCTTTTCCGTGCAGTTTTCTCTGTGTTTTGTGCAACAATGGAATTATGAGAAGAGCCAGTGTGTTAATTCCCTGTAACTCCTACAACTACAGCTAAAGCAGAGAGTTGAGTTGTTTTTTTTTAAAGGGACTTGTGTCGTGAATGATTTCACTTTTATTGCAAGGACAAAAGAACGATAACATAAAGAAGAAGACCGGCATTTATGCACTGAGAACATCAAAACATTGTTACCTGAGAAAACCCCTGAAATTCAGAAATCTCTGTGCCAAACCGTCTTGAAATTGAACCACAGCTGAATGGTTGCAATCTTGTCTCACGTCATCAGCAGAGAAGGAAAAACAGAGAATCCATCCTTGGCATTTTAGAGTCCTGCCTCTCAAGAGGAAATAAAATAAAAAGATATAACAAAAAGCAATAAAAACAGCATGAGTAGAAAAGAACTGGATATTTAATAGCTTAAAAGCTATATTGACATTTTCACACACTTATTTGCTGCAACATTTTCTGGGTTTTGCTCTGAAATGGAAGCTTTTTGATAAAACTGTTGATATCTTGCCATAAAGAAAAGATATAAAGAAAAGTAATGTCAAACAGTGTTCTGCACACTCTATATGTGAATGAAGAGTATTGAACAAGCTTGCCAAATCAAACTTGATAAAAGCAAAATAAGAAATGAATGCCCAGAGCATTGTTAATAAGTAGTGCAACGTGGCCTTTCTTTAGCTGGGTAATTCTTTCTTTGTCGTACATTTGAAAATATTTTTTTAGCAGGAGAAAGAGGCCCCTGTGTTTCTATAGAAGCCTCACACAGGTAGTTTCCACTTACTGAAGCAAAGTGCTTGGCACTCTTCAAGAAAGGGATTGGACATTTGTAGAAAGAGAAAAAATAGAATTAGGCAGCTGTAAAAGTAGATATTTTAATAAAAGTATATATATCTCAAAGCTTAAAAGACCTGTAGCAAGTCAGCCTCTAATTTGTGTGAGAGATTACCTGCAAACATAAGATTTTATTGGATCTCTTTTACCCTCATTTTCTAAGTTTTAATATTGACCTCTGTGACTCATGCTCAGTGGAATTATGCTCAGCTAAATTGGCCTAATCCAACATATCGTGTCCTATAATTCTGTCTTCCTCTTTTTCTTTTGTAAAAAGCTTTTAATTAGGTCACCTCGAGTTCACACAGAAGAGCCCTTATGGGCTGAAGGTGTTTTGTTAGCTGTGATGGATGAATGGCTCTATCATCAGGCACAACTAAAAGAATATTTTATCATCTTCCCTGTTAGATTGTCCATATGTGGTTCCCAGCAGCTGCTGTGATTTCATACTTTTTCCAACAGGAATTATGGTAAATGCATAAACCGAAATAAAATGGCAGAGGAAATAACTTTCTGATCTATTTCAGTAACCAAGATGTGCTGGCTGGTGTCTTGATTTTGGTGAGTGTTTTTTTGGTTGTTTTCCTTTTGTTTATTTTGCTGGTTTGTTTGGTTTGTTGCTGTTGTGGTTTTTGTTTTTATTTTGTAACTGTGTGTGAGTATAGTTGTAATAGAGGAAACAAACATTTCCTGTCTAGTCCGGAGCTGAAGACCAGATATTTGGCTCAAATTGAGAAAATGTCATAAATTTTAATATATTTTCATCTTGCTCTGTCAAAGGAGGTTAATACAGTAGTCCTTCTCAGTGTGCAGTCTCCAAATGGAATCCATCCGAAATCTGAAGTCAATAGAAAAATGCTCTTCATTTGGTCCTGGATCAAGTGTTTTTTTCAGTTCTGACCAAGATTACTTTCCATATCCTGACCTGTTTCTGGTAATATAAAGTTGTATGTAAATATGTACTTAAATATTTTAAATTAGTTAATAAGTTGTTATGAGGTGAAGTTTTCCCCAAATGAAGTACAATTCCCGCTGATTTTCAGATGGCAAATATTGTGTTCTTGGTTGGTTTAGTTGTGAGCGGGGGGGGTGGAGTGTAATTTGATTTTTTTTAATGCTTGTCCGTTTTCTCCTCATGAACTGGCAAAATGAGCTACAGTTTTACTACCATGTATAGGGAATTAAGGCACGGAGTTTCCATTAAGAATGATCTGTTACTTCCAAAAAATGCTAATGTTCTTATTTTTGCTTTATTATTCTTCATTACATAGTTAATAGAAATGGAGTTACATGCCTAATTACACCCTGATGAAAATTTTTCCTTTTATGTATGGTTAGAAACAGATCCATGGGCAATGTGTTAGGAAGAAAAGAACTTTCAAATGAATGGTGGGATCTCCTTGAGAGAGCTCTAAGGAGAGGAAACCAGAAAATCAAGTTATCACAGCTTTTCTTTACTATTCTTTTCTCTAGTGACTTACAGATCAAAGTTAAGTATCACAGCTTGTATTTAATAACCTAATTTGGATTGTGGCTTATATCAAAATGCTGAACAGAACATTTTACATTTTCTATTTTTACTTTACTCTTTCTCTATTGAAATTATCCAGCAAACTTTAGATTGCTTTAATTGGATGCTGATTCCCAGGTCTGCATGCAGAATAGGACTATAGGTTCTTCAGGCATGCTCACAGGGCCGTCTGCCTTCTAATCCAATATTATAACAGAAGAGCTAAGAGAGCTGTCATTTTTGTACAACAACTTCAGATAATGGTCTCTCATGGTAACAAAGTGTTGCAGGACGGAGAGATGACACAGATTACATTTTTAAGGGGAAAAATGAATATTTGCTACTCAGAAGTGCATGGACGAAGAAACGGAGGCTGAAGTGCCCCTCAGAATAAAAGACCCAGAGAATGGTTTTGGTCTAAGGAACCTGGAGAATCACTGCGATGCTGGGACCTTGTGCTGTGTCACATGAAGAGTGCAGCTCTCTAAAGCTGTCCATTTGGTATTTTTGAGGTTTCATTTTGTTATTCTATGACCTCCTGTGGACTTCTAAGCAATAATTCTGTTATGTAAATTCAGGCAAGTTCGAATTATTGTCCCGTAAAAGTAGCTATAGAAAAACTGCATTTCAGTAGGACTGCAAAATGCTGACCACAGTGAATGCTTCTCTGCCCCTGAAAATTTATTATTCCTCTCTGTGTATTTTCCCAAGCCATTCAAGTGGATGAGACAGTAATAGATATTTTACATGGTAAGTGATGGTCTGGATAGAGTAGCAGTTGTGTGAGGTAAGTGAATTGTTTCCAGTAAAATTAGCCTATTTGTATTGCTAACATGCTACCACCTGCCTTAAAAATGGTCTGTCCATTTGTTGCATGACATTTTTGGTTTAAGTGGGCTTTATGGATTAATTGAGTAAATTTTAAATATGTCATTGATTTTTTTTTTTTTGTTACCTACTCTACTATTTTTTGTTTCTTCATGATTGATTTTCAGTGTATAAAGCACTTACTATTGAATGTTTATTGCACATTAAAATGATAAAAAAATTAGTGAGGATTTTTTGCAGTCTGTCCTTTCTCATTATAGTTCTTGCAAACATTTGTGCCTTGTCTGAAATAATGATTATTGCCAAACTAGGTGGGAAGCCAGAAATAAGGACAACTTTTATTCCCATGGTAAATGAATTAATTAGCATTTTCAAAGTTTTAATTGTACAACAGTAAATCAACTGGTGAAGTCATATGGATCTCCTGATGAATAAGGATTTCCTTCCCATAATTGTAACAAGCATAGGGAAATAACGAAGAGGAGGAGTGGGTTTGGCAGGAAATTTTGTTTAAACTGTTGATTATACTGCTCCATTGCTAATGTTCTCATTATAGTTCTACTCGCTGCAAAGCATACCAGAGACATATTGCCATTGCTACAGATAGTGGTGAGAAAAGGGTGCCTTAGAAAGCTCGAAACATTTCAGCCTGACTGTGGCCAAAGATAGCTTGACAGAATTGTGTTTCTGCGTTGTCTGAGGGATAAGCTGCAAATTCAAAATATCTCAGGAGCAGCCAGGACAAAGTATCAGGGTTTTGTTTCCCAATATAAACCTAAAGCCACTCAAGTCAGGTGGATGTTGCTGGTCCTTTGTTTAATAGCTAACTGACAGGAGATGTGTGTTATCTTTTCAAATGCTGAGAGAATATCTGAGAGGTAAAACTCTGTGTTCAGTCTGGTAGATTAAAAAAAAATTTCATGTTTGAAGAGGCCTCGTATTTCTTTTTTGTTATTATACTGGTTCCTCAGTTTTTGTCTTGTGTAATTATCTCTTATATTTAGTCAGACTTGGGGTCACAAGTATAAAGGAGTGAGCAAGTGATAACTTCCATGTAGGTTTTGCTGTTGGAAAGACACTCAGGTTTGTGGGGAAGAGCTCCATGTTGAAGGGCTGAAATCATTAGTGCTGAAGTCAACTGATCTGGCAACATGAGCTGCTGACACAGAAGAGAAATTGGCAAAATATTTATGACCTGAGCTTTGGCATGCCCATCTGACTCATCCTGCTTTGCAGTGATATTTGAGAAAACTCCAGTTTCTCAAACATGTAATATTTTGTCATGCAGCTCTAGCCCTTTATAAAGGGACTGAAGAGATTTTCTTAATTTATTCTGATAACGGGAAGTTGCCCTATTTTATGACATCTTTAAAAAGACCAATCGTAATTTTAATTGCTTAATTAATCACAGCATGAAAGGGGAACCGTCTTCAAGGACATTTACCTGTATTTTCTTGCCTGCAAAGTTTAGTTCCCTGCTTTCTTTATCACAGCATTCTTTATCAAAGTTACTTTTTTGATAGTAGAGAATGTAGCTAAAACCGTTGATCAAACAAACACATGTTCATTCTTTAATGGTTTTCAGAGTAAGATGAGTGACCTATAAAGCCTGGATAGATATTTCTAGGCCACTGGTGTGGATGAAATCCTCTGATCTCTTCCCCAGTAATATGCCTTTTTATTTCAGCAAAACATAGATTAAAAAATTCCCACAAACCTAAGGTATAACACAAAGTCTAAAAGCAGAGACGGGCATCTTGCCAAGTGGGGGAGAAAAGCGGAAATTCAGGTTCTCTGCCCTGGTCAATGAACCCATTACTTCTCACCGCTGAGAAACATGCTGTTTTCTTTGTCACACAACCTGTGTCTTCTCATTAGCACCATGACTCTAAAATGTTGCCAGCATATTATGGTTTTCACTGCATATGCTAAGAAGCAGTTTTAAACCAATTTGCTGTTTTCTTTGTAGGCAGAATGTGATGCTGATTGCTGCTAAGGCCCCCGAAAAGTTATTCGTTTGCCACAGTTTCTATAGGTAAAATATGAAAGTGTGAAACAGATGATCACAAGTAACAGAGTGCTCCTTCCTTTCCCTGGATGTTAGTAGACTCCCACTCATTCCCTACAGGTCGCTGGGTGTAGTGAATGCATTCAGGCTGATTCAACGTGTCAACTCTACAGACAACGTCTGAATTGGCTTTTTTTTCCCCTGAGAGCTATTAAAGCATAGCTAGTGATCAGAGCTGAAAGTTCAATATTTTCTGAGTGCATTGTCTGCATTCCATAAACATATTTAAATGTTAGACTCCATTCTTATCATTAAGTACCACCTATCTTTTTTGGTCACGTTTAAATTTCTTTTCCTGCAGCATTAATGGACTGACCAAAGCTTTCAATGAAAGTCCTACCTGTCCATTCTATTTATTAATTATTATTAAAAATAAACTCACCATATAACAACCTTAGATAATGAACTCTGTATTTAGTGGAGATATAATGTTTGAATATTAACCTATATTCAGGGAAAAATTGTTAAAAAGGAAATGTAAGAACATTTTTTACTTTGTCTCATTTCTGATAGAGGATTGCCTGTAAAGAGCTGCTTTGAACAACGGTGAGTTTTTTCACATTATTGCAGCTGGATTTAACCTTCTGTTCCTTTCTAGGCTCTGTACCTAATGTGAGACTGGCATGTTAAGGAAAGCTGTTAAAATTCTCAAGTCCTGTGGTAATACCTTGGCTCATTGGTGCTGGATGTTCTTTGCACTCTTGCTGTAAGAAGAAATCACATGGCCCAAGTTAAGCAGAATCCTGCATTGTTTTCAAGCAGGACTGCGAGCACTTCTGTTCTACTTAACGCAATTGATAGAAGAGGTTGTATTTTATTTTTTCTCCATGTAACTCTAAAAGTAGTTTCTGTATCAGTGTCCTGATAACAGTGAATATTTTTACTATTGATAACTGCCATGAAAAATTAAATCTTTATGTGTTCTCATGAAAATTGCCATAAGTCGGATGAATTTTTCAGGGGAAAGGAGAGACCAGTACTAACTTTCTTGTACTCTTTTCTGCTGAGAAAGAGCTTATTTTTCCATTTAATAACATCTCATTTAGGCCAATGTATTCTGCCTCAGTCATATGGCTACAAATTACCTCAGGTTATTGCTGTGGATTTATTTTTGACAAAGGGAATGAAGTGTTCTCCCAAATTCTGTATATGAAATGTTTTCGTTGTTACTCTGAAGTATCCAGAGACAGTTTGAGTTTTACTTTTGATATGATATATTTTTGATAAATATACCTAAGTGATTTACCTACAAATAACAGGCAAGAAGCAGTACTTGAAATATCCATTCTGAAAAGTGATACAGCACTTTTTATCTCTATGGAATTTGTGAATAAATCTAGATATTTTATGTATTTGTTTTATCTTCTTTTCAATTAATTTTTGAAATTTATTCTGATCAGAGGCTGGCAAAACTGCTAAGCTTGGAAAAGGAATATTTCCTCACTTTGCTGGCAGATTTTCAAGTTCTAAGTGTAGAAAACAAATATCCCGTTTGGATAGACACCTTCACTTCTCTGTCCTGTTCTCAAACACCTGCACAAAAAAGGGTAGGAGAGCGGAGTCTCCTGGAAGCTCATGCCTTTGGATTTATAGATGTACAAACAAAAACTAACATTTCAGTCTCCTGCCTTGTACTGTTGTGTAAACTTTCACCCTTGGGTCACAAACAGGGTTTGTCATGCACAGGGACTCTGTCCTGCAGTGCTAACAGCGGCCTTTTATTCTACTGCTTCAACGTTTTTGATTCAGCTTCCTTCTGCTATCTGCAGCTCACCTGTTAGCCTCTGGCTCCAACCTGCTCTCATTTGATTTAACCACTCACAGCTCAGCTAAGTCAAAATTAATAAATGGATCCCTGTTTCTTTCTTCCTGACCTCTCCTAAATAATTCGTTTTTAATTTAGTCAAAGTACTAAAAACATTTGGCTTGACATTATTTTTGCAAGTTCACTATGAAAATGGGACTGTCCAAAAAGCCATTTCGGGAGTGGTACTTTTGAAATGCTTACATAGCTGTTTTTAGATGCCTGACTTCCTTGTAGACAAGGGGGGAAACATGGATCTTACTTTCACAGTTAGTAGAAGTTGTAAGAAATAAATATGGCATAATATCTCTTTCCCCACATGGTGAGATGATTCTTGAAAAAGCAAGTCAATATTAAAATTTGGACCTTATTGAATCTCCTGAAATTAAAAACACACTCGGGCAGCAGAAAGTCGCCAGAGCTGAAGCCCCCCACTATCCTTGTTCTGTGACATACCATTAGTAGAGCATGCATACACTACATCATCAAAAGAAGCTAGTAATTGTAGGGTCACTACAAATTTTATTTTGCTTTTATAGAAAAGCATTTCTTTAAAGAAGACGCGAAGACAGGCATGCACAGCAGCCGGGGAACCTGTAGCTTGTTGCATCTTCGGTTTTGTGAAATGAACTTGAACTTTCAGCTGTGCCAGTGTGATTCCTGTGACATACCAGCAGCAGAAGAAAGAGTAGGTCAGGAAGTGTTAAAGGAACTTTGAACAATGGGTGAATATGAGCTTGAAATTGTACTAGGACTCAACTGATTTATTGCTGTTTATTTAGAAGGTACATCACATTCGGTAACTGCAGTTTTTCAAAGGCAATTAATAGCTGATTTTGCTGCAAGATGAATCAGGTTTCCCACGCAGTTTGACACCTACAGGTTTGTCAAGGGTTAGTTCCTAATCCAAGCCAGGTCAGCACAGCCAAAGGCTACTGGACTCTGTGCAGTTTGTGTTCTGCTTTGATTCTTGCCTCACACTTTGTTTTTTGAGCTAGCTGGAGATATTGCTCTGACTTTTTATCCTCACTATGGGCAGAAGCAAATGAGTGAAATCATACTTAAACATGAACATTATTTCATAATATTGATGTTAAACCATACTTTTTCACATATGCACCAGTGCTTTAAACAGCTCTGTGTGAAGTTTCAGCCACGCAGGTGTTTGTAGTGGAGGTGTCAATGGTTGCTCTGAGGTTGTCTAAAGCACCATGTCTGTAACACAACAGAGGAGCTGTCTTCTGCAGGGGTCATTGCATGGTGCTTATGAAGAATGTCCTGCTGAGTAGTGAGGCTGTGTGCAAATAGGTCACAACACCTGCAGAGAGGCACTCACATCTGTTTCCCTTCATTTTGTTTGTTTTACGTGTGCAAAATGTAAAGATATACATGTAGATGTTAAGAACAGCTTCCACTGCTTCACAGATACTGTGTGACTCCTTCCCTTTAAAAAGATGATTCAGTGTTTTTTGCAGATTTTTGCTCAGCTGATGTCATTTGTTGGTAAAGCAAAAGGGAGAAAGTTAAGCTATTCCTACTGCAGAGTCCTGCTCTGTGGTGTTTATGATCAATAAAGAGAGGCATATCTGACATCTCTGCTTTCTCCCACGCTCCTGCCCAACCTTTGAAGGAGCAGACTGGCACAGGGAAAATGAAGACAAGGCAGGCCGATGTAGAAATAATTCATCCCTCTGTAGCTACTCTAAAAGCATCTGAGGTAGGATTTCATTGAAGGAACTTGTGAGTCTTCATAATTCTCTCTTCTTAATCACGGCATGTGGAGGGTAGCATGTGTATTGAGAGCTGTTATGCTTAGAGGACCAAAATTTCCTTTGGGAAGGGTGAGAGCTGAGCAGCTTTTCCTAAACCAATGACAGCTTAAGTGCTGGCTGCTGCCATTGCACAAGTGAGGGGAAGTGCTATACTGCTGGATCGAATGGTTTAGAGTGGAAAGGTCACACAGAAATGCCAAAACAGTGTCCCAGTAAGTGTCTCTGAGCGTTTCCATGAACGACCAGACAACTGATGATTGATTATTTTCCCGTCTCATGGAGTATTTACCAATTTGGCTTTGACTACAAGGGAAAGATAAATCTGCATCACAGCTCTGGTTTAGGAATTTGCTCCCACCTGTGAAAGAGATGGGGCAAACGACAAATGAATGCACACGTAAGTATTTTATGTGTGAAGGGAGATAAAGTTGGCACGAACATTTGTAGACAGACATATGAGTTGAGACAGCAATGCAGATCTTTGCTAAATCACCAAGATGAAGATAATTGCTGAATTACACATTCGGGTGTGCAGGCTCCCTGACTAGTGCAGAGCTGAGGGTTCTCCCCCACTGCAGCAGCAGTCCCAGCCACTGCTTATCTGCTTTTCAAGCCTTACTTGGAGTTATCACTCTGTCGTTTATTGCTTAGGCAAAGGGCAAATTGAGGCTGTTGTTTTTTGCCAAACCCAATTTGTTTTGTTTTCTCTCACTTGTCTGACCCTGTCTATCTTGACTAGCTCTTGCTTTTAGTTTGTATTTTAAACCACAGCATTCTGATGTAAAAGCTGTCATTTCAAAGAGAGTCTGGGGATGGTATTTCCAGGTATGGCCATTATATCAGTCAACACAACTATTTTTTTTGATTTGCATTGAGGTTAAAAGTCAATAGTCTCTTTATTAAAATGAGCAAAGAAGAAGATTTGGATGAGGAAAAAAACCCCTAAAACCAAACCAAAAAAGCTGAAACCTTCTATATGTAAGGCTGTGACTAAAATGAGAAAAAAGTTTCATTCATTTTGGAAAAGAAATTTCATACTGTGTTTACATTTACGTGGTGCCAGTTTCCCGTAACTGTTGCAGCACACATTAACTTGCAGAAGTTCTTGTTGTGTTATGCTGGGAAGGACTTTATCTCCCTTCTTCACACCACAACAGTTAATAATGAGTAAGTATTAGATATGTGGGAATGTTACAGACTGCTCTCCTTATGTTGACTGAAGGAATGAACCTCTGATATGGGTCATTTAAAAAGAAATAATTTGGGCGGGGGTTATTATTTGAAGGATTCCAAGTGCTGTTATTCAGGGTTTCCCCCAATAATGGACTACTGGGTATTACTGAGAAAAAACAAAGTGACAAAACTTTGTATTATCAACACTTATTTCAAAGCAGAGCTCCAGAAGAAAAAAATTATTTTCTGTCATTATCCTGTCAAGCTTCAGTGTTACAAGGGTTATCAATAATAACGCTTCAGAAGCATTAGAGGTATCATGCAATGTAACAGTTCAAATGGTCAGATAAACTCCTCTTCCCTCCCCTGATCATCTGAAATTGTAAGTGCAGGCCATCACCAGATGCAAGCTCCTACATCTGATTCTTTCTTTTTTTCAGCAAGGTGGGTTCTCTAATCTCTCAACACTAAATTATTAAAAACCATGTGTGCCCAGTTTGTACATCTTGGCATCTCTGACCCCTGCCAGGAGATACAGCAGCATTCTCTGCATGACTCATCTGACCTCTTTAGTGCATTTAAACAATTCCCACAACTGTTTTCCTGCCCTTTCGGGGAAGAATTCCCCCCTTTCTATTCCCAACGATGAAAACAAATTAATTAGAAATGCAGAGTGAATATGCTCAGTATTAAGAACTGTTGGTAATCTATGTGTTTTGTGTGTAAGAAATAATCCAAGAAAATTAGTACTCTATCTGAGATAAAGCAGTGTACTATCAGCCATGTGTCCCTCAATTTTCCCATGTAATTTAGGGCTTTTTCTCAATGAGCAGTGATCAGTGTTACTTTCAAGTTTATTAACATTCTCTCTCTAAGTTCTTTTTTGAAGAGCTGATGATAAGAAAATTAGCTACTACAGGGGAAGTTTTCTTTTAATTGTGAATTTTTACAACAGTATGGGGTCATAAATGGGATTATGAAGCAACAGAAGGTCTGTCAGTTTGACAGTTAATCACTGCTGAGGTCTCATGTCCTTCCATTAAGCGCTTTGGAAACAGTTGCTTGTTCCTCAGTGAAGAAAAACACCTTTATTGTGAGGTTATTGTAATATTTCACATGTTTTAGCAAAATTTTAGCCTTTAATTAAATTCTGTTTTATTGTTGAAGATTTTAGATTCTGGTTTCCTCAGCAGACACCCTTGAAAAGCTTTTTTCCATCACAGCTATCTATAAAAACAGATCTGTTTGCATTGAATTTCAATAGGGGCAGAAAGTAGTGGTTAAACCTTTTTAGTTCTCATTTTGCGTGGTTGATTGGAATTTACTTTTCTTTGCAGGTATATTTTATTGGATTAACTTACTTTTTGAAGTAAATAATAATTTAAAGGGGAGTAATTTTAGCTTATTTTAAGGCAATGTGGTTGCATGTTCCTTATGGTTACTGCATTAAAATAACCATACCCACCAAAGGCACTGCATTGAAGTAGACTTTTGGAATACAGAGATGTAGATCATATGAAAGAGCATATTGTTGACACTTCTAATTGCCCTTGTCAAGGTGACGCATGGCCCAAATTTTGAAAAATTTATTGGGAAGAAGGCTCACTGTTTTCAGAAACTGAGAATGTCTTTGTGTTGTTGGGGTTTTCCAGCATGACCTTCTGCTCCAGTGTTTTATTCTAAGTATCCGAATCATATTCCCAGAGTTGGAATATCCCAAGTACAAAAGGCTTACAAGCTGCTTCATTACTACAGTACCAGTATGTCAAGAGGTTAAAATCAGAAATTCCAAATGAAAACACTGTGCAGGGTTAACACTTGGAGCAAACCTTGAGTTATGTTCCTAAATATCTCTTCTATAGAAAAATGATAAGGACTTTAAAGGAAAAACAAATCAAATCCCCACAAAAATCAGTAGAAAGATTTTTAAAAATGTCTTTTTTTTTTTTTACTAATCTGAGCTCCGGAGTCCACCTGTGCATGGTGATTCGCCAGCAGAACATCTTAGTTGGAACATTAAGTTCCCTGCTCTTGCACTGTTAACTTTTTTACTCTTGTTTAATCTTTTGTGTAAAGAATGTGCTTTAAGCTTGACATTGAGCTAATAAGTGTTTGACTAGAAACTTGTAATGATGCATAATAATAAACTCTAACAGAAATATGCATCTAGTCTTTAAAGGAAAAACGAATTGCCTGATGGATGGAAGAAGATGACCTATTTAACTGTTCTGTCAAAAAATAGATTCTGAGTCAAAGAGAAATCACCCTCTAGGACAAGTTTCTAGACTTTCTATGGATGAAACCCTCTGCAAATTTGAGACTTTCCAGGATTATGGCCTTAATGTTTCCATAGATCTATATCTTCTGACTAATGTCTGAAAGGAATTTAGATCACCTCCTGAAAAAAGCCTCATTTTTACATCTATGTATATTTCTCTTGGGCTTTCTCTTTCTTTAGCTGGGAAGCCTGAATAGTAATGCTGCCTAATAACCCCACCTTGCATTTAAAAACCCTGTATGTCTTGTGTGACAGCCAATGACATGATAGAGTTGCACAGCAGCAGATCTTGGCAGAATAACCGAAAGCCTGGTTAGGTTGATTTGTATTACGTTGTAAGATCGCAGAAGATTAAAGGAATCTCTCAGTTATATACCTGACTTCAGATTTAAAGTTTAGCCAAAGAAATCACATCTGTTCCCCAGACAAGATGTTTGATCCAAGTAACAAAAGCATTACCACCCTTTTTATCCACATTTTCAGCACTATATCAATCACAGGAATGAAGTGCATTGACTGTAAAATAAACCATTATTGTACTGTGATTGTCCTGTAATCTGTTCTAGCATGGCCTTGATAATGCTACCCTATTAAAATCCTTCCTCTAGTTCCTAATAATCCTGTATGTATCAAATTCGAGTTCTATTACATTCAAACCCCTGACTCTACGTATTTGACCTTGCACCAGATCCTCCACGGGCGAAAGTTTCCACAATTCCACTGAAATAAAAATAAAAAGAATAAATAGGTATAGGTATATATGGGAAAAAATCCTGGCATGTCATTAAAATCAAACACTAAATTTAATTTCTGAGCTACATTCAGCAAGTAAATTTCACAAGAATCATAATGGTACTCTTCCTTGCTCTTCTCTTTGATTAACGTGCACAGAACCTTTCATGAGGATTCTCTCTAGTAAACGATCTAGTATTGCAACCACAGGTTTTGGGTGGTTTTTTGTTTTATTTTATTTTATTTTTACTGCAATTTTTATCACAATTATTGACTGAATCTATGGAACGTTTTTTGAAGTCACATAAAGTTGTAAGTACCACGAGCACTGATGCCACATGGGACAGTTTGTTGGTGGTGATCAGAACTCAACCCGTGTACCTGTGTCTAAGACAGAGAGAGTCAAGGCAGCCTTTTGTTGTACATAAGGACAGATGTGTAATCCATAAAGTACATACTGTGAGCTGGGTGAGTAGCCATATAAAGAGAAAGAGAGGGGTTCTCTGTCATTATCTCCACATTTGGTTATATAAATACTACAAAGATGAAGAAATATGATTAAAATCCCTGGGCTTCCTGCCAGTCTGTTTGCTCTTTGGCTTTTTGTGGTCTTGTCTACCTTATTGCTCTGCCAGAACTCCCACTGCCACGTGTGCCACTGACACATGCTTGTGAAGGCAAGGAACACACTATCAGGTGGGATAATTACAGTGATTACTCCATGGGTGTTTAGTAATACTTTTTTAATACTCCTTTTCATAAGGTAGGACAGGGTCCTACAAAATTTTTTCATCCTTCATCATCTGAGCTTAGAATCCACTTAGGAATGTTGTGTGGATTTAAACAAAGGAACATAAATATGGAGGTGAACCTCTGTATTTTTTGCTGTTCTCTGTAATTTACTTTTTTTTTGATCAATTTGTACAAGCCACAAAATGTAAATGAATAGAATGGTAAAATTTTAAACATACATGAAGTACCACTAATGATATAGGATTGAAAGGTCAGAAACGTGTAGTTTTTGTCTTTTTCACTCCTGCTGGAGGAAAGTATTAGGAACTCCCAGAGACTGAATATTTGTAAAGATACAGCTTTGACACATTCATATCACTAACAGAAGCAGTAATTTCCTGCCTTCCAAAATATGCAGACCATGACAAAGCCAGAAGGTTGCTGAGAAACACCTTGGGAGTGCAGAAGACAAGCTGTAGGAAGCTGTCTCCACTATACTCCAGACTGAAACATAAAGTATTGCAGTCCTTTAAAGGATATCAGATAGAGTTTATTAGGCATACCTTCAGAAATTTGGGGTTTTTTTGGAACCACCTTCAAAATAATAAAACACATACAATATAGCATCCAATTGCATGAGGAATTACCTTAGTATCTAAGAAATTGTTTTGACTGATTTACAGACTTAGATTTTCTTTCAGATCTGCACTTGGTGTGTTGAAAGACTGGTGCTGATTTCTTTAGGGTTTGTAGGTGTAAGGGGTGACAATGTACAGTCAAAAAGAACTGACAATCCTTTAGTCACCAATCACCACTTTGTACAGGTGCCAGTATAAAGCCACTGTCCTTTATACAAGGAGAGCGGTGAAGGGAATCTTTAGAGGGCTATTGATGATCTTCAGTGTGAAATCATTCTTCTATCAGCCTGTAGCACGCTGGCTAACAAAAGTTCCAAGATGTTGCTTTTCAGGTATCAAAAAACCCTCATACAACTTATTTTGTATCGTTCTTGACAATAACTTCATTTTACAGCTTAATGGTGCAGGATGAAATGACAGTTCTGACAAAAAATTTAACTGACCGCATTCCACCAGAGCTCAGATGTAATGGCAGCTTCTGAGTTGACAGAGCCAAAATTCACATCAAATAAATAAATAAATAAATACTGCAAGTGTTCTTTATAATAATACATAGGAACACTAACTTAACATTATTTATATGTGTTTCACACTCAGAGCAATTTTTTTTATCTGTGCTCAGAGTCAAATAGCTGATATAAGGTTGACAGCGGGAAAATAATTTGGAAGAAGAGAAATGTGTCAATTAGAAATCCTTGGTGACATGTTGCATGTACAGAGGCTTGTAAATGGGTGGCAAGTTGCATTCTATAGCCCTGCATTTTGAATAGCCCAATTGTAAGTAATCCAAATTTCAGACTGGCCTGAGGAGATGTATACAAGTGATTAGAATTTCAAATACCTCAGAATAAACACCAGCTCTTTGATGGGATAATTTATGCATGGAGTGGCAGGAAGAGCTCTCTGAGTTGTTCTTGGAAAGTTCACACAGAGCAGCATTAAGGTCTTAAAAATAAATTTTGATATTGGATTTCTGGAATGTGAACACAGTATTTGGGTTCACCGAATTAAGATATTGAGAAAGGTTCCCCTATGAAATATGAACTGGAGGTTGTCAATACTATAAGATTTGTTCAAAAAGAAGAAGACAAGTAGTACCCAAGAAAAGAAAGCATCCTTACTTCAGTAAAATTCAAGTATGTTCGTGCCCCTTGAGGAACACCTTTTTTTGTGCAATACCAAAATATTAGCTGTAAAAAGCAGTTCCTTTTTCTATTTGAATAGGGAGGAGAAAAGGTTGGGGCACACTGGTCACCAGTCTGTTTTGGGATATCTCCTCGTTTTCATTCAGTTTCTGTCTGAATGTAAAGTTGCGCTTTCAGATCTGAGGATACAAAAGAGTACACCTGGAACTACAAAGCTATGTCTAACTCATATTTTGCTGTTTGGTGTCTGCCTGGTCTCACACATGTTTTTTGATGTTGAACATCATTTTAGAAAAGAAATGTTCAGAAATCAAAGTGATGTAGAAAATGCTGAACTTCAGCGACTTTGACCTCAAATTTTTAGTCAGTTTGGGGCTACATTGTGTAACCAAGAGGTGAATGAGATTTAGACACGGTTGTGTAATGCTTTTGCAGTCTTTGAAATCAAATTTCATGCTTCATCTGCCAAGAATACCAGTGATTGATAAGAGGTTTGAGAGGTGAATACACTGAGTAATGTCCACATCTTCCTTTAAAATTTTGGGGAGGAGGTTCTGTCAGTGGTAATTCTGACAAAGTAATGATTTACCGTATCTTTTCAGGGCTAAAAAAAAAGGTGCTCATTTTTTCTAGAAATATGTACACAAAACCAGTTTAAATTAATAATAGAATTTATATTATTGATATATATTTATTTATTGAGCATCATTTATGCAAGTAATCTATCAAGCCTAGCCAGTGATCAAAGAACAAAGTACTTGATCTTCTATTATTTGTAATTTTAACAAAATTTTCTGAACTTAAAAATCTCTTATGGCCATTCTGAAATTAAGGTTTCTACCCAGAAAAAAAGAGAAGGTATTTTCTTTAGAGGAAGATTCTTTTGAGTTGGCGCAAGGGTAAAGGTTAGCATTTTAGAAAGAACACTGAAAAAAATGATTGATATGCTTGCCTAATACTAATAATATTTTCTTTTTTGTGGCCCAAAATTTACTAGAATGTGAAAAAGAGAGCATCCATAGAAAACAAAAAAATTAAACAAAATCTTTTCAGCTGTAGAGCTGACTGCCACAGGATATTATCCAACTGAAAAAGTTAATGCACACACACACATAGTCAACCCTAACTAATCAGGGCAAGTAAAAGATATTTCTAAAAATTTTTTCTGTTGTATTAATTGTCATGATTCAAGACTTGTGAGCATATGAGCCAATAATTTTTTTTGTGTAGAATTTTGTCTCTTTCTCTGTATGCATTGAGAGCAGAAAAATGGCCAAATAATGGGATTAAGGCCAAGACTACTGATCTGATGCAAAAAGACATGTGTGTTCCTACATCAGAAGTAGGAATTTCCCTTACAGGAAAGTCCAAAACTATGAAGGCAAATTTCCCATGGATATTAATCCACTCAGTGAACCTGAGATATGCTTTCTTACTTAGATAATTTGACTTTCAAATTTTGCACTTAGATTATTTTGCTTTCAGGCGAGTGCATAGGAGTATTCAATGCATAAACAGGAGATGACTAAGACAGGTATATTTGGGTTTTTAATTAATCAACATTTCAGTCTAAGCATTATGCATAAATAATGCACACATCAGAGGAATTCTAGGACACTCTTCTCCTCACAAAGCAAGCCCTGTGTTTTTGATGGAGATGAGCCAACATGCGTTTTTGTCCTAATGAAATTCTTTTTGTCTGCTCACTAAATGATGAATAATTTAGGCCTTGAAGAATACAAGTCAAATGATTTGTGTGAACTGATGCAAAAAGGAGGAAACAAAACCACCCCTTCAGAGACTGATCCTAAACAAGTGTAATTGCAGGGGGTGGCCATTTCAAAGACAGAGGTTGACATGTTTTTTAAACAAAAGGTCAGTGGGTTTTGAATCAAGGCAGGAATCGTGCTGCATATGGACTTTGAACTATAATCTGTTGGGTTTTAAGTTTTAAGACATGTTATTTCTGTCCTGCCTTGCATCCTGTCCTCTTGCAGACTGCCAGTTACTGGAAGGCTATTCAGTAAGAGGACAGATAACTTTCATCAGCTTGAATTTGCACTTTGAGAGTTTTTCTTCTTTCATAATAGCCTTTGATACTATCTGTCGATTTATCCATTCTTCCACAGGCAGAATCCGTCAACTCTGTCGCATAAGCATATGTGCTTTATATCCTATCCTGACACAACTTTACCTGTAGCTTTCTAGATTATATTCAGGGTTTAGGAAAAAGAGTTGAGATGGGTATACATGCAAGGTTTTTCCCATGTCTAAAGAGTTCAGAACAAATCTCATAATCTACTCAGTTCCTACTGAATTCTGTTTGGAGCCACTAAATATTTCTGCTGTTCTGTGACTAAAGCAATTTAAGGTTGTTACATGCATATATACACATATGCAAATAAGGTCTGCAAGAGTGAGTAGCAAAGAAAGATTTTTCCCCGAAAGTGTTATGGACAAGTTCAGAAGGAGAGACAAAAAAATCTCCTCTAAAATACAGGCATCTGAACAGAAAGCATAGAGCATGGATGGGAAAGCTTGGATTAACAGGTGAGTATTTTCAGCAATTGTTTGATGGATCTTCACTTTTACAGTGACAATGAGAGAAGAGAACAGCACTTGTGGGATTGGTAACTAAATGTTCAAATGTTCGTTTAAGCATCTAGATGTCTCATTAATAGACTCCTGTAGCATACATTATAATTCCCTGGCCAAGTACAATATTCTTTGGAGGCGTCTTATGCGGCTGCTCTTTGTGTGAAGGTCTACCTCAATACAAATATTTCATAAAGCAAATGACTTTGTTGAAACTCTTGAGACATTTAATAGAAATGGCAGAACAAGGGCCACGTTCAATGACCATTGAAAGTTACACACAAAAGTCTTGTGAGGTGTAGTGGAAGGATGATATACTGTCCCTGTTAAATATGCTGGATAACTTGGAACTGTGGCAATTTTTGCAGGGAAGTCCGAAAGTGAGCTCAGAAGACGTTTTATAAATGGCGGTGACAGGGCCATTTCCTTTTGGAAATGTGCCATTAACAGTTTGCTGTTTCTTTGGTTGTTTTTGTTCTGTTTTCCTTTTCATTTTTATATAAGGACAACAAATGATTCATCCGTGGCTGTTATGGAAATACCTGCTTCCTGTATGGCTTTATTACAACTGCATCTTCAAACCAGGTCTTTAGTCATCCACCTTTTAAAACCAAATGCTGAAAATTATATGCATTAGAAATCATGCTCAAAATAGAAAATCCTGGATATTGCATCCATTTTATAGCTTACCTTTAGAAAAAGAAATGTTACCCTGGTAAGGGTCACATAATGACTGGATATGATTTCCACTGTGGTTCAAGGCTGTGAAAATTATTGACTGGTCTAAGCCTGGAATGCTCTAAGACCTTACTGGAATGATGTAAAACACATTAAGTAAGGTTCTGGTTTTATCCGGAAGTAGGCAGGAAAATTGAAATCCTTTTGGTTTATTAAAATCAGCAGCTTTTCTTCCTCTTCTGAGAAAGTTAGGGTAAATATTTACAGAAACATAAAAGTATTGAATACTTTTCAGTAGCCAAAATAGTGTTCAATTCAAAGGGAGTATCAGGATAAGTTTATTATTTTACAGAAGAAAGTAGTTTTCCTACTTTTGGTGTGTAGTAGGATTTCATTTAATGGATCACAGAGACCGTTTTACACACCTTGCAGCCCAAAACAAGAAAAACATCTATCTGTTTTACAAGGTCGTATTGTTGACACCTTGATCTTATTTCGTCATCTTTAATAGACTGTTCCCAATTTAATTTTACTTTTATATCCTCATACCTCCAGACACTTTTGCTCAAATGGCATCATCACCCTACACCATCTGTATGTATTGGCAAATGCTAAATTAAAATCACAACTTTTTTAATATTCTCTTCCCAAATTACCATTATATTTAATGCTAACGCTCATTTTAAAAGACAATAAATCATGAAACTGCAAGGTTCAGCTATGATTTTATGCTTAACACTACAGTATACTTGGGCTTTAGAATGTTGTGCAAAGGGTAATGACTGAAAAGGCCTATTGTAGAGCAGCTAATCATGTATATGTGATAAATCTGTTTCCCCTTACATTCAATAAACAATTTTTTTCCTTGCTGTTGCAGCAAAGAAGCAATTAAAAGATTATTATTTTAATGGGCCACAATTAAACCTGTGTCAAATTAACAATTTAAGCAACTGTCTTGATATATTGGATTTTTGTGAGAAAAGACAGTAAACATTTGTCTTTCTGAGAATTATCATGGCAATACTGAACTATAGCAAATGCATGCAGGAACTGATTGTACCAAAATAGATCAATGAACAGTAAAATTGGATAATATCTTTTTAAAATGCTTTTTTCCCCTCAAGCTTCGTTATAAACAGGTGTTAGGATGACCTTCTCTCACGGTAGAAAAATGCATGATGCCTAATTGCACTCCTGAGCATTGAGAACAAGTGTTTGCACAACTGGTGACACAGTATTACCTTAATGGTGATGACCCTTGCCCAGCTTGTTCCAGTGAGGTGTTGCAAAATCTGAGAAACTTTGCCACAGGATGTAGGTTATCTGAGGAGTGCACCTATCTCAAGATTAGAGTTAAGGATCTCTTTAGATGTGCAATGGAGCTGAACTAGGTCAGCGTCAAATTCTGGCTGTAGTAAAATGTCCTGGTAGCCTTGATTATCATGTCCTCATGACAGAAAATGTTCAAAGTATGAATAGTAGTTTATGGTTTTTGTAAGATCAGGGTGGATACACACTTGTCCTTTTCCCATGCCTGTTATTAAAGCATCAAATCGGGAATCAATATTCTCTGCTAGAGCCTTAAGGGTATGCAGAATGCTGATCTTTCCATTCCTGTGGTAGTAATGACACCTTCCACACTGCGCATCCTCTTCTTGTCATAACAGCAATATTTGAAGCTGATTTGCGGTCTAGTTCTGGTGTCCACACAGGAACCAGCCTTACATTGAAGCAGTGTTAAAGAAGTGGTTGAGCATTTGGATATCCAGACAACATCCTGTATTTTATTTAAAAAGGACATGAGTTTCAAAATTTGAGACAAAGCTTAGTTTAAAGTGTCCAAAACTTGTACAAGGACTATTGATGTTTACTTAATAAGCTGTCATGTTTAAAAAGGAGAAACATAATCATGAATTATAAATTATTTTATTCAGTTTAATAAGTCCTTTGATTTATTTTCCTATTTAGAGAGACGTTTTTAACATTAGAAAGAATAATTTTTCTAGAAAGTACTCTTGACAGAAGGATTTGTCAATGTTCAGACAAAAAAAAAAAAATGTAAATTCTGCCCTTTACACCAACTAGTTGAGTAAGGCACTGCAATATCCCTTTATTAACAGACTATGATATACTTCAAATTACTTTGAGCATTTTTCTATGGCAAAGGAATTTTTTTACTGTTTTCCATATGAAAATATAAAATGACATAAGTTGAGTAATATTTTTTTATCCAAAGTGTTGACTATGAAAAGCCCAAAACAGTATGAAATAAATCAGTTGGTGGTTCTTCCAAGGGACAGTAAACTAAAATCCTCGCTTTAAATAATTATGGAATTACTCAAAAGAAGCCAGTTTCAGCACTAGGAATTCCAACCAATAACCTTTTCCTAAACTTTTCTTCCCTTTTCAGTAGGTTTTTTGCCTCTTCTGTCAAAAAGTGTCATCTACTCTTGTTCTGCAGTCTCACAGATATGCTGTGAATTTTCCATGGCCAGTATTTCTCTCTCTCTAAAGATAATACAGCTAATAAATCACTGAATTAAAGTTATGGATTCACAATACACTTGGGAAGAAAATCTGGTCCACCCATTCTTTTTTCATTGCAAATAATCATTTAATACCTTATTCTGCCACCACTGCAGGTCTGTACATTTTGATGCACACAAAGCACTTCTTTTTTCTTTATGTAGAGATATGTCTACATAGGTCCAGTCTTAGTCATACCAGAGAAATGGAAGGTTGAGAGGACATAGGAGTATTTGATAAATAAAATAAACATTTGAGCAACTGCTGTAGTGGAAATTATTTATAATTCAGAGGATGGTGTTTCAGGGTTGAAGGAGGATAAAGAATTGCATAAGAAGGAAATATTTTATCTCTTTGAGAATGTTGACCATCTTGAGAATCACCACAGAAGACCAAATATGAAAATAATTGGCCTTCCATAGTGTTCTGAAAGGCCTGACTTTATAAAATGCATTCACTCTTTCCTTAAAGATCTGTCTGCAAGGCACAATTCATATTTTTCAAGTTGCAAGAAAGCTCAGCGATCCTGGAAATGGTAGGAATCTGAGATCACTTCATGAGAGATTCTTTAGTTATTGAGATGGGATATATGGATTCAAACTCTTCTATGAGGAAAAATAGGGAGAGAAGAGTTAAAATCATCTGTTGAAATGTCTAGAGGGTAAAGAAATTTTAGTTCCATAAAAGTTGAGTGAGCTGACATATCTGGTAATTCGTGCCTACATTGCAACTGGATTGTGAGAGTCTGGGGATTCTTTCATTTACCAGAAATACAAATGAAGTGAAGGCTAGCTAAGGAATTCTTAGTTAAGGATGGGTTTATCCCCTGTTTAAACCCTGTAGAAAGATTCAGTGAATGTGAAAGCCATAGGATTCCCTCAGGGACTTCATTCTAGAGTTTCTTTATATCTATTTTTCAGACCAGATGATACAATACTGTGTGGTATTAATGCATGAAGACCTATTTCTGTAACTTTATCTAACCTTCACATAGATCGATAGTCACTTAACTGCTTGACCAGTGTCTTTGTAGGAAATAAAGGGACTAGGGGTTTTTGTATTGCAAAAGTCACAAGAGGAGGACTCTTAAACTTTTGACTTAATGAGAAATAGGCTTCAATCTTATATTACATAGCAGGTAGTGCGGGGAGTACATATAACAAATAGCAAAGGCAGAATTCTCGTGAGTATGAAATTTTGCATGAGCATAATGTCCTCATTAGCATTTGGACCATCTAGCATACAGATGCGAATCCTAAAAGATCTTTCACAATTTTTGCCTCATTTATGAGTTCTGGTAAACAGTAAATCCAGTGAATTCGTTGTGTTTATACAGTAGAGGTTTTTAGATTCAGTGTATCCAATTACCAAAGGGAGTGCAGTTGGGAAATCATTCTATTAAAAAAAAAAGAGACTGTTTTTTTTATTTCATATCTTGCTACCATCTGTAATATCACAGGATTCCATGCAAAGAAACCGTTCTCCAACCACATTAGTATATTGGCTTATCCAGCCTCGGTTCTCAGAAAGCCAAGAACGAAGAATGTCTCTGATTAAGCTGCCTTATGTCTAATTAATTGTGAATAAAAAATGAGTTTCTAATATTGACAGTTCTACACAAACTTGAGGAAAATTAGCAAGAGTGTTCATCTTATCTCAACAGAAAAAAAGGAATATGTGGAACAAGATGCTCACTTAGCAAACTTGAAGCCAAACTGGAAGGCTGTGTGATAAATGACACGTTGAAATACACCCAGAAAGAAAAAATGGAAGACGACTGTGTGGGTAACACATATATGATCTTTGCAGAAGATGCAATTTGAAAAACATATGTCTACATTGCCTTTTTAGCTGAAAAACTTCTTTTTTTTTTTTTTTTTTGGAGTTGAATTTTAGGTAGCAGGATAGAGCAAACTGGGAGAGATTTTCAGTCAGATTTAATTCTGCATTTGTAATATGATTGTTCTCCAACAGCAACAATCCTCATCATCTATCTCAAACAAGGGCAAAAATTATTTGTGTTACAATTGTCATTTAAAATAAGAGTGGAGACCAACTTTAGAAGCAGACATATACAGGAATTAAAGACTCCTCCTGCGTTGTTTGTACCAGAACATTTGTAATGTTTCTTCTTTTAGGTTACAGTTTTACAGTTAATTTGTAGCTAATTACAAAGGCATGAGAAATATTATGTTTTAAATGAAGCTTTGTGTGATGTCTTTCCAACGCTGATTTCCAGTGTACTCTTGTACATGGGAGACAGTGCTTTTCAGAGGGTGTCGTACTAATTGAAATAAAAACTGAGCTATACTCTTAAAAAAGTTCAAGTGGCTGCAGCCTGGCTGTGAATGACAGCACCAGGATTTTGTAGCCATGCTCAGGTGTGTGACTGGATAGAGACAAACATCCCTCCCTCAACTCTGTTACTCTCTTTCCGTAAGATCTGGGAAGCAGCAGAGAAGAGGGGATGATGAACAGGAATTCCCACCTCTGCAGTCTGTGTAGGGAAAGAAAGAAACCTCAGCATCTGTACGTCCTTGTGTTGCTTCCATAAATCCATCTCTGAATGTTGATTATTTAAATCTCTAAATATCTATCTGGGAAAAGGAGCAAGCATTTATTCCTGGTGTGCAATCTGTTTTTATTTAGGCATGAAGGCCTGGCTTCTGCTTCTCAGTGAACCAGGGGTATTCAAGACAAAGGAAAAAGTCCCTCATTTTTTATTTTTAGCTTGTGAAATAAATCCTCGATATTTTTCATCTGCACTGTAGACCCAAGACAAAACTTTGGTAGTGCTGAGAAAATGAAATTGTGATTGTTGTAAGACTCATCATGTCATGGGCCATGGCAGATCCCACATCAAGGTTTACTACTACTGCTACTATGGGCCAAACAAATTAAATATAGCTGGGCAGTCTATCAGATACCTCTACCTCACAATTTCTGGAAGATACGTAAAATGGATTACTTGCGGTATAGCAAAAGAAGGACAGAAGGTCATGTCAGATGTAAAGATTATTTATGACCTAAGCTTTTCTTGAATAATATTCATGTAATCATGTAATCATGTAATTGCTGCAAAAAAGGAAAAAAGACACAGCTTCCACCTTCTATTGTCCATGAGATTAAAAAAATCCTTTCTCTTTTGCTCCTTTATAGCCTTATTTTTCATCTACAATGCAACAACTTTCAAACCACAGTTCCTTTCTGTGGTATTTCTACAAAACTGGAGAGCTGTATTGTTCTTTGTTGTGACAGGTAATATTTGAAGTAATAAATTGTTTTTCTCTTTCAGCCTGGGTGCCATTCTCTCATGTGATCTCATGTAAAGACTGATTTAGTAAGAGAGTGCATAAAATGTTTCACATCTTGAAACTGATAGTCAAAAAAGAAATCTCTTATTTGGTTTCTCCCCCGTGGATCATTCTGTAGCATATTTCCATTTTGAGGCAACTGTTATTCCACTTTGATTATTTTGAAAGCATACAAATAATTTCTTCTTGAATGGAATTAAGCAGGTTGCAAATGAAAAGGTTCAGTATACATTTCATTTACTTATTTATATTCACAAAGTAATCTTCTGCTCCCTGCGTAATTCTGCGCAGTCAATGTGTAAAATAAAAATTCACATCAGGAAGTTTATTGTACTGTGGTTTAAGTGTATCAAAGACATTATTTCAATTTAAAATTTTATAAAAGTAGTTCTCTTACGCTATTTCCATGCTACATTATAATTTCTATGCGTAAATACATTTTCTTTTTTTTTTTTTTTTTTTTTTTTTGCTTCTGAAAACACCTTACAGGCTTTGATTGGGATAACGTTAATTATTTATGTAGTAGCTGGTATGGGGCTATGGTTTGGATTTGTGCTGAGAACAGTGTTGATAATTCAGGACTGTTTTCGTTATCACTGAGCAGTTCTTACCCAGAGGCAAAGCCTTTCCTGCTCCTCACCCACCCCACCAGCGAGAGGCTGGGGGTGCACAGGGAGCTGGGAGGGGACACAGCCAGGACAGCTGACCCCAGCTGACCCAGGGGATATCCCACGCCATATGGCACCATGCTCAGCATGTAAAGCTGGGGAGAGGGAGGAAGGAGGGGATGTTTGGAGTGATGGTGTTTGTCTTCCCAAGTCACTGTTACAGGTGATGGAGCCCTGCTGTCCTGAGGATGGCTGAGCACCTGCCTGCCATGGGAAGTGGGGAATGAATTCCTTGGTTTGCTTTACCTGTTAAACTGCCTTTATCCCAGGCCAGGAGTTTCTTCACTTTTCCCCCTGTGCAGGGGATTTCGCCAGTGGCCATGAAGGGCTGAGTTGCCAGCTGGGGTTAAACCACCGCAGACCCACATTCATTTCCAAATACTAATGCTTTGTCAGTTATGAGGCAATATTTTCTGATACATTCTGTTTTTTCGGGTATTATGAGGCAGATACTCTTCCAATGTAAAAGATTTCTGCAGGGACATTTTTCTTTATCATAGTAATTAAGTCAAGAAATAGTAAACCCTCAGCAGGAGAAAGACCTTGGAACAGCTCAGGGAGACCACTGCCAGGTGAAGAACTGGAAAGAACGTAGGGAAAGAGGAGTGGGCAGATCTGATAACATGTGGAAGAGTCACTGGAGAGGGAAGGAAGCAAGAGATACTGTTTTATTACAAAGATAAGATATCTAGGACAGCTCTTTTCTTATCAAAATCAGGCTTATAATTATAAAAAATGTAAAGAGGGAAAGTGCTGAAAAAAAGGACTCGTTACAGATCATTAGAAAATGCAGTCTGGGCATTACAGTCTTTTTAATGCCTTTATTGAACATAATGTTTCCTGAATTATAAAAATCTGAATAATTAGCTAAAAGCATTAATGTGCTCATGTGGGACTCTTGAATCTGAAAGATGAAAATGAGGCTCAAGGAAATCTATTTCTAAAACTTTGCTCATGAAATTAAATCTACTTGTGTGAAGTAAGTCTATCAGGCTTTACACACTGTCAAGTCTGGAGGAATGATCTCAGTCCTTCCCATCTAAACTCCTTACAACAGACTTTAAATGAACTTAGTTCTGTTATGAATGGTTTGGAGGGTTTTGAGAACATTTAAAAAGAGTTCTACAATGTCTACACCGTTGCTGAGACAGGTCCAAAACCATCTCCAATCCCACCTAGCAACACTTTGCAGGGTGGGAGAGATTATGGTGGTTTTGGTGGCATTTTTCTGTAGTATTTGCCACATTGCTGGGATAGCAAGTCCATGGCTCCTCTGTGCGTTCAGGTTCACAGAGGAAATGGATCCCTAAGAACTGTAACAGCAAGAACCAGGAAAGCAGTTTGTGGCTAGGAAGGCTGAGTTTCTGTGGTAGGAGGAAGGATTGGGGAGAGTATTCCTCTTTTGCTTCCCTCTGGCAAGCTGAAGCGCGGACATGGTTAGCTGAGATGGAGTGGGAGGCACAGCGTCTGGGCCAGGGAGGAAAATCAGAGCACTGACTTTGCTAAATAAGCCATAGTAGAGCTGGAATAAGGACCCACACTTCAGGAGGTGACTAATATGTTTTTCTTCTGAATGTGACAGGATTGACTGTTCTGTCCGCTTGCTGTTTTGGTCTCTTTAAAAATTAACAACTATGAATAGAAATAGATGAAAGAAGCTAGCAGCATTCTGGTTTGAAACTGGCAGATTCATGGGCACATTTTTATTCCTCAGAAGCTGAAGAAATACTGCTGATTCCCTTTTGACATAAAGTTCTTTAAGTTATATTTGTTGACCAAAAGGGGGCTTTTATTTGTATTTAGTCTCGCAGATAATGTTTACTCTGTGTATGGGTGTCAAAATAAATTTTATGAAAAATCAAGGCCGTGGGGATCAGTACCTGGTTTTATTTCATCACTGAATGATAGATAACCTGGCAAATGTGGAGCAGAGGAATCTAGAAGAGCTCATGGAGACATAAAAATGCTGTGAAAATAAGACATCCTGGAGATTTGGTGCAGTATCAGGACAATGATTTCTGCCATCTATCACACTTTCCACAACTGGTACAAGGTCAAGGCCTGATAACTAGTATTGTCGTGCAAATAGTGATAGTGAACTAACAACCTTTTCACATCAGAGACGATGTCTCCTCTCCGTCTTTCCGGAAATGTTCTGAAAGAAGGGACAACAGCTGTAGTTTCACAGCTTCTTAGTGAGGTGGGACACGAATGTAAAAACCTCTAAAGATCTGATGAACGTATTAGTGCAGTTCTCCTGTTTTGCCAGATGTTTCTCACTTTTGTAGTTTAAAAGACTTTAAATGCTTTATGAAGATCCTGGAAGTCTTTCATTACCTTCTTTTGTATAGTAATAATCAATAACTTAGATCCAAATTGGATCCTGAGAAACCTATTTCACTTCTTGTATGTTCTTTAAAGGATGAGAGGAGAAAATTATATCTTTACTGTTTTGTGCACTATCTTTCAGAGTTTCCTTGTCAAAATATGCTGCTTTTTAAGTGTTTGTCCCTCCACAGAGGACATTATTCCTTTTATTATGATATGAACATATTTAAAAACTCAGGTATTTGATAGAATTCCTAACATAGAGCACATAAGTCAGAGTTCCTCTGGAGAATGAAGAGAGGAGTGTTTGTTTTCTCTTTATGTTTGCATATAAATGCTTTATTGACAGAGTTTGATGTTTTTTGTTAATTCAAATGTTTGTATTCAGCAGCTTGCTTTCTGGGTCTCTGTGATGATGCAGTGTGAATTATAATGAAGGAATTGCTAACCTGAGTAAATCTTTGGGCCACAAGTACAAAAGTAATGACCTTTTTAGGTCACTACATCCACTGCTCAAGTTGGGGAATGAGTTAGTATGAGTGAGAATGTAAACATTCTTGTTCTTTGAGCCATCACCTTGGGCTCCTCAGTCAACTGAGCTGGTAGAGACCAAGACCATGATCGTGGTATCACTTAAATCTGACCTAAATTCAGTCCTGTCTCCCTGGCTCTGTTGTGCTCAGCCCAGCACTTGTGCAGTCACCTAGTGAGCTGCAGCAGTCCTCTCCTGGAACGGGAATGGGAATGGGATGCTGCTGTGGATATCTGGATGTCTGGATGTCTGGATGGATGCTCCACTTAAGCAGCATCCTGGGCTGGTGCCAGATTAGAGTGGATATGTAACCATGGCTTCATGTTCTTATGGCCAAGAATCTGTAAGTCAATTACCAAATAAACAATTTCACAGTTAATTTTACTGTGTTCATTTGCAAACAGAGGAAAAATCTTCAGCCAAGGCAAATTTCCTGTTTTAGTCAGGTTTCCATGCAGCTGTACTCTTGAATGGATCTCTGTAGAAAGTAGATTAAAACACCAAAACCGGTGGCCATGGTAAAGCCATGAAAACTGCTATTTACTGTTTGAATATAATATTTTCCCAGATATTTGTGACTACTACTTACATTCAGTGGGTGGGCAAGATGATAAAAAAATTTTTGTCTGCTCAGCTGTTAAAATCCCGTTCCTCTCTTTGTCCTGGAAAGTTATTTAAATTATTCATAGCTTGATAGATCTGAAAATCAGAAGGGACCATTATAATCTTGTAGTCTGACCTTCTGCATAACACAAGCCAGATTTCCCCCAGTAGTTCCAATATTGACCCTGTAACTCATGCAGTGTAGGAAGATATTTTGATTTAGTTTGCTTTTGTATTTTCAGTATTTGAAGGGCATGTCTAAATTCAAACTCTGGTGGATAAATTATTGCCTGCCTCATCCTTTTAAACTACTGGCACTACGTATGTGGAACTTTATTAGTTGTGTTTGGTTTCCATTGGTTGTTATTGTCATACACCTTGTCTTTGAATGGTAAGGACAGATATACATGATTTCAGGCTTCTTGTTTCCATCAAATTTGAAGATTGGTGTCTACATTATACATTTGTAGGTCTGACCCTACTTATTTTGTCTCTCAGAAACATAGAGCTGCTAAATTATTTCTTAGTGTTTAGCCTGGAAAAAAGTATGTTCATGCTCACTCTTACCTCTGACTTTGAGGGCCAGTTTGACACCACAGACTTCTACTCCAAGAGTGACTCAAAGGAAGAAATTACACTCTCAGCTATTGTCTCAAGAATCAATAATTTCCCTGGAACTTAATTTCTTCAGTGATGAGAAACATGGACTTTTAGATAATCTGGCTGTACCTGAGTGTCTTGGTTTGCAAGGGCTGTAGGAAACTGACATTGCTTTTATCAGTGATTTAAATCATAAGCAATTATCTGGTTTTTTTCGAAAAAAAGCTGTTTTTTATGGAACAAAAATCTTTTACATGGACCTCTTTGGGCCTTTTTAACAAAAAGTCATAACTTGTGCTGTTGGCACTGCTTGGTGTATATATGTGCTAGAAATGGGGCAAGGATTCAGTGGGAGAATAAGAAACATGATTTTAGTTATTTATGTAATGTCATCACCTGGAATACATTTGGTGGCATTGAAATGGCAGAGAAATTCAATGTCTTACTCTGAAACTGGATTATAATTAATTGAAGGCAAAAATTCAGAATTCAGGCCTTGCCATCGGGCAGGCACAGGGTGCTGCAGCCCATCAGCAATTCTGGGAGTGCTGCCTGTCACAGGCCTAGCAGACGCACTGCGAGGAAGTAAGTCCTGTGTCAGGGCTGAAGGAAACTGTAAGGACACGGCACAATGACAAGAGGAAATAAATCCTCTTTTGAAATATTTTAGAGGGTGACAATTAAGATGAAAACTGCAACTAGAATAAATCTTGGATATATTAGGGTCTTGGGACTGTAACCTGAATTCATGAAGAAGAATACAGAACTGACGTAGTTTTCTGCTAGGTGTATCTTCTTTGCAAGAGTATGTCGTAATGATATTGTTCTGATTGCTTGTCTCATTTCATTGTTCGCCTTTTTTTGTTGGTCCCCCCTCCTCTTTCAGATATGTTAGCTCTTTAATTACTGGGTTTTTATTTTATTTATTATTTTATTTTATTTTATTTTATTTTATTTTATTTATTTTATTTTATTTTATTTTATTTTATTTTATTTTATTTTATTTTATTTTATTTTATTTTATTTTATTTTATTTTATTTTTTTTACTTTCTGAATGTGAGTCCAACCTCTCTGTTGCAAAAGTAGAAAATGGATTCAGTAATGCAGAACACTGGTATAGATGCCAGTGAAAGAGAAAACCTGTGGTAGGACAGAGAGGGCTCCTTTTTCCTGCACTAGATAGCTGAAGTTCAAGAGAAGGGCTGCAAGGCTTTGGGATTAGAGACGTGTCCAGAAATTCCAGGGACATGTGAGATCAACATGTCTAGGTAAAATTTATAACTCATTCAACAGAAGTCTGCTGTGTTCTGATCCATCTGTGTGAAAGGAGGGGTTGTCCATTTGTACCATTCAGCATATTTATATACAGTGAGTGAAATTCTAGACAGAAATGTGATAATCTTTCTTTTCCCCAAAGCAACCCTAGCTGGTCTTACCAGTGAAGTTTCTGGTTTTGGGGAATTTTCCCCCTCTTTTTGTCAAAGTGCCCTACAAACTGTGTGCAAGAACAAATTATAGCTTGATATGACCTCCAAGGAAAAAAAAGATTAAAAAAGAAACCTGATATGAATGAAAAAGGAATCTTTTCAAGTGAACCTTTGAATTACAGCCCAGGGTTATCTTTCTGTATCATCAAAGTAAAAAAAAAAATCCACTTTCTTGTTATATTTTCTCTAACAGTAGAATATCAAATTATAGATCTGTTTGAAAAAGAATATCAGAGCATCTGATTTTAACAAGCTTTAAGACTTCTACTCTTCTGTGATAGAAGTTAACGCTTTTTGGCATTTCATTAAGTAAATATGTCCTTTTCTTATAAATTGCTGTGCAGTCACTGTTTAGTCTGCTGACAATAGTAGTGTTTTTGGTGATACATACTGTATGTTCACTGTATAACCCATACCTCCAGAAGCCTGTATCTCAGAAATTGGTTTGGGTGCAAATTTTTAGGTACTTATTCATGAGGATCTTCTTTCATAGGTGAAAGTTATTTCTGATATCTTTGAAGCCGTTCTGTTAAAGGAGTTCAGTTAAGAGGAAAGAGTTCTTGTTTACATTTTAATTAATATTGTGCAAAACACTTCACTGGAAACACTTTTATAACACACAGAAAACAGGACGCATCTTCAGAACAACAGTGCTCACATTTATGCTTCTACACAATCTGTTATTTATAAGCATTTAAAACAGTAATTTTAGTAAAAAAATATTAAATTTAATACTAAATCTGAAGCAGTTGGGATATGATATTCATCTCGGTTTAATGCAATTTCCATTGATGATTCACTTCCTAAACTTAGAAATATTTCCATTAATATGATTTTGCATAATCTGGTGATTAATAGTAGATTTTCTGTTTTAATATGGGAAAATTCTGTACGGTCTAAGTTAGTGTCAGAATTTATAGAGGCTAAACTAAATGCTTATTACAACAGTGACTTGAGGTAATGCAATAAGCCCATGGAGGCAGTGCCGCATTAGGGCACAAGATGTTCCTGAGTAGGCTTTTAATAAAAAAAAAAAATTCTTATGACAGGACTCTTATTATAGCTCTTCATGACTAAATTTCATGGATATTTTTTACCTCAAACATATCTAAAATATTTGACTGTGTAATAAAGTAACACTTATAGGACATCTATGTTGCATTCTTACTTCTGGTTAAAATGCACCACTACATGAGGCTGCTGAAATTTATCTCCCCTTGTAAAGGATAAAACATTAAATTTGGTGCTTAATCTGAAAGTTGATGAATTGATCTACTGTATGTAGCATGGTCTCAGGAAAACTTGTCCACTGAGAGTATTTATTGGTTGTCTTTTTTTTGTTTCTTCTCTATTGCAGACAACTCTTGCAGATTTCTTTAGGTGTTGTTTTTTGCATTCAGCTGAGCATATTTCTGTGTTCTTGTAGATCTCATTTAGGGAATTTACTCTGTCATTATATATGCTGTGATAGATCTTATCTTAATTACTTTGGTTTTGAGGGCTAAAATTTTGTTTGTTTAATTTTCAACTGTAATGCCATAGTCAGCACCTTGATATGTCCTTCCATGATGTAATTTGTGTGGAATTTGCTTTTTGAGAATTTTGTCTTCATTTACCAAGTCATTTTTCTTGATGGTAACTGCACTGCTCTTTCTCACTCTAGCCATACTGAGAACTGTAATTTACCTGTTAAATGCTGTACCTACTGCTTCCTTCCTTCCCTAGTGAAATTGGGATAACAACTCTACTCTACAGAGTTGACACATGATTTCTTATTATGTCTCCTGTGACGTTTATTCTTCCTACTTCTACCAGTGGAACTTTGTCTCTCAGAGAAAACAGAATCTTCTATTTTAAATGAAGCCTTGTTTTTTTTTGGTTAAAGGAGTAAGAGATATTAGTATTGAAAAATGATATCTTTAACTAAATTAACTAATGACAGGGAACATTAGGAAATTATCTTTTAACAAGCTAATGGGTGAGTGTTTATCCCCATTTCAGTTCCTATTTATGTCCCACTCTCCCTGACTTTGGGCATTTTGCCAACCTGCCTTTGCTGCAGTCTCTGGTGTGTGACAAGGGCACCACACAGTACTGCCAGACCTGAGGTTTCTGTCTGCTCCTCCTGGGCGGGTGCAACCCTTCTACCTAATTAGGTCAGAATTGGAGTTAGGACTCGGAGAGCCACTGCATTCAGACACTATTCAAATATTTACAGAAACAGCTTTACGCTACCTCAGTACGTCCACACAGATCAAACCTGGTGGTTTTTGTTTGCTACTGCCTTACCAGCTTCTTCACTGCAAAAGTTAGTGAGGCATTATTTGATGTAAACTCACAAGTGCTGAGGCCAGTGGTGTTTTTACACACACATACCCCCTGATGCACTCTCCAGCCCACGAGAGCACAGATATTCTGTCAGAGCTCTGACACAGGGTGAGAGCAGCCTTCTCTCTCACACACCTTGCATTGTGGGTGGCAGGAGCTGTAAACCCATAGCCTAGATGCTCTGGGTCATTCCTCCAATGACCATATAGGACTTCTGACTCCCAGGCACCAAAATTAACAGCCAAAATTAACCCTTCCCTCTCTTTGTCTTGGTTTGTAATTCTGCTGAATTTTACAGAACTATTTAAAAAAATTGTATCTGGAATGTCGATGCATTGCCCGATGCACATATTAAGAGGAAATTGCCCATATTTAAAGTCATTCATTAAGCAGATACTGAATCATTCCAACTCCAGGCATCCCCAGGAAAAAAAATTTGGGTCAGGAATATACTGAGAACAAAATTTTTGATGAGCATTAGTTATTATATACCTGCTCTGTTTGCGCCTGGTGTCTCCCTCTTTGCTTTCTGCTGTACTCCTGCTGTCCTGCCTTGGGGATACTCTTTAACATAATCTGGCAGTTCCACTTTTCTTCCTGTTCTCTGAGCAATTTCTTTTAAATCTTCAACAGTCTCAATATACTCAGTATTTTTAGTTCAAGAGAATGAGCAATTTCTAGGGCATTAGTAAATGCCTCTTTTTTTTCCTCTTTTTTTTTTTTTGTTAGTCGTCTTCCAGATGCATTGAATAACATTCAAAACAAGGCTTGTCTCCACTTAACAAAGTTAAATTCATTGAAGTACTTCCTGTTACTAGGAGAAATAAAATTACTGAAACTGAGCTAGAGGCCTGACATCATTGTTTCCAGGGGGAAAATCCTTGTTGTAAATACCTAAGATTTAACTTTTTTTTCTTATCCTTCAAAAATTGCTGGTTTGCTCTAAGTATCATCACAACTGTTATTATTAATAATAATTATAGTAACTAAAGGTGCAGTCCTGATGTGACTTTTTTTTTAGTAGAAGTAAAGGCAAAGTTCAAGGTAGGTGTTATTTCTTGCAAAAATGATTATAACATTTGAACAAAAATGTTGCTGACTTAATTTTCCAGTGTGGGTTTTTTATTTCACAGACTTGGTAGTTTGTAAGGCTAATATTTCCATTATTTTATATAAATGTGTCTTCTGCAATATCCATAACCTAACTCTGTTTTTTCCCTCCCTTAAGGATTTTTGAAAGCTTTGATACCTTGATGATGCTTTTCCTGAACTATTTGACTACTGTCACAAAATTTTAGCCTTTACTTGGAACCATTTTTACTAAGAACATCTAAATAGCAAAGTAGAAATGTTCCTTGCTTCAAAAAATTGTCTCTCAAAGGGAGGGAAATGCAATTAGACTGGTTTTGGCTCTGGAGTTAGTTGGAGGTCTCTATAGTGTACCCCAGCACCTGGGCAGCTCTGCCCTCTTAAGCAGAGCTGTGTTTGTGTTTATGTCTGTATGGGTTGTCCAGCCTGTGATATTTTGCAGTTGGACTCAGTGATCTCAAGTTTTTTCCCCAACCTAAATAATTCTCTGATTTTGTGACCTAGTGAGGCTAATTAAAGTTGCTGGGTCTCATTTTAATAACCATTATGTATCTATGGCACCCAAACTAAACACGTGTGTTTTCCCAAAGAAAAGGAGGGAGGCAGACTGAACTGCCCTTCTCTGTGTGCAGTTTCAAGAGCAGAGGAGGGTGATTGAGGAATTGAGGTGTAAGTCCTTGGTTCTGCCCTGTCCATTTCCTACATAAGCCACAATTGCCAAAGAAGAGAGGCACACGTGGGGATCAGACAGTGGAAGTGTCACTGAATGAAAATTCACCAGAGAGCTTGAGTCAGTTATCTTAGCTCATCAAAATGGGGATTCTTCCACTCTTGGATAGGATTGACATAATGCAATTATGTGGATAATACCAAAATACTAAACAAGTTTCTGTGGTTTAGTCCCGTTTTTCAATCACAATTACTTTTAAATGGAGCTAGTCAGTTGGACGTCTGAATGGGTGTAGTCAGAAACCCAAACTTGGTACACAGGTAAAAGCCACAAAAGTGCACTTAGCATCACTTTTGACCGGCAAATCATGTCTATTAAGGGGGCAGCACTTCTTAGTGCGAGCTGAAGATCAAATCCAATCTGATCATTGGAACAGTCATTTCTGCTTGTTGGAATTACCCTAAATCTGTCTTCATGAGGCACTTGTCCTCAGCTGCTTAAACATGGAGAATCTAGTTGGAGGAAGGAGCAGTGGATGGCTATCTCATCTTCTGTGTGTGCTCCCCAGGGACACAAGACTGACTGTGTCTGAGATGACAGCAGAGATACTGAAGCTATTGAACAGTATTTTCACACCAGTAAAGTCCCAAAATATGTGCTGGGACTTTATGCTACCTCCTTCTGTAAAAGGCTGTATTTACAGCAGTTACAACACAGATTCAGATACAAATGTTCAAATTCTCTGGATTGAATGATTGATGGTTTGGTATAACCCCTGGTTACTTTCTTCATTTGGCTTTCAGACAATCAGATTATGTTTCAAGGCTGCTTTGTCAGTGCACATTTATGCCAGACATTGTTTCAAGAATAGGAAGGTGAAAGATGAGAATGTTTCATGGGCCCTTGGTTGCCAGTGATGGGTCATTTTGTGAAAAATAGCAAACAGCACAATGTTTGTTAAGAAGTTCTACATAGCACAGGCTTGTACAGCATAGTTTGGTGCTGGGTGAAGAGTCAAACCTTACAGCTGGGGGTTGGTACTTCTACCTGGCACTGAGGGGTGTCCAGCAGTGGGGCAGCAGCTGGAAGCAGTTTGCTTGTGCTGGATGTGCTAATTAGCCCCTCACTCCTGCATTTATCCTGCAGCAAACAGAGCTTGCCTGTTTGTAGCTGGCTCAGACCTCTCTGCACCAGCCTGCACTGCCCTGTGGATGTACAAGGACAACTGCAGACCCTAAGTTAAAAGTAGAGAAAAAACAAATATCTCTTCTGAGAGTGGCACATGTTCCTTCAGGATCTGGTTGTCACTGGATGGTACACAGAAGGTCAGCTTGGTACAATTTGTTTCTTCCCACTTCTGTTTCCATCCCCTCCATGTTCATGAAGTAATTTCGTGCTCTCTCTGGACTTACATTTTGAAAACTGTAACTGCTCTGTGATATCACTAAGCCACACCGTTTTCCTCAGTGCATATTGCTAATGATATTCCAGGCTTCGTGCATCTGGTTCACTAGAAATCCTGTTATTGTCGACTACATTTGGCTTGACTTAATTAGTCTGGAGTTAAAATTATGTTAATGGGGTGGGCTTGCACAGAGAGAAAAGCCTGTGGGTAAAGACTCACGGTTTTAAATAGGCTAGAGCCTTCATTTGGGTTTTGCTCTCTGAAAAATGATTTGAGAATTGTCCATGTGTTCTGTAAAAATATTAAAATGTTTTTGAAGTTATAGAGGGAATACTGAAGTGTAAATATCTAGTTTATAGATGAAAAATTGTATAGAGACTGTAAATAATTTCTATAAAAGCCTGATGAACTTTGTACGTTATTGTTACCTTTGTTGCCTATTTAAAAGTGCACTTCGGTTCCGTATTCTGTCCCTTCCATCTTGCTGTAAACAGTCTTTCAGAAATATAAATAATATTTTCCCCTCTCTAGATCTGTCAGTAAGGGCTGAAAATGCATTTCATGCTAGAGACTCACTTAATCTTCACTTCCTTTATTATCTTTAAATCTTTCCTCCTACTTTCTGCCAATCCCTGAATTTATTTATTTGTTTGGGGGGGGGGAGGGGGGCGTGGATTTGCCCTGCTTTTCACAGCTGTGGTTGTCACATAATGTTTCCTTTCATCTGTAAGTTCCAAGGTATTCTGCTGCTTTCTGAGTTCTGGTGAAAGCCTTACAATGTGGCCAAGTATTTCCTGTCCATGTAAATGCTGACTCTGCCAAACAGAGGATAAACCCACACAGATTTCATAACTCAGCAGCCCTTTCCCTTCTGAGTGTGACATCCTTGTTCAGAAGGTGAATCTGTACAAGCAGCCAAGGCAGGCTCTGAGAACCAGCAGTGGGAGAAAGGAAGATATCAGTGTGCCACTTCTGCAGAAACTAAATCCTATTGGTGTTAGAATAATAATGAGGAAGAAAAAACAGAGACGTCTCCACCTCAGTCCTGCTGCATTAGGCTGAATTACCTCTTGTGGAGTGTGCTTTTTGCTCCCCACTGCTGAAGTGCCGTGTGTTCCAGAGCGGGAGAGGGGGATGGTGACGACAAGGTGAAGAGCTGAACACACAGAAGTATCTGCATTTTGCTTAACCTCCCTGCCTTGATCTCCCCAGAAATACAACAGCACTCACCTACACAGATGAAAAGCAGAAAACTTATTGAAAATGTTAGCATTTGTTTTGTACTAGTCTAGGCAGAATCAGATGTGATGGTTAAAGAGGTGTGAAATGGTCTTTCCTGTGGTAAAGTTTTGTGTTATCTGTTACTCTTGCCGTTCTTGACACGGGAGTAAAATTCTTTTGTAAAATTCCCTTTGATATGAGAGGGGAATTAATAGTTACTGGAAACAGGATTGGATAAAATGCAATTTTTTCTATGGTGCAGCTTTCTTGCATTACTAATAGTTGCCACGGAAACCAGCAGAACTCTAAAGTCTTCGGCTAGAAAGGCGGCTATGGTTATAAACAAGGTCATTTCAAACTGTGCCTGCAGATTATAAAAGTGCTAGTGGGGGCCTGCCATGGATTCTGTTCTGCATACTGGTGCCTGTTTAGACGATCAGTTTCAAGTAGATAAAAATGTTTATGCTGGTCCACTAGTAACTGGGTTTTGTTTGGGATTTGTTGTTTTGGTTTGGTTGTTTTTCTGTTGGTTTTTTTTTCTTTTCTTTTTTTTTTTTTTTACAGTAAGCAAAACCTCCAAATTATTCTGATTTACTTCAAGAGAAATTATTGTACACTGAGTGTGAAGGTTGCCTGTCTGGGTTGTCACATTGTTCTGGAGGCTTCTGTTAGAATCCAGCATCTGTCAATCTGCTGTGCTTTCTTTCCCTGGGAAAGGTGGATAGCATTCAGTAGTTTTACCAACCTTTGGAATATGATAACAAAGTAAATTTTAGTTGTCTTTGTACATGACCTGTAATTATTTTCCAAGCGGTTAAGCCTGGCTCTTTGCCTTTCATCTACAAGGGCAGTGTTTCCTACATTTCACGTTGTCCACCCATCAGGCACAGTTATGAACACTGGCACATCCATCATCAGGTTTTCAGGGAAAAAATGCCAAAGTTTGTAATAAATCTTTTTGAGGAACAGATGTTTATGAACTTTCTCTCATGTTGAATTTACAGGTCTGACATTTATTACCTCACTGATTTCACCTAAAGTCTAAGGAGGAAATTGATTTAGGATGAAAACAGGTAATAATAGTTTGATTAGAATAATTTTCAACTTCAAAGGACCCTCATGTCCTTCTGCATTAAATAATGCTCACAAAATCAATTTGTGTATCTCTGATTCCTTTTTTTGCCTTTTCTGAATGTAATTTTCTTTGCAAAGGACACATTATTCATGGTGTTTTTTGCTTTGAATAGCACTTCCATTCCTGATTTTCTTAAATGTTTCAGTTTCCAAGCTCAAATACATTCAGGTTGTTAAGACAATCAAAAGTGATTGACAGCTATGAATACTTCTTCCAGAAAGTGCCACAGACAACAGACTAATTCTTGGTCCGTAAACAGTTTCTGGCTGTCACCAATCCCACACACTTTACAAGTTACTCCTGGGTTTAGTTTTTTTCTTTTTAGTGATGGAGAACACAAATCTGATGCTCAAAGAGGTAGCAGTTGCAAGCTATCTATGACTCTTGTGTTGTTCAGTGTGACCAAAGTGTGTGCAGGTGTGCCTTGCTGCCTCACTGTTGGTTCTCCCAGGTATTGTTGACAGTATCTCCTGGCATTTAAGAAGCTCTGTTGCCCACACTGAACTCAGTGTCCTTCAGCCTCTGAGGCAGCTTGCTTGAAAAGTTCTCTGTCTGGAAAAAAGCGATGCTGACACAGTCTATGTGCCACATTTGTAATTCTCAGCAGAGGGAAGTTAAAAAAATTTCATGTAGGCATCGATAGATTTTACTAATTAGAATAAGATATTTGGATTTCAAATTTGTAAATTTATTAGTACATTAAAAAGAATTATTAATTGTATATCACTCATCAGTGTCATATCCCAAAGTTTTCCACTTGGGAAATATCTTCAAAAGGCAGGTATGTGTTGTTACTTATGTATTAAAGGGTGGTGAAAAGTAGTTAGAGAAGATTCTGGTGTGAGCAAAAACTTTGGGGAAAAGGTTGAAGGGGCAAGCTTCAGTTCTCTGGTTCCTCAGTGTGAGTATTTGACCTTCTACCACCAATGAAGTACTAGAAATTATTTCAGAGGAGAATGGTTGCTGGCAGGGGAAAAACTTCTCACATAGCTGAAAGCAAACCACTCTGTCACAAGAAGTTCAAATGTTCAAAAGTTCGGTTCTTGTGGAGTATAATACCACTTTGTCTGGACTTTTGATACTTTAATTTTCATCTATTTAATATTTAAAGAAGTGTGCCCTGAGGCTTTTGCCATTGCGCTTTGATTCTCAGGTGCAGGTTCCCGTGAATGAACTAGTGCAATTTTGACTTTTGTTTCATATGCATTTGGTAGTGCAGGCAGATTACAGACTAAAAGTTACTGATTGTGATTAGGTGATTTTAAGTCTTAATATTGTTCTTGTCAATCAGTTTCCTTTTCAGCATCAGATATTCACATATGCAGTAATTTTCTTTGGCATTGTTATTCCTTGATTATAAATGCCCCATGAGTAAGGCATTATATTAGGGAAGCAGAGTTTACTTTGAGGACTTACATTCTTTTTTTCCTCTACTTTGGTTTTTTTAATGTCTCACAGTTTTCTTTATCAATGGCTATGGCTAGGAGAGAACTACTGTGATAGCCCTATAGCTAAGACATATGTTAATTTGGATGTTAATTTATCATTAAATAAAATTTATAGATCTAAGCACAGACCTTCATGGAAGCATAGTTACTATTAATTATATGAATAATATACTTTGGCCTAATTTTTGACCTCACTGTCTCAACAGAACTGTAAAAATAACAGATATTTGTCAACCAAGGATGTCTAAATGTCATGTAATTTGACAAGGAACCAAGACTAAAGGGTTTATTAAAGGGAAACCTAAAATATAGTTTTCCTTGTTATTTGAAAAGCAAAACCATAAGGGGACAATGTAACTGAAAAGGAAGGATATCTTTAAAATGAAAAGTTATTTTTTATTAAGAAATCAATGTATATCATTCTAATAGAATCTCAATCCTCTTTCTGAGTCCAGACTCACAAAACACAGCATGGTTTTTGCACTGTGCCAGCACTGAGAAGTGGTTTGTGCTAAATCTTGATATATCCAAAAGATCTTAAAAAAAACCCAAAACATCTATCGTGTTTTTGATCAAAATTAATATGCTTTTCCACCTTGCCTATGACAGAATTTTGCTAGGAGGAGGAGCTGGTCTCTTGTGCTGCCACTGTGTCAGAACATAGGTGATTTCTGCCATCTGTCCTCTTGAGTACTAAATATCTCCATTATTGGCTTTTTTCATTTTTGTCTGGTGGTGTTGAAAATCTGTGGTACTGTAATTCGAAATGCTTTTCCCAGATGTCAAGGCTGCCAGGTTTAAAGGGCTGACACACCCTCTTTATACCCAGCTCTGACATGCTGTGTTCCACTGGACACTGCAAAACAAAGCAAAAGAAATAAATAGAAAAGTATGAATGAGAGTCCTCAAATTGGAAAATAATCATGAGTCCCTTGAAAGACAAAACTTTGATCTCAACCTTTTTGTAGGTTTCGCTCATACAAATTCTAGGACTTTGTCATCAGAAAGGACTTGTGTCCAGCCGTTCCCCCTGGATACACGGTGACCAGCGAGTACATGGGGTCCCCTGTGGACTAATGCATGTTCCTCCACCTCAGGAGTCTGTAATACCCACAGTATTCACCTTTCTGTGGTGTCCTCGCTGCGAGTGCCATATTGCAGTGCAGGATGTCACAAACACACCGTGACAGATCAGATCATTTACCTGCAGGTTGTGTTTTAGTTAGGTCTGCATTTACGAAGCATGAGAGAGAGGCAGGATTTGGAGGGCTTGGGGGATGCTCCGTGCCTGCTTTGACCTTAGAAAAGGCATAGTTCTATACCCAATAATTTCTTTTAGCTCCACATGCACTCAGCAGCTCAGACATACAGTAATCATGAGCATGTACCAAAGACATTGTCATTGCCATGCTCTTCCCTGGCCATGCCCTGTTGGCAACTCTCACAGTTGTTTGGCCCTTTGGCCTGACACTGCATAGCAGTTCTTATTATAACACCAAGATTACTTTAATCTCATGTATAATTCAATTTCATGTCTGATTTAATTGTGTCGTTTGTCCTGTGACCTTTCATGACTACCACATATGCCAGGCTTAATTCTTTTCAAGGGGTCCAGTTCCATCTCTTTTTCCACGTATGGAAGGATCCCCAGTTGAATAATCTTTCTGTTAAGGGCTCCTCAGTGTACACTGTCAGAGGAGTCTGTCAGGAATTGATCAGGGATAATTTATTGAGACTGTTTTGCCTGGACCTTGATTCTTTCCAGTACAGATAAGTTTCAAGATTTGGTATGTATTTAGTGTCATTTTTATAAATACTGAGATCTGAAGCAGAGCAGGACTAAACCCTTTACATTCTCGAGTGAATCAAATATGTCTTTTTTATTGTTGTTTTCTTTCTTTCTTGAAGAAAAAAGGGAGAATTTAAGTACTTTGGGTACCAGGATCATTCTAGATGGAAAACTTACAATTTTATTTGTTTCACTATTTCCTAAAAAGGCAGCCATTAACTGATTCACTAGAAGCTCTTGGAGGTTAAAAATGATGATGCTGTATTTATGGCATAATGGCAGAAACGTTTTCCCTTTCTCATTAAGATGTAGGTCTTAATACTGTTATATTCTTTCTTACAAACTAGAAAGTCAGACTCTCTAAGGAGAACACTATGCTTTTATCATGATGTCAATTCTGTCACTAACAGCTCTCAAAATGCAGTGTAGTCATATGTGTCAAGAAGCATTAGAATTATACAGCTTGCATCACAGTTCTTATTTTATCTCCTTGCATGTATACACCAATATTTTTCCTAACTTAATGCCTGGAAATGTAAGAATAATTGTCCTTCACATAAGCAGCTAAATCTTTAGCTTCTTTATTCACAGCCTGGCACAGTACTTGCATTTCTCTTTTTTTTAGCCTATAATAATTAGTCTTCACAATGGTCAGATTTTATCATTAAAAGTATACCCTTGATCAGTCCCTAGGCACACAGTTTTACCCAAATATTTGATCCTTGGGAGTCTGCCAGTACTTTCAGACTAAAAGATTACTTGAAGTTTCTTTTACATAATGCATGCCAAATTGTTCTTCTCCTGGAATACTTACAGAACTATTTCTGCTATTCCCAGAGCACCACTGAGTAATTCCTTACTGAATTTCTTACTGTACTGAATATTCATGAAAACTTATGGAATATGATGTTTCTTCTAGAGGTGGTTTTACAGTGTCTTACCCATATACTTTTTTATGGCTGGTTTGTTCCAACTGTTATTTTTTCCTTCCTATGATTGGATGATTCTTCCAAAGGATAAAACATGACTGAAGAGCCATGGTCATTGTCAAGTCAGGTCTAGTCCTCTGCTGGCACAGATGACAATAGCTAATCCTTTTCTTAGTTTAGCAGACCCTAGCTTAAGCAATTTAGATGCCTTTATTTGATGTTCCTATTAGAATATTGTCTCTGAACATCATTATTAGGACAGAAGAATTTTCAAACTAATTTTGCCAATGTCCAGTTCACACCTGGTTTTCTTGTTACACTAGGACAGAGAACTGAATGCCCAAGTATCATCAGACATGGAGTTACCACTTCCATTTCAGGATCTCAGATAAACTCCAAATTTATTATACATTTATTCAGAAGTGTCTAAACCAAGGATTTTTTCTTTTCAGTGACTTGCTTTATATTTTTTTAATCACAGTTTTATAATTTCAGTATCTGGATCAGTCTCATGAACTAGTCTTGTGACCTAGGCCCCTCTAAGAACTCCTCTAGTGAGGGTGGAGTGAGGTGAGGAAGAATGAGGAATCAATGCTGTTCCATAGTCAGATATATTATTGCTCAGTACTTATTGCTATTTTTACCAATTGTATTTCATTAGAAAATTCCAAGTAAGTGTAGAACGCATGTACCCCAAACTTGTGTTTTAGTGATAATGCATGAGAGAGACTCCTGCATAAGAAGCCAGAATCACAGAGGACAATGTTTGTTCTTTGATTTATATCTCTTTCATTTTCCCCAAGCTTCAGAATAGCTCAGTTTCAATCTGTTTCTCTTATCTCTTTGACTAGCTTGAGTTATATCAAAAACCTGAGTATTTTCAGAGACTCTACATAATGGTTATAAATACACTGAGAATTTCCTATCTTGATGATGGCTTCTGCCTTCCTGGAAAAATACTAAAATGCTATTGAAAATAAAAAATATTGCAAATAAACAGAAGAAATAATAATAAAAAAGAGTAGCAAGTGGTACAAACACCATCCTTTCAAAGAGACCGGTACAGGCATCTTGCCCTCCACACTACCAGACCAAACATCTGACTGAGCCTAAAATAGAACTGCAGAAGTATCAGAATTAAGGAGCTCCTATGGAGAACATCCTATAAAAGGCTCTCATTTTGTGAAATGCTTGGAATAGTTTTTGAGATTCTGTCCTCTTCAAAGCTTATGCCAGAACTCAGGCTGCTTATGGGTTTAAGAGGAAAGTAGGCCATGTACATGTCCAAAAAATGACTGGACTATATTTTGGTGTGGTACTGCAGGCATCTGATAGAGAAATGCTGGTTTGTGCTTAAAATTGCTCAATGCTTTCCTTTTTCTCAACCAGTAACACTTTTCCAGTTCCTGTATGCTTGCAGTAAGCAAGCAGGCAGCCTCTGGTGTGCCATGAAAATTAGCTCAGTGCAGAGATGTTCAGGCGAGGTGAGATCCAGCCTTATAAATTCACATAAATCAGTGCTGCATGGTGTTTTCTGACAGAACCAGATAAAATCAAGCCAAATTAACTTGGCGCCAAGCCTAAATTAAGAAGCTTTGATTCTTGTCAAATGATTATTACCTTTGGGACCATTCCAAACCTTTGTGACTAGACTCTCTCTGGAGTGAAGATCAGATGACTGTAGCCAGCATTTCTATTACAACTTGTCCCTTTCCATTTTCAGGACTAACGTGAGTAAAAGGAGGTGCTTCAGCATCTGTCAGTATAAAACTCCCAGTATCTTCCTTGTGAAATTCACAAGCATGTGTTCTCTTTGCTGTCACAGATATATAGAACAGGAGTGACTCAGCGTTTCCAACCTCATGATAAAAAAATAATAAAAATACCCCAGAGCTGTTCTCATTTCCTTGATTGCCCTTTTCTCCACAGAAAATCATGAGTTTGAAAAATAACAAATTCACTTTACAGCCTCCCACCCTCCTTTTTTTTTTTTTCTTTTTGTGGTGGATGAGGAAGAGTTAATTTGGGCAACAGTTATTGGATAATCACAGGAATTTAGAAACTTCATCTACTGTGCTATTTGACAGCAGTGAAACCTGGTCAAGGTTATTAATCTCTCTAAACATTGACCTCTACATTCAATAAATAGACAGTTGAAAAATGACCACATTAAGGAATTTGTCAAACTTGGCCAGAGAGCATGAATTTGAAGAAACCACCTGTGCAAATCTCTGAAAAATTACTTTGCAAAAATGGCATTTCCTTACTAAAAAAGAACCTGCTTTTATGCATTCAGATAAGTTTTTTAGAAATAAAGTATTATTTTGGTCTTGCTTTTGTTTAACCAATGAGGAAAAAAGCTGTTGGCGTGGTTTGGGGCTTTTGAAATATTTTAACTTTTGTGTATTCAACAACAGTAGTTTATATTACACTGAGATATATCTGCCAGTGATGGGACTTCCATAGGTAATAGAGGGTTATAATTTATAGATATGTAGATCCTAGACTGATGAAAATTCAGTGATGCCTTAGGAAATGAAGGTGGGAAAAGGTATGAAAATGTATTGTCCTCTCACCTGAAATCAAATGGCTTGTTCAGGCCCTACCTCTTTTTCATATCTTCTCTGGTGTGTTTCATGCACAGCTGAGGAAGACTTTCTTGCTAATCCTTCAGATCTATTGATCTTTTGGTCTTTTAGGAAATGGAAGTCAAAAATGTTCTATTACCATTTTTGTAGACATGAGTCTGCTAGCATGTATATAAAAAAGTACAGCTGTTTTGGTTTTTTTAGTTTAGTTTTTACATGACTCAGACAACAATCAGTTTGTAGATCACTGTTTGTAGGGCTTTAGTCACAGTAATTTTCCATCTCGGACTCAGTTTGGGTTGATAACTTTCTTTGGAAGTTCAATAACAAAAATGTTGTTCCACTTGGGTTGCTATTCAGGAAAGGAAAAACAAGTCTCCGAGACTGTTGATTAAAGCCCAGGAGCTCATTATCCAGCAGGAATTCCTGGGAGCAGACTGTGTTTGAGGTAAGCCCAGCCCAGGGCTGAGGACCCAGGGCAGTCCAAGGGGTTTGGAGGGGATGGACCACCCCCCTCACTTTGGGGTTGGGTTGGTAGAAGTTATATTTATGGCCATGTTCAAAAGCAAAGATAGCTCATTGACCTGACTGGGTTTGGTGGAGACAAAAGTCTGAAATGAGAGCTTTCCTGGTCAAAATAGAGCCATCTGGAGCTTCTGTTTAATTAACAACGTTTTCTGAGGTGTTTGCATCAAGATCCAGTGAAATATATTTCTGCCCACTCTTTACCTTTCATTGTGTCCCTTTTTAAAAATGCTTATGGCATATAGTGGAAAAAGAAGAAAATAAACAGTATATCCAAACAAAACAGAGTTAAAGCATAGCAAAAACCAGGTAATTCAAATTACTATGATGTATTATTATTTTCTAAATTTGTGAAATACTTGCAAATACAAAAGTGCATTTGATTAAAATATAACAGTACTGTTTTATGAAAAATTTAATAATTAAGGAACTGAATAAAAAGGAATATTATTTTTAATTAATAGTTCTGTACTGATGCATCTCTTTATTGGCTCCCTATACCAACTTGTCCCTTCCCTAATTGATTTTTAATACATTTTCTTCTCTAGAAAGCAATTGAGCCAACTTTGCACATCCATCATGCTTATTTTATCCATCTTTAATAAATCAAATCATATTTATTAAGATCTGCAATTATGTATGTCAGAAACGTTGACTAGATATAAGTAAAAGCCCATGTTTGAATGTTGCTCTTAATGATGTGCTTTTGATTTTCATGACTTGCATTTTAGAAAACTATAAAAAAATGTAATTGCTAATGAATGTCTGTGCTAGGGTTTGATTATGGTTCAGTGTCTCTTATACAACCATTTGAATCTGAATATAAATATTTTCCTGTTGCTATTGCTTGAGCACTAGTACTAAGATTCCTAGGTGATACTGATGTAGAGTTTTAGTTTGTGTCTGAAGCACAGAAATGAATTACACATGGAGAAAGGCTTGACAGAGTGCTGCTGCTGTAATGGTTGAAAGGCAGAGGTTCTGGTTTGAAGGTGATTTTAATTTTCTTTTCAAGCCTATCAAACCTGATCAAATCTTACTGCCATTGAATGTTTGGCAGTGGTGAAGTCTTATTTATAGTCTCGTTAATCTTGTCCTGTGCAGTCACTTTTGTGGGGAACTCATAAAGCCAAAATGTGCATGAGGAAGGCACGGAACAAATGCCGAGAGGTGTATTTTCAGTTTTCATTGTCTGGGCCACAGACACACATACATCACTGGGATGAAAGCAGAGTGAGTTATACTGCTGGCTAGTTGTCCACAGAGAGCTGAAGTCAAAGAAATTCTCCAGTACATCATTAGAGAAGCCAGAAGTGGCAGACTCCATATTAATTCTGCTTGCTCTTTAATTTCAGGAAGTCAGTTCTGAGCCTTATGGATATGTTCAGGCAGGAGCTCTGTGTGATCTCAGAGTAGCTGAAGGGCATCAGATGCCCTATTTCTGCCACTGAGATGTGCCTCAGCATCCAAGTAATAGATTATAAATCTCTGAAAGCATTTTTCAGTCATGCATTTTTACCATATCCCTTAACCAACCACAAGATTTCAAACAGCATAAAAATCACTTGTACCAGAGGATTTTGCAGCATAGGTAATACTGTAGAAACTCACTGTACTGTCACTTTGACACAAATAATTGAGCGTGGAGCTGCACATATACAGAAAAAAAAGGGGAAAAAAGTCTTTATTGCATGCTACCACGCAGGATCCATATTATAGACTTACAATTGTAATAATCCATCACTGTCTGTCTGTATTGAAATGGAAAACAAAAAATATGGTGTCTGGACTGCAAAAAAAAAAGAAAAAGTTGAATACCTGTGGTACAGTTACATTATTGGGTTATATTGTGGCTGATATGTCTACAAAATTGAACTCTTCTATTGCACCTCACATTTATGACTGAGTAAATCAAAAGTCACTTCCTGAAGATGGGGACCTACCATTTTGCAGCTAAAATGTTTTATTCTGAACAAATTAGGTGCATATTTATCATTCCCTGCAATGTCACTTCTTACAAAATATATGCATTTCCTTTGCCTTGTTTAGTTTGCTTTCCACAAAAGGGATGGTTACATTGCTGATAGCTTGCAAAAAACTTATCCTTTATATTTGTATTTGTGGGAATCGGCCCATTTGTGCAGTGGAGGCTGGGTTTTGGAGGCCAATGTGCAGATCAGGGATATTGCCACAGTTCTAGGCCATTTCTAGCTGGGCTGCAGCTGGAGGAGAGCGAGGAGAGGCACCAGCTGGGACACAACTGAAAGGTGATCTCAGTGAAGAACAGTTGGCTGTGGGCACAGTCAGTGGCACCTCCCAGGGGAAGCAGATGCCAGCTCCTCTCTGAGGGACACAAAGGGAGTTTTGCTGTCACCGTTGCTGACATTATGACCTGATGGAGTTTCAGCTTTACCCCAAGTGATCAGCCTATTGCTGTGTTACACGCTTCTGTCACAGCCTGCTCACTGTTGAAGGGATGGGCTCATGAAGACAAGTTGTTCCAAGACATTATTAAACAGTGCATTGCCACTTTCTCTATATTGGCAATTCTTGCTTCAGCAACTGAAAGTTGGAAAACTTGACTTGCTTTCTCACGAAGATGAGCGATCATGTACTTTGCATGTTTGTTAAAAAATTAAATGAATGGGAAAAAAAAGAAGTGACTGATGGCTATTGCATTAAGTTTCCCAAGAAAATAGGGTTATCTAAATCAGTAACCACGCATTAATCAGCTGTGTCACAGTTCTCATTTTTCTCTTCTTTAACTTTGTTTAGCTTTTTAGTGCTTCCTAGAAAATTTGCTGCAGTGTTGATGGTCTTTGGTTGTTGAAAGAGTAGTGTAGTATTATTTCAATAGATTACTAAATATTTTTATTTGATTTCTTCATTTGTTTTCTGCTGCTTCATCCTGAGCCCCTGACATTGCTAAGATCACAACAATAAAATCTACCTTTGCATTAGTGATGCATCTTTTCCTTTTTGCTGCCTGATGTGGCAGCAAAATGATGAGCTGAAGAAATAACTTGCTTTAGTGATTTTGGAAAGTCCTTTTAAGTCTTGCACAAATATCACTTATTTTCTTCAGCTTTTAATATCTCAAACATAATTAGTCCATTGAGCCACTTCACAGATTCTACTCCATCTACATTTGAGTGCATTTATACTGATGGGCACCTGTTTGCAAGACTCTTATTGTAACAGCATCTTTTACTAATCTGATGGGACAGGCTACTTTAGAGTATCTCAGATACCCTTGGGCACTGATTTTGGCTTGGCCAGTAATTGAGTTTAGTTATATATATCAAAAGTTCACAGATGTGTGGTTTGTAAAAAAACCACATAGATCTTTTTTGGTGAGACTGGTTGCTTGTTAGTTGTTTGGGATGACACCAAGCTAAGGTTTTGGTGTAAGTCATTTCTTTGTTTCTTCTGTTGGTTGGTTGGTTGGGGGAGTGCAATCCTTTTTTCACTTACTTATTTTCTCATTGCAGTATATATATTCTTATATATGTTTTTTTGACATGTCCTGCTTTACTGGACACTTTACAGTGGCAGAGATATTTTTGTTGGAAGGAAACACAACCACAGAACCAGTTTTATCTGTTATTGTAGTTTTACTTCCCAAATCCCAGCCACAACAAAACACACACAGTGTGGACCCTGCCCAAAATGCTATCTTGTTTTGTCTGGAGGTGGCTGCAATCTGCAGTCTCTGTGAGTAATGTGGCAGATGTGGAAGGAAAGGAAGGAAATGTTCTATCTGTACTGAAAACATTACAGCATGTTGCATTGATCTGCTGTCACCTCAGACCTTCCCTGGCCCAGAAGAGCCAAAATATTAAGGTTTTTGAGCTGTCTGAAGTTTGAAACAGAAGGGACAAAAGTCAATAAGCAAACCAAACACTTAAAAAAACCCCTGCCAATTTCATAGAGATTTTACTTAAAGTAAGAGATTGGGAAGTAAATCTTCATACATATTCCACTTTTCCCAAATGTCTGTCGTTCAGGAGAAAACCTTAAACCATTTATTGGAAATATCTGTTTGTGGCAAGGGATCAGATTCCATCAAAATATGACTTTGAAAATCCAGTGTCCACTGCAGGTCTGGGAGGAAATTTTGAATATTCATCAAACAGCAGTTGTAGGTGTTCACTGAAGAGCCTGAGTCATGCCACAGAGCAATACATCTCTTCCTCTACCCTTGTAAAACCTCAGATTATGTTTTGGTAAACAGGCACATAAATATGATATGTTTATTTTTTTATCTTTTGAAAGATAAATAGTGCTCCTACCAGGAAATGTCAAACACATTTGTGCCATTATAAATATTTTCTTCCAAGCAAATAAACCCTCTTTATTACCTAATCACATACTTTTATTTTCAAATTTATTATCTTGAAAACCTGGATGAGTACTTAAAATCACTAATGCAGGCGTGTTGTTAATTCTCACTGAAAGCTCTTCAAAACTCAACTAAGCATATCACCTGTGAAGATTTTGTTTTCCTTTTGCCTGAACCAGAATCCTGGTAACAGCACCTTTGCCCTGTTAGGACCAAAGTATGTGTTTTCTTGAGACTTTGAATGCTGTAATAGGTGAACTCAGTTGTTTGAAAGACACATTTTTGACCCTGAGTTTTCCACTTGTTTGTGCTGTAGTCTTCCCTGTCACGGGTGACAGGACTATGCAGAAAAAATTCCCTTTTTTGAATCATTATTGAGATGGTACTCCATAATATTGCAAAAACTTGTACCTGGAAAATATTACATTACCATGTTAAAAGGTTTGGGATATTGAACAGCACAGCCTCCACAAGGATATCCTTGGGCTGATCAGGATGATAACAGCAGCAGAGCAGAACAGACTGATTCAGTCACTATTGCAGTGCAAACCCTGCAGCCCATCTCTGAGTTCCCAGGGCTTATTTGCAAATCAGGCAATATTTCTTCTAGAAAGCATCATGCTGGCATGTGACACCTGTGCTTGATCTCTGCTGCTTTTTAATCTCAACAGCTAAAGCTTGCTCATATAAACATATTTTCCTGAAGGAGTGATATGAAAAAGAAAGAAGTCTGATCCAGTACTGGTTGAGAGAAGGTATCAAATGCAGAAGAGATCTGTGTTTTCCTGGTACTGAATCTCACCCTGGCAGTGAAGCAAAGGTGCATTAGAGATAATGACCCTAGGGCTGCACTGAGCCTTCTGCAGTTTGATGCACAGAAAGATGCAGAAAAACTAACATTGTTTGGAGCATGGATATTTGTGGTGTACAGGAGGCTGCTGAGAAATCATCAAGATGTTTCTCTTGCTCTTCTGGATTTTAAGGAAGTCAAAAGAGAAATGTAGAATATAGGAGAAGGCAAAGTAGCTATAAGTGGAGCCTATAAGGGTAAAGCAGTGGAGTGGGCAGGTCTGAGTGACCATAGCAACAGAGAGAGTGATGGAGGAATCTGCAGTTCTGTGAATAGGTGAGGAAGAACTAGAAATTTTCCTGAAGGGATCTCAGTTTCTATACTAAATTTCAGTACTATTCTTTTAATAAGTTTGCTCTTGCTTCACTATCTATTCTATTCTCTTGCTTGGAATGAACAGGCTCTGGTTAAACAAAGTTTCTCTTCTGGTATTTGATGTAATTATCAGAGGAATGGAGTTCTGGTTCTCTGCGTTGGCTTGCTGTTATAATTTATATCTCATGTATTCACTGCGCTCTCTCCAACAAGTTCTTGGAAAGTATGGGAAACAATTGTTTTCTTCTGGGAAGGAGTTTTATCACTCCTTAAAAAAGTCAGCTTCAAGGACATGGTCTGCTGAAACAGCAGCTCCCTGTCCCTAATGATTTCTTTTAATACACAATGTTGTGCCAACAGTACAAAGAATGAATTCTTCCTGATTCATAGAGGAATCTGAAATGTGTTTTCTCTTTGCCTATTCTCCTCCTAAAAATTCATCAGGCCTTAGAGTGTCTTTCCATAAAAAGGTCCGAGAATCAGCTAATTTATAATCAAAAACATAATGCCATAGCTGCCAAGTATTGTACCTGAAGGAAGAGCAGGATATAGTTAATTCTAATAATGCCAGGTTACATTTGTAACAGAATTTCTCCCCTTGCTTGTGTTAGAGATCACAGTGCTTATGCTTGGTAGTGTCTCACAGCAACACAAAATTTTGTTAGATTTAATTATTAAACACAGCAAAGCTGACAGAAATGTTGAAGAGTGAACTGAGCTGAGGTTTTTTTTTTTTGTCTCGTTTTGTTTTGCTTTTATTCCAGAGTTGTTCTGGCCCTCGCTACACCTGTGTTGTTGAGCACAGCAGCAGAGGTTTGTCTCACCCTGGCGTGGGCTCCTCATGCCTGCTGCTAATGAGCAAACAAGATGCAGAATGAACCTTGTGGGAAAGTGCCCCAGGGAAAACAGCCGTATCTGAAGACAGAAAAAAAGATGAATTTGAAAAATGAAACCAAAGCAAAAAATGCCCTCCCAACAAGATATTTCTGCAGTTATAGGGAGAAGTACTAGCTACCTTCATTCACACAGAAAACTGAATGCATTTTCATTTTACTTTTTTTCCCCACTCTCTCTCTTAGTGGGATATTTACAATCAGCACAATTCATGTTTGGAGTTAAGGATTTTTGTGAGACAAATCAAGTTCATTTTCATTTCACTGTTTAGAGAGATCTGCATCAGGGAGTGATCATTATAGGAAAAAAATATTGGAAAAGTTATAGAAATGATGATGGTAGGAAAGCTTAAAAGTCAGTTTACATAGATCAAAGATATTAACAGGTATGATGAGATAATGGGGCTAACTAAGGTCAGTCACAATTTTGTCTAGCATTCTTCAGTGCAGTGAAAAATGCCTTTTCTGCAGCTATCAGAAACTCCAGCTGGACACACAGACAGGAAACTTCTGTGTTATTGTGGAACCTCTCAGGAAGGTGTTCTGCAGGTGCAGCAGTGCTATGGAGCTGTGTCACCATTCTCACTGCACATTGCACAAAGGTTTCCTGGATGCTGCAGCTGGGGGATCCTGTGAGACAAAATCTCAGGAGTCTCGTAAGTGGCTTCAGTTAACACTGATCACCCTGGGTTGTTTTTCATCACATAAAGTATGATGTGCATAGTAAGATTCCATTTGTGAAGAATAAACATAGCAATTTATGACTAAAATGTAAATTTTATTTACAGTCATGCATATGCCTCCATAGGTGCTAAAAAGAAATGTTCCAAGTTGTCAAGTGCTAAATGTTTATTTACATATTTTCAATAACTATGGTTAATTCAGATGTGTGGTTTGTATTTATTAGAAAAATAGGATTCTTCCTTAAATGTTAAGGGATGCTGGGATCAGAGATGAGCAAAACAATCAGCTTTAGACAGCAGTAAGAAAATTAGGATACAAAGACTAAACAGCACACAATCAACAAAGAGCAAATTCAGATTCTATGTCAGAACTGCAAAATTGATATGAAAAAACTTTGAAGTTTCATGACTAAAAGTAGTTATTTTTTGACACTGGAAACCTGAAGGTGCATGACAGAAGGCAGATTTCTTAGAAATATTCTTGGCTGGAATATTTCATTTTATTAGTTAAGCACCTGTTGTTATTTCTGTAAGCAGCCAAAAAATAATTGTCAGTTTCTCTCAATCTCACAAAAGTTACCAGGACACCTGTAATGACATAACACCTTAAAATAAATTTAAATACATATTACAGATTATCATCTTTTAAAAGGTCTAACTGTGCCCATTCTGCATTGTCATTTTGTGTGTGTGCATGAGTGTTTGTGACCTATAAGTGAGGCTTCAGTACTTACCTTGCTAAGCAATCTTCAAAGGCCACAAGTTTGTGCTGTTGCTCTTGCTTTACAAACAAGAAGCCAGCTGGGTTAGCTGGAACCAGCACTGGGGTTTTTGGTAGCATCACGATTTAGGTCTTCAGAAGCAATTTGTGATTGCATCACTCTGTTTGCCAGCAGCTCAGAGGAGCATTGGTATTGCTGGTGCAGTTACTTGCTAACACTCAATCCTGTGTTTGAGCCCTCAGAATAAAATGAGTTGAATGTAGAGTAAGTTCAAGGTAAAAAAACCCTATTTTTTTTTCTTAACGATAATAAGCATATTAAGGAAATAAGAGCATTCAGGGTTCATTATACAGTCTGTTGAATCAGAGACATTATAAAGATGAGGTTTGAGCTATTTAGGAAAACAAGTCTGTAATCCCCGTCATATTTTGTCATCCACCATATCAGGCATCTTCCAGAAGATGTTAAATCCAGGAAGAGAAAATTCCATCTATGACTCCTCCCTTGCTGCTTCTAAAACTCTTTAGAATCCTTACTAAATTGAGAGGACATTTTTTTAAGTACATTTAGTTAAGAGGAAGCATTGAGGGTTTTGAGATTCTACAGTCAAGGGAAAATTATTTCAATCCTGTTAAGGATTTTTTTTGGTGCTGTATGGCACTCAGCTGTTTGAGTTTGGCAACTTCTCAACAGACAAAAACAATTTGTGTCAAGAAAAACAAGAAATAAGAGATGTCTGATCTTTTCTACGTGTCCAAAGTGTTTATTATATAAACCTAAATTTTCAAAAACTGGTGCTGTTGAAGAAGCCTGGCTTTTGACCTAGGGCAAATCATTATTATCTCTCAAGATCTCAGCAGCATCTTTTATGTTGGTTACACTGAAAAACAGCTTTGAAAAGACGTGAGGCAGACTTCCTTTCAAAACTGGGCTTGGTTTCTATGTTGATGATAGATAAGCAATGATGGAGTGGAATCATTACATGTAAAGCCTCTTTTCTGTGCCTGAATTTTGAGATATCTGAAGGTCTCACCTTATATCTTTGTTACCTCATACAAGAACTCCCAGAACACACAAATTACCAGTAGCTAAGATACAGCTCTGGCTGTATGTCAATCTGTCTAATGATTAGAGAAATTCTGGTCAGGACCAGAGTTCAGACACTTCCCTTTCCCTGTTGAGTGCTGGGTGGTTGCATTTCCCTTGTCTCACCCTGAGGCTTTAAAAGTTGCCTGCAGGCCCTTCTTTCTAAAAGTAGCTCTCAGCTCCTTCATTCCTGTTTTGATAGTAAACTCCTAGGACAGGGGCTTTCTCTTTCCCTGTGTGTGTACAGCCAGAGATAATTTTGTGGAACAGCATTCAGGAGCAAGGCCAGAGGCCTCGAGCCAGGGGAGAGAGACCTGCTGGACCATTGGGCAGTGAGTGGATAACTCATGCTGGGTTTGGGAGGGAGGAACAGCAGCCCAGGTTCTCCCAGCAACCCTCTGTAGCTGAACTGGTTTTGTGTATTGCCCAAATAAAAACTAAGTTAAACCAAACTTGGCTTATGCTGATTCCTTTGCGTGATGCTGCAAGGTTAATGAAGGTGCAAAGGAGTGGCTGCATCAACTGCACAAATGGGATCTGAGAGATCAGGAGACCCTTAAACTGCACCTGCTGACTCCTTGCTGCTGTCTCTGCGTGGGATAACACCTGGGAAACCTTATTTATGAATGATGGAATTAGTCAAGTACTCAGCCAGGATTTTAAAACAGAATCTTTTTTTTTTTTTTTGCTTTCATTTCCTGTATATCTTTTGTATGGAAACCTGGAGTTTGTGACAGAAAATTGTAGCCCCAGTCCCACAAATATTGACTTTTTCATTCTTCATTGATTGTCCCTGGTGCACACTGCAGGGATGCCAGGTGACTGTCATTTCTGAATTTGGAGTTCTGCCTGGGGACAGAGGTCGGAGCCCCGGCTCCTGTGGATGCCAGGCAGCTCTCAGATGAGAAGGGTTCTTTGGCCTGCAGGAAACAGCAAAGGCATTGTCTGTGTTAAAGACAGGTCCCTCTAGCCTGTGTACAAAGTAGATAAAAGCAGATAAAGCTGGGAAGAGAAGGGAATTATGCATAAAAAACCAAAAAAACCCCCCCAAAACCAAAAAAAAAAAACCCCAAAAAAACAGAATAAAGAGAACGCAGTGGCAGCATAGGATTGGTTGGATATAGCAGTTTCTAACTGAGAAGTAGGGGTGTGGACCCTCCTCCTTTCAGGGGCAGTAATTAAATGTCAGATATCTTCAGATATCTACATCCTAGGTGAATGCTACCATAAAAAATCCAAACCCACAGCACCTATTCTCTTTGGCTGGGTTTGAAAAAACCCGCCACCACAAAAACTGCTCTTCAGTTCTCTAAGAAAGTTCTAGGTGCCACACTCCTATCTGGATTTAAGACATGAATTAGGTTGGAGCAGTAGTTACCTAGTAAAGCCTTGTAAAGTGTGTAAACACCATTAACTGATATTTTATACACTCCTATCATTATGTTTCCTCTCTCAGGACCATTCCCAGACCTGATTCATGTATTTGTTTAACTTCGGTTGTTGATGGCTTTGCTTTTTTAAGTGAAAGCACAAGAATGACTGCTGCAGACCAATTAAAGCTAAGAAGAATAACATACATTTTAAAATCACGTTTCAAGTAAACTGCCATACCTCTGTGATATATTTTTGGTAATGAAAGAAGCAACTCTAATCACTAAAATAAACTCATCAATGTCCTCGCTTTGCTGGAACCAGGAATTTGGGCCACCATTCTCAGTGTGTAGGTGTAAAAATATGTCATTCAATCTGGAAACTGTAGGAATATATTCCTTCTCTCCATATGAATCCCCATTCTGTTTTGTGCCTGTCCAGAGTGGGGACAATTTTCTTTAACAAGGACAGAGGAACAGTCGGTCTCATTCACAGCCTTGAAAAGCCATAGGGTTTACAACACTGTGGCATACTTGGCACTCTCAAGGATGTTGCTATCTAGGTGCTACTTCAGTACTCATCTCCTTTTGCTAGGATTTTCATTAAGAAATCCTCCAGAAGATTTATGACTTTAAATTTCCTTGATGCCTAAAGCAGAATGTTAAAATCCTATCAAGGCTTTTGTAAGGAGTATAGAATTGACAGCCACACAGCAAACATGAAACTTGGTTAGTGATTGAAAGGATTCAGAAATTGCATAGCTGACAATACTCAGATGGAGGTAGATAAATTGTCTAGATGTCACGAACTTGTTTTCCATGGGTGTTCTGAGAGGTGTATTCTGTAGAAAAAGGGTGGCTAAAATGGCAAAAGTTTTAACTGTCAATTTGTTAAAAGGCAATAGAAATGATCGGCTTGAGAAAACCATTCTGGAATATTTCATGTGCAATGTCCAGCACCAGTGAGCAAAGTTTGATTTTTTTCGATATTTATAATGGTATAGAAGAGATGAAGAAAGATGGGTATGTAAAAGGAGAGGGACTAAAACCAAAGTCCTGAAACAAAGTTCTAATTGATTTTAAAACATCTGAAACTTAAATGAGTATTTTTCATTTCCTCTGCAAGTTCTCTTCTAACCCTGAATCATTCACAGAAAATGCAGTAAAATACAAAGGATTTTCTTATAAACATCCATGCCAAGAAATGGCAAGATGAAAGTAGATATTTCTCGTTATTTGCAAAAATGTTTCTACATAATTACTTCTGCCACCATTTCATTGCTTTAGTGTCGCCTTGAAAGATTGCCTTTCAAAGTGTGTTTTATTGCAGTCCTTAAAGATAATGCAAGGTTGTACCTCTGCTGCTTTAACGTGAAAAGGAATTTTAAATGCAAGCTCCCATTTCTCTTTTCACCTGTTCAGAGTGTTCATTCAGTGCCTTTGAGGGTGTTTCAATGTTTATGTAATATGTTCTGTAATGGTTTTAATTTCAGCAGGATGCATATTCCAGAAGGTAACCCAAAGGTTGGGATGTACCCGTTAACAAATATTGTAATGATTTGCACAGCCGCTACCAGAGACTCTACTTGAAACTTCACGTGGATTTTTGAATACAAGCTGTGCTTCTAAAATTGCCTTTAGGAGCGCATGTTTTAGTTTCTGCCTTCTCATCATATCCCCAGCAGTAATGGATCTTGGTTTTCCAAGATCCAATTACATTGCGTGGGGCTATCTGGAGGACATGGATACAGGCTAGTAAACTGCATATTTGAATTAACTTTCCATATAGAGTTGTTTGACCTCTGAGTCCCCTTCCACTTGCACGAAACACTCAGGCCTGTATCTCTGTGTCTGTGTGCTGCTGAAAACCAGAGCTGGCTCAGTCCTGGCTGAGCAGTTACACAAGACTCTGCACAGGCCCTGCGAGGGGCAGCAAAATCAGCTTTCCTGCCACCTCTGTTCCTTGAGGACTCCAGTCTCTCAGATAGTGTAGGAGGAGCCTTTGTAGGGTTTCTCATCTTGCAGAGGATACCACTGCTTTCTTCCAAGACTGACTGGTGGAAGAGCCAAGAGTTGTTGCTTCCCTACAGTCTGGTGATCAGAGCATTCTCTGACATGTAGAATAGCCACCTATGTCTTGTACAGCAACCAAAGTACTCAAGTTGCCTTTTAGGCAACATCCCTGCTGTTTAGAAGGTGCTTGGGAATTCCTTCTGGACTCTAGCACTTCAGTGGAGCACAAGAAAGTTTCTGGTTTCTGGTCCTCAATAGCTAGGTTGATTTTTTTGCCCCATATTGTGCTATTAAGGAGCTGTTAAATAGAAATGTTAATAAATAATTAAATTAATGAATCCCAAGCCCAGCAACTCCCCTGCCTGTTCTGGTAAAGAGAAAAAGACAGACTTTGAAACAACTTCCCATGAGCTTATCCTATGGAATCTCCTTCTTCCTTCTTAACCCCATGGAAATCCTCAGTTCAGATACAGTTTGAGCTCTACTTTTCATTCACTCGAATGACTACAGCAGTGCAATAAGGATGCATTGTGATGTGGTAAATAATTGCCTGTTGGTTTCAAGGAAGAACCAATATTAGATATACAGTTTCAGTGAGGGTGGTGACAGCAGAATACCTTTCCACTGGGGTGTCATCTTTTTTGTGGAAATTGATTCAAATCTCAATCTATGGCCTACCTTTGTAGGAGGTAGTTTCAGAGCTGCAAAGTTTTGATTCATATTTTCCTATCTACATCCGATTGCATATGAGATCTGGAGCATGGGATCAAGTTTTTCCAGGTTTTACACAAAATATATTCTGAGAGGAAGTAGGAAGGAAGGAAGGAAGGAAGGAAGGGCGGAAGGAAGGGCGGAAGGAAGGGCGGAAGGAAGGAAGGGAGGAAGGAAGGAAGGAAGGAAGGAAGGAAGGGAGGAAGGAAGGGAGGAAGG